>JARNME010000012.1:9613678-9692456 GCA_030179655.1 Scaptomyza flava
TTTCAAAAGCAAAAGCTTAAAAGTCATGGTTTGACCCCTTAAATAAAACTGCATTTAAGAAATTACATTTAAATGAAATTCGATTTTTGGTCATATGCATGTTAAAATTTTATAAACAAAAATTGACTTGGGCATTGGTAAAATCTTTCGACTTCCATAACTTCGTCAAATGTGACCCGATTTTCAAAAGCAAAAGCTTAAAAGTCATGGTTTGACCCCTTAAATAAAACTGCATTTAAGAAATTACATTTAAATGAAATTCGATTTTTGGTCATATGCATGTTAAAATTTTATAAACAAAAATTGACTTGGGCATTGGTAAAATCTTTCGACTTCCATAACTTCGTCAAATGTGACCCGATTTTCAAAAGCAAAAGCTTAAAAGTCATGGTTTGACCCCTTAAATAAAACTGCATTTAAGAAATTACATTTAAATGAAATTCGATTTTTGGTCATATATCATGTCATATGCAGTTAAAATTTCATAAACAAAAATTGACTTGGGCATTGGTAAAATCTTTCGACTTCCATAACTTCGTCAAATGTGACCCGATTTTCAAAAGCAAAAGCTTAAAAGTCATGGTTTGACCCCTTAAATAAAACTGCATTTAAGAAATTACATTTAAATGAAATTCGATTTTTGGTCATATGCATGTTAAAATTTCATAAACAAAAATTGACTTGGGCATTGGTAAAATCTTTCGACTTCCATAACTTCGTCAAATGTGACCCGATTTTCAAAAGCAAAAGCTTAAAAGTCATGGTTTGACCCCTTAAATAAAACTGCATTTAAGAAATTACATTTAAATGTAATTCGATTTTTGGTCATTTGCATGCTAAAATTTTATAAACAAAAATTGACTTGGGCATTGGTAAAATCTTTCGACTTCCATAACTTCGTCAAATGTGACCCGATTTTCAAAAGCAAACACTTAAAAGCCATGGTTTGACCCCTTAAATAAAACTGCATTTAAGAAATTACATTTAAATGAAATTCGATTTTTGGTCATATGCATGTCAAAATTTTATAAACAAAAATTGACTTGGGCATTGGTAAAATCTTTCGACTTCCATAACTTCGTCAAATGTGACCCGATTTTCAAAAGCAAAAGCTTAAAAGTCATGGTTTGACCCCTTAAATAAAACTGCATTTAAGAAATTACATTTAAATGATATTCGATTTTTGGTCATATGCATGTTAAAATTTTATAAACAAAAATTGACTTGGGCATTGGTAAAATCTTTCGACTTCCATAACTTCGTCAAATGAAACCCGATTTTCAAAAGCAAAAGCTTAAAAGTCATGGTTTGACCCCTTAAATAAAACTGCATTTAAGAAATTACATTTAAATGAAATTCGATTTTTGGTCATATATGTCATGCTGTTAAAATTTCATAAACAAAAATTGACTTGGGCATTGGTAAAATCTTTCGACTTCCATAACTTCGTCAAATGTGACCCGATTTTCAAAAGCAAAAGCTTAAAAGTCATGGTTTGACCCCTTAAATAAAACTGCATTTAAGAAATTACATTTAAATGATATTCGATTTTTGGTCATATGCATGTTAAAATTTTATAAACAAAAATTGACTTGGGCATTGGTAAAATCTTTCGACTTCCATAACTTCGTCAAATGTGACCCGATTTTCAAAAGCAAAAGCTTAAAAATCATGGTTTGACCCCTTAAATAAAACTGCATTTAAGAAATTACATTTAAATGAAATTCGATTTTTGGTCATATGCATGTTAAAATTTTATAAACAAAAATTGACTTGGGCATTGGTAAAATCTTTCGACTTCCATAACTTCGTCAAATGTGACCCGATTTTCAAAAGCAAAAGCTTAAAAGTCATGGTTTGACCCCTTAAATAAAACTGCATTTAAGAAATTACATTTAAATGAAATTCGATTTTTGGTCATTTGCATGTTAAAATTTTATAAACAAAAATTGACTTGGGCATTGGTAAAATCTTTCGACTTCCATAACTTCGTCAAATGTGACCCGATTTTCAAAAGCAAAAGCTTAAAAGTCATGGTTTGACCCATTAAATAAAACTGCATTTAAGAAATTACATTTAAATGAAATCCGATTTTTGGTCATATATCATGTCATATGCATGTTAAAATTTCATAAACAAAAATTGACTTGGGCATTGGTAAAATCTTTCGACTTCCATAACTTCGTCAAATGTGACCCGATTTTCAAAAGCAAAAGCATAAAAGTCATGGTTTGACCCCTTAAATAAAACTGCATTTAAGAAATCACATTTAAATGAAATTCGATTTTTGGTCATTTGCATGTTAAAATTTTATAAACAAAAATTGACTTGGGCATTGGTAAAATCTTTCGACTTCCATAACTTCGTCAAATGTGACCCGATTTTCAAAAGCAAAAGCTTAAAAGTCATGGTTTGACCCCTTAAATAAAACTGCATTTAAGAAATTACATTTAAATGAAATTCGATTTTTGGTCATTTGCATGTTAAAATTTTATAAACAAAAATTGACTTGGGCATTGGTAAAATCTTTCGACTTCCATAACTTCGTCAAATGTGACCCGATTTTCAAAAGCAAAAGCTTAAAAGTCATGGTTTGACCCCTTAAATAAAACTGAATTTAAATATTTACATTTCAATAAAATTCGATTTTTGGCCAATATGCATGTTAAAGTTTTGTGCCTAAAAATCGAATTGGGCATTGGTCAAATCTTTGGACTTCTATAACTTCGTCAAAACTGACACGTTTTTCAAAAAATAAGATGTGCATCAGCCAATCTGGACTCTTTTTACCCAGTGTTATACAGCTATAGGAGTATACCGCAGTCGGTTGCGTCTGATTGCAACGTTTCTTTTTGTTTTATTTATTTTTTTGCTTTCAGTTAGAGTCAAATTTAACGCAATGCACTTCAATTGCATTGCATTTCAAATATTGCAATTATTTAGAAATTTCAATTTGGGTTTGTTTCAAACACAGAAAGCTGCAAAAGCGAATATTTTGGCTATTTGTTTGTTGTTTGTGAAAGTTGCAAACGAATTTCTGAAATAAATTATTTTCATTTCGCAGTATTCGTTGCTGGTTTAACGGAAAGGAAAGCCATGCCATATAAGCCGTTAGTATTGCATAAAGTTTTGCCTCTACGTCCGACTGGGCTAGAACTGTAGCCAAATTGAGTAAGAGTTTTGGCTTGGGGCATTCAAAAAGCTTTTCCAGCTCACGGAACTGGCTGCCAATGAGGCTGCCAGGCGATTTTGGGACACGTTGCTTGTTCAGCCGGACGTCATTACGAGCTGAGCATAATCGAGAACGAGAAGCAAACATCAAAATGCTGATTGAAAATCAATCAAAAGCAATGACGATGCACTTACTGCTCGGTTGCTTTATGAGCGTATCTAATGCGATTTGCCTTTGCTGCAACTGGAGGTCTTATGTTAACGCATTAAGCTTTTCGAGCAGCCATGCAAGACTGGTGCCAATTGTAGGGCAACCTCTTAGTGATTGTAACATTAACTGAACATGCTTAGAAATTTTATATTGATTTAACTTTTTGCTTTACTTTAATCTTTTTTCTATCTTGTTTATCATCAGCTGTAAATAATGTTTATGAAAACATTTGCTGTGAAAATCATCTTTCTCTGCCTATGCTTGACGTGTACAAGGTACAACAGATGTTGCAACAGCAGCTGAAAATGTTCCATTTAATATTTCTGCTTGTAAGTCCGCGTGTTTTAGAATGTAGCAACATACATTCAACTTTGTTGTACGCATTAGTTTGAAATTTGCTATGCATTAAAAAACAAATTTTTTTAAAATGCCATGCAAATATTTGCACTTTTGCAACAGTTGAATGCAACGCTACACTGGCCATATGAAACTTGCACAGATGACACTATGCAAATGTATTCAAAATTAGTTTGCTTTTGGGCATTTTTATACTCGTTACCGAAGGTAAAGAGTGTATTTGGCTGCTGCATTGTCCGTCAAGGTGTCTTTCCGTCTATCCTTCCGTATGTTCGCAACTTTTTTCGGCACCTTTCAAGCCAGTGACTTGAAACTTTGCCAATATCTTTTTCTATGGCCGGGACGGATAAAGTGTCAAGAAATGGGTTCTATGATTCATGGAGGGCTGATAAATCGATAAGTTCGATAGCTAAAGAAACACAAGCGCCCTTAGCTGCCCAAGCGCCTTTTTAAAAACCCGGAATGCGTGTATCTACCACAGTTTTTCAGCAAGAGCCACCCAATTTAGTAGGAAGATACTTGCTAATGATCCCCTGGTACACCCCTTCCGCATACGTACCTCCTTGCAATCAGGCTTCTTCTTATCCGTTTTTAAACAGGTGTCGAGTATTTCGCAGTCGGTTGCGTCAGACTGCAAAGTTTTCACTTGTTTTATAATATTTTATTTTATTTTCTCAAAAATGTGCACACATTCAACGCACAGTCAGAAACTGAATCCAGCTGGCTGCTCTTGGTACTTGATTACGCAAAAGCTGTTGACAAAGATAGTAAAATAATATTTGTACAGAGTAAACATAGCAGTCGAGCATCCGTTTAGTAGCCCCTTGAATATTACACATGACAAACAAAATCTATTGATACTGATTTTTCCTAGTATCAGCAAATCACTAACACATCCACACTAGCTGTTTTGGAATTTTGCCTTAAATTCGATATTGCGACAATGGAGTTTAATTGCTATCTGGCCAATTGCAGTTCAGATGTCATTTAATCCATGATTCCTTAATGAGTGCAAATCACTGAATTTATTGCCTACCAAAGTTTCATAAGCACATGCTTGACTTAAGGGTACTCTGCCACCACTTCCTTCAGATTTTACTCATTATTACATTATTTACAACCAAAAACTTTTATAACTGGTCAAAAAACCAACAAATTAGTTAGTAAAAAAAGAGCAGTGTAATTTTATTATAATCCGAGTGACGAAGAACGTATACCCTTTCACGCTATGATTAAAAAAATGTTGTGAGTTTTTTAAAAAGCCCTCTTGACTTGTGAAAATAACTAATCAAATTCCATTAACTTTTTGTTGGTCATTATTTTTAATTTTGTTGACTTTAAAACGGTAAAAAGAAGAGCATTATATATCCGATTGAAGCAGCATTCATAAAGAGCACTTCCTTTGCTGTAGGGTATTAAAAGTGAAATGAAAACAGCTACACAAAATTCTAATTAAGTCATAGGGTCTTGTGTTGCCCAGAGCAAGGGAAGCTTTGTGTAGCGCAAATTATTGTGTTGGCTTTGAAAAATATTGCCATAAAACAGTCGCAGCGCAAAGTAAGCATAGCGGGAACTATGAAAAAGGCCAAAGGCAGGAAACGCAACGCAACTGTTCATAACGGGTGCAGATTTGATATCGTAGAAGCCAGCTCCATTTACAGGTACAAGTTTTGATGTTTGCTCGCCTTCTGCATTGGACATTGAAAAACGCTACGTCCCACCATCACTCGGGCCCACAGACTGGCGCACAGCCCACAGCCCACATTCCACTAGCCCGGAGACCAGAGCTCACGAGCCGCAAAGCACACAACGGCGGTGGTGCCGTGTCGCTTTTGTTAGGCGGGCCGGGCCCCCTTTGGAATTGTTATGCTTTGTTATATTTTGTTGGGGTAGCTAATTAAAAATTGTTTAAGTGTAATATGTAGGCGAATTTCAGCGCTTTCCTAACTGACCCGTCACATAAACAAGTCTCATATTTTATGCGGCCCAGCTGCTCCTTGTTTGGGCCATGGCTTCTCATTTTTAAACACACAAATTTGGGGAGCATTAAACGCATTAAAATCCAAAAAGGAACTTTTATGTTTGTGCAGCCGGCCAGGCATCGCTCGACTATAGATACGCGGTGAACATGCCAACGAGCCTGGAGGCAAATGACCTTGTTCCATACCAGACAGCCGATTGCTTCGCAATAAGCTGCTGGATAAACTTATCCAATAGATAAATAACACTTTTTGGCAAAGTCTTGAGCTTTTGTTGCTGCCTGATTGATGATCGCCTGAAACACACACACGCCCACCCGCCGACGCCTTTGTCTGTGTCAATAAAACGCTTGTGTTGCTGTTGCGAAAATAAATAAATATAGTTTAAACAACTAAAAAATACGCTTTTTAATAACATTGAACAAAAAATTTAAAAAATATATTTTAGAACAAGTTTAAATGGCGTATTTTTCAGATTTTTTTTTTTTAACTGCCCTGAATGTATGCTTTATAATGAGTACTTTTAGCTTTCCCAAGAGTTACAAGCAAATAAACAAGTAAAGCTAATAAAAAGCTATTAATAAGTATAATAAATGACGTCTTGTCCCGTCAAAAGTTGCCCAGAAAACAGCAAGTAAATTAGCGCATACATTTTATGACAACTGGCGCACTTTATCACTCAGTAATTAATACTGTTCAAGGGTTCTGTTCAAGATTAATATCAAAATGCTTAGCTAATAATTAATTGTTTTATTAAACTGAATATAAATGTAAAGTTAAAGTATTCGCAAACACTTTTCGTTGTCCTTCGCTTGAGCTTCAACACATAAACATAAACATAAATTTATAGAAACCTTGAAGTCCTTTCATATTTCCTAAGCAAGCAGATCAAGCATTGTTTGCTTTGTATTTCCTGTATTCGATAGCAGCTAATTTGATATGTTGTAATCCTGGCGGCGCTGGAATATGACATGAATATGCAGGTCACATTGATTGTTTGTTTCCTCCTTTCGCATCAAATGTACCCTGTGGCACTTGGCGGGGGTCGACAATTGTCAATTGGTTGCACGTGTTGACTGTCGCGCTGCCTTTGGCTAATTGCCCGGCAAGTAGTAGTATCAAAGGCCGCATCAACAGATAACACTTTAAATTTGCCTACAAATTGTAAGGGTCGCGAGTTGTTATTCGATACTTTCGGCCCACTAAAAAGGTTTGGCCATTTTAAACGATTTTCTGGCGTATTTAATTTTAATTGATTGTTATTCCTAAGTAAGACACAGTCGCTAGAGGGTAAAGAGAGAGAGAGATGCATTCGCTGTTGTGGCTGATAATTTTCTATCATTTTCCATTGCGCCTGAGCGAGATGGAGAGAGAGAGAGAGAGAGAGTTGTTTATGCGGGGGTGCGGCCATAAATAATTGCCGTTGACAGGTTGATAAATGAGTTTTCAGCCAAGTTAATAAAACTAAAACACGGCAAACGAGCTTTGCTGCCAGCTGCCTGTCCAATGTTTCTGCTTTTCATCTTGTCGTGTGACGCGCTTTTAAATTAAGATAATGCATCGAGCGGCGCCACAGTGCGTACGAGTAACGCAATTTCCGTTGGCCCCGCACAATAGATGGTTAGGTGAAAACACAGCTGCTCTCATATGCAGCATAGCAGGCAAGCTTTTAGCAACAATTTTCGGGCTAATGCGAATGATAAGCGCACATAAAATATTCGCAGCCATTAGCGAGATGCATTTGCGCATTTTTTATACACAAAACTCCCCCCGCCTCCCATGCTATTAAATGTTTTATTTTGCCTCAGCTCCACATTAAAATTGTGACTCGCTTTGCGTTTTCAGTTGCTCTATTCCCAAAACGTTTAAGCTTAAAAAGTTTTCCAAAAACATAAAACATAGCCAAAAAATAAATAAAAAAAACAAAGCATCTATATATATGGCAAGTAAAGTGCACGATTTATGGGTCTCGTAAGCGGCGAAACCATTCACAGCCACACCCACAGTTTTGCAGCTTGCAGTTAAAGTAAGCCCACAAATCCGATTTCATTATGCAGAGCGTGCGGCGAATTAAAATTAGATTTAGCGGGCAACGACAACTTTCAATGCAGACGTTACCATTTAGTAGGAAAAAACCGAAGTTGCCATTAGCGGCGATGGAAAGTGCGAGTTGCAAACTGCAGTTGCAAAGAAGAATGCAACATGCAAATATCCATACACACATACACACATGTACGAGTAATTCAATGCATGCGCATTTGAGAGGTTTGCGCATTATCTATGCCGTGCAAAAACCTATGTGGCGAATGCGCAATTTGATGCTCTAACTGACTTGCTATTAGAATGTGTGTGTGTGATTGTAAGCCACTGATTGGCTTTGAACTCATGTGTATCTAATTTCCATAAGCTGTTAATATAATCAGCGCTTGACGAGCAATCTTCTGTCAGCCATTGACGCTGAATTCCCGCCATGTTGTTGTTGATGCTGTGTTTTTGTTGCTCTTTCTGCAACTTATAGTCTATCCGGCAGTTATTACTTGTGTGTGTTTCAATGCGTGTGAGTGTGGCCGTCACGGAACATAAGTTGGTGCTCCTTCGCTGCTTGTTTGTCAGACGTCGGCCCTTTTCAGATTTATTATGTTGATGTCGCTTTTCTGTGTGTAATTTGAAATTATGCGCGGCAGCAGCAACAGCAGCAGCAACAGCGAATGCTTAACATAATCAAATAACTCGAATAACTCATACGCAGCGTAGACATTCCACATTGCAGCTTTGATAGAACAAAAAACCAAAAACGCGTTCATTCAAGCTGCGTGTGCGTTCAACTTTTCATTATCATCATAATTTCTAGATGATTTGATTGCTAACCCAGTAAGCAGCATGAAACAGCAGCAGCAAAAAAACATGTTTGGTTGTGCGTTTGAAACGCTCAACTTGGATTTTCAATTATGTGCCCCAAGCTACGTGACAATCGCACATAATGTGCCTAAAATATGTACTTATAAGAATAGGTATATGAATATAAGTTTTATTTAATATACACAAGATTCTAAGCATTGTAGCCGTGAACCCATTTTGATGGCTTCTTTTTGGGAGCATCTTAAACTGGCCGCAAATAGTGGCAAGTGTTTGAAAGGTGAGTCAGCCCGCCGCCTGCAGCATGTGTGTGTTGTAAAAACAAAGCCCACGATGTGGGTTGCAAATAAAAAATGTAAACAAAAGGACGCATCGCACACATGGGCATCGTTCGGGCATTGCTAACATTTGTGGCAAGCACACAAGGGTTACTTGCAACAGCAACAGCAGAGAAATGAAAAACCTGAAAACTGCTGCAACAAATGGGTTCAGCTTGGGTTTTAGGTTTAGGTTTAAGGGCATTGGGACAAACTTAAAAATAAAAACTCAAGCACACACACACACACACACACACACACACAGCCGCACACACTCAACCTTAACAATCTCAGTTGAAACGCATGGACAACGAAACGCTGTTGAAGAGACAATTTCCCTCAATGAGTAAATTTCCCTTAAAGTGAGAGGTGCCGAACAGCGATGAAATGGCAACATAGCCGACAACGATGTAAAGCCGAAGCATTGGAAACAGAGGCTGCGTGTTTGTGAAAGACAATTTTGGTAGCAAATTCTTGGCCCATTCAGTTAAGATGTGCATTTCCAGCGGTGCAAACGTGTCGCGGGCGCGTCAGCTGGCCCATTAGCCGATAAAAGCAAAACACACATCCACAATAGCCAAAAATTAACAAAAAACGAAGTCGATTACCGATTGAGTGAAATTTTGTGAGACGCGCGCGTGTTCAGCTTTAAGTGTAAATAATAAAAATTAAAAAAACTATTGAGTGCCAGCGGACGAGATACATTTCAAAATTGCAAATCAAACTGTTGATCATAAATGCAAAAGTTGAATTGAACGATGTGGCAGCAGCAGCAGTGAAGCGCGGCAAGTGGCAATTGGACACAATGTAAACAGATCGAGCCAGATCGATGAGATCGCGATCGAAATATAGATCGTGGGGATCTTGTGTGCCGCCCAGGCAATGAGTCCCTTTTTGTATATAGTCAATATTAGCGGGCAGTCTTTTTCTATTGTATTCGTATAATATCTGTGTGTGCGTGTGTGTGTGATTCTCCTGCTCTTATATTCTCACTGTGTCTCTGTGTCTCTCCTATCTCGCTGTCTATGTATTTCTGTCAGTATTCCTTTATGTGTATGTGTGTTGTATTCAGCAAATTAAAACCAAAGAAAACATAATAAATCAAACATATATATAGATATATATATCTATATAAGAAAATCCAAAAATAGTATACAAATTATTTAAGAATCGCGCGCTTTGTTCGCCCCTCGCGATTTAAAACGCGTTGCAAACAAACACGCACAAGTTTCGGTGCAAAACGGGTAAAACAAAAACAAAATAAAACAAAACATAATCAAATTATTGCGAATCGCAAAACTATGCTAGGCAATAGATAAATAGTTTAGAATTAATTGGAACAACAGAACACAGAAATCAAATTTGATATTGCGCGCACAAGGAATGCAGCAAATTTGTCGGCCGCATTTCAAATTAAATTATATAAATACATAAGCATATATCTAAATTCATAACGACGCGAATTGTGCGCCAGCATGGGACCAATCATCAGGCGCTAGACAGTGATATATACACAACAACACCAAATAACAGCTGCAACATGGACTATGCCAAAATGGAGGCTAGCATCAATACCGGCAACATTAGCACAGATGACTTTCTGGCCGTATTTACAGCCAATGCAACAGCAACGGCGGCAATAACAACAACAACAGCAACAACACCACTTCTCAATGGGAATACGATTAATCCACCGCTGGTGACAGTAGATGGACAGTTGCAGCTGCCAAATCTGCTTGAACTGCCACCACCCATAAATGATACGATATATCTGTTAAATGGCATCTTCTATAACAGTAGTCTGCAGCTGGCGGGTAGCTATTACAATCAGACGACAGCCAATCTAAGTCTGCTGAGTAACAATAGCAGTAGCAATGCCACAGAATTGCATTGGGACGGACGATATCCGAGTGGATACACGCTGACGCACATTGTGATTGCCTCGATCATTGTGACCATCTTGATGATCATCATTGTCGTGGGCAATATGCTGGTGATCATTGCCATTGCCACGGAAAAGTCGCTGAAAAACATTCAGAATTGGTTTATTGCCTCGCTTGCAGTGGCTGATTTCTTTCTTGGCCTCATTATTATGCCCTTCTCGCTGGCCAATGAGCTGATGGGCTATTGGATCTTTGGCAGTTGGTGGTGTGACATACACTCGGCCATGGACGTTCTGCTTTGCACAGCATCCATAATGAACTTGTGCCTCATCTCATTGGATCGCTATTGGAGCATCACGAAGGCGGTTGATTATTTGAAATCCAGGACGCCCGCTCGTGCTGCTGTGATGATCACAGCTGTATGGATAATGTCGGCACTCATCTGCATACCACCGCTGCTCGGCTGGAAGGTCAAGATGCCCGAGGGTCCGTTGCCAAAGTGTGAGGTATGTTCAGAAAAATAATTATAATTTCTTTACATTTTATATTCCGCACAAATGAAGTTCTATGTATATATAATTGACTCTGCGTTCCAGCTAAAGCATTCTTTTTTATTGAAACTATAAATAAATGCATAACTGCGCTAAAAATGTTGTTGTGCTGCACCCTATGGTGCAATCGCTAGCTGTTTGTAAAATTGACACCAATTGGCGGCAATTGACGGCATACCACTCCGCAATTTGCGTATTTGCAAACAATAAAGCGCTATCCACTCAAACTGTATGCAAATACACACATTCAGTTGTCGTCTTCTATGCAAATTTCTTGTCTTTAACTCCAGATCGTCCTTGCCACTCCAACTCAACAAACCCATCTTTTCCGTTTGCTAGCACAATTCAAGGTCCGTTATGAAGGACATTGTTATTGGAATATGGCAAATTCACATGGCGTAGTCTAAAGCCCACAAATATTTATGCATATGAGTTTATCTCTTCCGTGTGTGCGAATGATTGCGTGTGTGAGTTTCTGTTCCTAATTTGGTGGACGCCCAGTAAAACAAATGGCAGACCCAAAAACTAGGCAATAACCCATCAAGATATGCGCGTTATCATGCGGGTCGTCTCTTCTGTCTTTGTCGCTGCCAGTCGTCTGTCTGCCAGTACATCATGCATATATTTGCATTTTACACACGCACATATGTATGTAAATACCCCGCCCTCAAAACTGGCATACATTATAAATGTGTTGCGTCCTTTTCGTAACAAGCTAGCTGGAAAATTCACAAGAGGGATTCCTTGGCAGCGACAGCAACAACAGCAACAACAACGGAGGAAGCCACAGGGCAAGTTTTCCCAGCTCATGTTGACGACGCTGCTCAAATTTCGAAACGTTTTAAATTTTGCCACAAGCTCGAGAGCGTGCTTCAACGAACAATGGGTGGGGTAAGCGGGGGCAGCTGCATGGCGCAGCATTCAATCAATGTGTCAGTGAATGATTGACTGACAGCAACGTTTGCTTCTACTCACGGCAAGCGATATGCAATGCGCAGTTTTCAAAAAACAAAACACGGAAAGCGTGAAAAAGCCAACACAAAGCACAATTGCAGCAAAAATCGCTTAAAGTCTTTAATCCTTAAAAGTCTTCAGGTGGTTGGAGGGAAATTAATTTGAATTTGTATAAAATCCATATAGAAATACACATGCTGCCTGTGTCAAGATAAACCGCAGAAATATTTATGACAATCCATTATAAATATTCCGCAGTCACCAGCTATATTGTACACTGAAAATTGCGAATGTCCTGTATTGTAGTATACACAGAACATTTATTAATTTTATATGCGATTCAGACCGCTCAACGCGTTAAATAATAAAGAAAGAAATGAAAAGTGACAAAAAAGAGAACTATTAATAAAAAGCTCATATCATAAAGAGCAGAGAAAATAAAAATATTTGCATGCTTGCATAAGTTTTTTTTGGCGATTTAATCTTGAGACAACAAAAGCCAACCCATTTGAATAAACCATAGCGGTCATCGGCCAGTTAAAGACGACGGACGCCTTTCTCTTATTTACGGCCACATGACTTCGTTTCCAGTCTCTGATCAAGTGCGACACATTAATCAAGACTAAGTGGCCAGGATAACGTGCAGCCAACTGCTAGCAGCTAGTGGGTCACTTGGCAAACGGCTTATTTTATGTTTATTTATGTATTTTATTTGTTTCAATACTGCTTTAAACTAAAGAACTACAGCCATGTATTAAATCAGAAGCAGTGTTAGCGCAAAACCCACAGTGAATAAAAATATTTCTTTTTAAAGGAGCTGATGAGGGACTCAATAAGATTGCTTAACTAAATGAGGCTAAGGGCTTTTTTGTCACATGTGGAATACATATTTTAAAATTTGAAGAACTCTAAACACTTAATGGGTACATTTTCATTTATTGTTGGTACTTTCGGTTGGAATTAAGTTATTATACTGCTTGCCCTAGTGAATCGTTTTCTCAATAAACTCAATTCCTTTGTCGACAATCAGGGTAGAAAGCTGATTTTCTAAATACAATATTTGAGCTCACTTTTCAAATGCAATTTAGCGGAGTTGGGTTGTTCATCACCTTTGAACTTGTAGTAATACTTCAAGCATAATATGCCCACAAGTCTCTAATTCATTAAGAAGAGACCAATTAGTAGCATAGGCGCTATATTTGTTGCCTATAATAAATGGCTTCCAAATGCCGACCGCAAAATCAATCAGCCAAGCAGCTACTGAACCGTTGCGACAAACCCTTCAACCCCGTTCAACTCACAGCAGCAAGAGCAATGGTACTCTATCAGCACTGGCGCCAGTTTCGTCTCCTGCTCCAAAGCTTACGCAACGCCCGTCATTAAGAAGGCCGCCCAACATGACACCAAACAATAGCGTCGACATTTACAAAGTGAACGCCTCCAGGCGTTGGTTGGTTGGCTGGTTGGTCCCCCGTGTGGGGGTCGCGATTTTAAGTCTTCAATTTGCAAGCGAATCGAACACACCGAATACAGCTCAACAACTTCAAACACACACACGCACACACACACACATTCGCATGGCCTGGCTGAACATTTTAATTATGACGCCATGTTGACATGTTTCAAATTGTTGTACGCTGTCGTCGACGACAACGCGTCGTTGACACTGGCAGCACATTGAACCGCAACACAATCCACAGGGAAAAAGTGTGGGAGAATCGAGGTGTGGGCCTTTGCCACGCCCTTTCGCTGATTTGACACTTGCCTGTCGCATTTAATTAATAAAATCACGTTTTAGAAAATTACGCCGATAAATTTCAGTGTCAGCTCGCCTCTAACTGAAAAACAACCAAATGCAGTTTCAACAATTTTAAACGCTTTTCCTTGTGCATGTGCGTGTGAGTGTGTGATTTGTGTGTAAACATTGTGATGAACGCACTTAATTGGCAGGCAACAGTTGAAAGTTTTCACTCTCAACGCTGATTAAAGCAACGTTGTTGTCAATATGCGGCATTTGCCTAATGAGGTGTTCGTAATTACGCATATGTCAGTATATGTGTGTGATTCTTTTGCGGTTGTTGGATAATTTTTAGATCATCAGCTAGCCTAATGAGTCCCGCGGCGTTAGTTGCCACGTTAATCAGCTGCCATTGTTCGTCCAACTGGCTAATGATTTCAATTGGCGATAGAATTGGCCTTAAGTTTATAATTGAGTGGATTATGCTCACAAAATGTCAATAACCATAAATTCCTCGACTTGATGGTTAACCATCCTTTTGTGGACGTCGCCACAGGGTCTCTCGCTGCACAAAAAGCACAAATGGACCCTGGCTATTGTAATCCGTTAAGCAGCACCAACACACATAAACTTTATTCAAATATTAATCGAATATTATATAGCATATTTGCGGTCAAGCACAACCACAATGAACAAAATACAACACAACAAAACAAGGACAATGACAAAACAGCAAAAGGTCCTTTAAAGGGTCTTTAAAGTTTTCGGACCTCAAAATATTAAGTATGTAGTCAAAGAACACAAAATAGACAATTCTCGGTGGCATTCGCCAAGTCATCATGTCTGCGCCGGCATCAGAGGGGTCCTTTTGCCACAAAGAGTTAGGCCTAGAGAAACGTTATGTTTGTGTCATGTCACACTCACTCAAACACACACACACACATGCACAATAATGACTTAAGTCATTGCCTGAGTAGCTCATTAGCGTCAGTTTTTTGCCGTACCCGGTACTTTAAAGCAAAACGAGACAGCTCGGCTAGGAGATTTCTTGAACACTAGACACTACACGCTACTCAATTGCTCTACAGAATAATAACAAACACTTTGGAAACCAATTTCTAAACTCAATATTTTACAGTGTCGGTATCATGTGTGTATCGGAAATTGGCAGAATTCTCGAATATTTGAAACATACTTGCTCTTGCTTACACTTAAAATCTGGAGTTTCTAGCTCTTACATTCTCCGGCGGACGGGAATTGACTCGAGAGCTGATGCTGATCAAGAATATATATACAGTACGACTTCGCTACACGCAACCCTCGCCACACTCAACTCCTCAATAATTGCAGCACCCGAATTCTTAACATTTTAGACTTTTAACGCAACTTAAGAAAAATTACTTCATTTAACACAACTTCCGAAGGAAATCGTATGTTAAAATAAAATAATATGAAATTCTTGGATTTATTCGATTTACTTTAATTTGAATCGTTAGCAAAGGCGTTGTTCTTTTCTTTCTGGAAATAGGTCTCGTCGCTACCAGAAATTTCCACTTCAGTTTTCGCAATTGCTCAAATCTTACCCGGTTGCGGTGCGCGAGGTCTTATTGTACATATGATGGGGTCGGGGATGCTTTCTTCAGCCTGCAACATACATTTGCACAAAACTATTATACCCTTTTTCCCATAACATGGGTTCAGGGTATAAAACAGAAAACAAAAACGAAGTGCTTAGGCAACAGCACTCATGGACTTGGTCTTGGCCAGCGGCAAGTTGCTTTAAGTTGACATTCAGCTGCTGAGCCGCCTCGGAGGGATTGAGCAGAAAATAACGCAAGTGGACGGGCACAGTTTTGATATTTTCTCATTATTTTCTCACAGTACGTGTGTGAGTGGCAGTCGAGTGTGTGTGTGTGTGTGTTTGTAATTTTGGTTTAGGTCTTTGTAACATTACATATACTTGACTGGTTTTGCTTTAAGTGTGTCCTTGCTGTTGTTGTTACAGTACTCTAAACATGCCGTTGGAGAGTGTGGGTGATTTTTTTGTTTATGTGTGATTGTCATTTTTGCGTGCCACAAACAAAATATTTTGTTTTTCATTTTACATTTTTCATAGAAGAATTAAAATCCCTACTAATGGATTTTGCTCTAGGGTTTTTTCTTAGCATATGCCCCGAATTCGTTTTGGTCATTATTGAATGTGGCAGCTCTTAAGATCATAATCATTTGCCTTCGCCTCGAGCTCCTTTTGTTCTCTAAGTGCGCGCATTGAACTGAGTTATTACATCCTTGATTTGTTTATAACCGGAAATTGTTAAAGAAAATCTATGCATGTACGCTTTCAAAAAGAATATCAACAAAATCAAATAAAACGCATACGTCGCGTTGTCTTGCTGCCAAATTTCATTTTCGCTTTCCCGCCACCCCTCGTGCTTTTGAATCGTTTGCTTGTTTATGCTCTCGCCGCGGGTTACGTTATGGATATGTTGCAGTGTGGTTAAAAGGGGGGCAAGAAAACATATTTCGAATGTCCACAAACAAACACACACACACATATGTTTGTAGCACATGCTTTGGTGCGTTAAGTGCGTGGCATTATCAAATATTGACATTTGGGCTTATGACGCAGACGTACCACTACCGTTTAACCACGGCCAAAAGTACAGGCACAGATTCAAGCAATCCACATGCTTTAATTACATTAAGGAGCACTTCTTCTAGCGGCTTTCCGGCCTTTTATTGCCACACTGTGTGTGTGGGTGTTGCCCAAGTAACGTTATCAATTTGCAGTTGTTCCTTTTGCGACGTCACAAGTTAAACTTAATTTTTCTTTGCTTCCTTGCAGCTTTGTCGTGCAAGTTGCGTTATGGCTTTCAATGGCTTCCTGCCACGATTTGATTAAAACAAAGAATAGTTTTTAAGCTTGGATTAGTGTCAGATTTTGTTGATGCAACCGCAGTCAGTCAGTTATTTGGCTTGCCCTGCGAGACTCGTCTTTGGGGCTTCTGGCTTTGCGTACTTGCTTTTTTAATATTGCTCGAGCAGCGGATTCTCAAGTGATTTGCGAAGTTAAAGCCGAGCGTTTATTGCTTATAGAATTTGCATTGCATTCCCGTTCGCTGTCTGAAAAGTTTTTTATTGCATTCCTCCAACTGCTGCAGTTCATAGGAAAGAAAGCATTCTTAACGGCCCATACAATTTCCAGCCGGGTGTGGAAGGTTCGTACTCAAAAGCCTTGGCGCAAAGACAAGATACCAGGTCCTTGAAGCCGTTTCTCATTATACACTTCCGGACAACATTTGCATTATGTGATGTAATATGTAACGAATTGTGAAGCGAGACTCTTGACTTGGGTTTTCTATAGCTTAGAGCTTTTGTTAGCTCTACATTTCGATTTTATTTGAGCTCAAATACTATTATATACAGTTTAAGTATCATAGTAACAAATAAAGGGCATTTAATATTTCTGATCCAAAGCACAGCAGCTTTTATTTCTATTCATTTTTTATTCATGTTTGTTGTACTTGTTATCGCACAAGCTAGTCGTGCTTTGCTCGAAACTTTACCATTAAAGAAGACAGTTACACACAAACACACACTTCTACACATGCACGCACACATAACTGATGAGTGCAACTTAATACGCGCTGATGTCATCTTGTATCAGGAATAATTCCTTTGCAAAAAGTTTAGCAACATAGTACTTTTTGCTTGTCGTGTCTCTTGCCTGATTTTGGTGGGCACGTGCTTAAAACGCTTGAAAAATTCGCACGCGCATTAACTTTCACTTGGCAGGCAACATAAACAAGCTTACGACAAAAACAAAAGCAAGAAGAATAAAGGCCAATGAAAATTGAAACAGATTTGAAATTTATGAGTTCGCTCTCTCACATTTCGCTTCGTCGACGGCTAAGCGCAGAGTCGGGCAAAGTAAATTAAAGTTGGCAAACAAAAATGGTAAAATAAAATATAAAAAAATAAGTTCGTGGATATAAAGAAGAACATTATGACCGACTAGCAAATGCCCTATATAAAACTGAGATTATTTAAAACACAAATAAATTATTATTATCATTAAAAATCAATTTTAAATCGTCAGTTCAAGAAAATTGGTATATGATAAAATATTTAAATCACGCAAAAACTGTTTAATCTGTTGGTTTCCAGCGAATCCCATTTTGCAACCACGCTCTGACAACAGTACAAATTGGCCAGCAGCGAAAGTGTTGAACTGTTAATTTATTGCAAATTCGCGAAAAGCTTCGTCGTTGGTTGTCCCAAAGTTTGAAAGTCAACTGGCGCCTAATTGGCAAAACAAGCGGAAAATCGCAAATTAAAGCGAAAACGCACGTTCATTTCACTCTCTCCCTCTCTCTTTCTCTTTTTCTTGCTCAGTCTCAGCCCAAATTACACCGAGAGACAAATAAAGCAAATTGCGTATACGCCCGCAGTCCGCATTGGCCGCTTGGCCTTTGCCTGGGTGGGTGCCTTTTGAATTTCCCTGCCGCTTGGGGAGCTTTTATGAAATGAAATAAAATTTTTCATGCCACATCATTCACTTTTAACCGGGCGATGAGTTGGCGCCAAGATGCCAAATTTACTTGGGTTTCTTTCATTCTTTGGCCGCCTGCCAGTAATTTGCGGGCAGCCAAGCTGCTTGAGCACTAAGATCTTCAATTAAAGACCGTTTGTACTGCTTAATGATAGATTTAAGCACCCACGCGACCCAACACCCTAACAAACAAACTCAAACATAAACAGTCCCAGAGTCCATGCGCTCATAATTCTTCAATAAAAATTCCAAAAACTTTTCGACATTTATGCGAACATTTGCATACATGAACACCATAAATTTACCACACATGTGCGCTCCGCTCTTCTTATACACCCCACCAAACTTTCAACACCTATAAACGCCAAGCGTTGCCATTATTAATGCTGTTGTTGTTGTAGTTTCGTTTAGTTGTTGTTGCTGCTGCTGCTGCTGCTGTCGTAACAATGTCAAAACTTAAACATTGACAATGCCATCGACATTGACGCCATCGGTATACGCAACACCGTCACCGTTCCCCCCTTTTTTTATAGCCACGCATAATTTTTTTGATATTTTTTACTTGTGTCAAAGTCATAGATTTGGAGAACCCTTTTGCACGGCACAACATGGCGAGTCTTTTTTTCGCTTTTGCCTTCGCTCTAGCTCAGCTTTTATGTGCAAATTGCGCGCAGTAAATAAAAATAAATGAGTATGAAAATTTTTACTCCCATCAGCAATATTTTTTATTTGCCAGCTCGGCTCCAACCTATTGCTGCCACACATGCTCCAGCATGCACCATATTCACTACAACCCCACCGCCAAACGCCTACAGCCCCACCGTAATAATCGTAATGAATGGCTTATCACGCCAGCTGGCATTGTCAACGATTTTCTATCGGCTGGCAACTTTGTTGGTTCGATACACTAGGCAGACGGCGTGGCGTGGAGGAGGTGCTTTAGTTGGCCGAAGGGCGAGGTATCAAGGGGAATAGCAGGAAATGGTTAATAAACGAATAAGCTGTACTGTCGAGTCGGAGCGTATAAGACGACGGATCGCACGACTTCACAATCAAATGCAAATTAGCCATAGAATTTAATGCGTTATTTGCCGTAAACTGTGCTCTATAAGACGTCCCATATTGATTTCCTCAAACCCTTAGCAAAACTGGCAGCCACTGTTAGATAATTGCCAAGCGAATGAACCGAGGAAAACACATCAGACTCGTCTGTCCGCCATGTGAAGATTTATGGGTGTTGATGCAGCCGCTGCTGTCGCATCAAATAACAATTTCACTTTTCATCGACTTCAACTCAAAAGCTTCGCTTTATGGCACTAACATCCGTAGGGCCGGAATATATGTTAGACTTATATTGATTGACTAGGCCGCCGTAACATAAACATTTACAAAAATGCCGCGGAAGTGCAAAACAGAAGCGATGAAAGAAAGTGAAAAAGTGTCTGGGCCATTTGCTACTTTAGACGATGTCATGTTAAATATATCATTAGGTCTGTAAATCTAATATGTTAATTTATTGAATCGATCGAATCCAAACTAAGCAAAACACGCAAAAAGAATATAATTCGCTAGATAAAGCTCTTGACACGGTTGATAAGAATGAATTCAATGCTCATTGGCATTCCTATTGAAGAATTGTGTTTCCGTAATGTATTAATACTAGACAAGCATGAAAAGAAAGCATGATGTGAAATCTAACACAGTCAGCATTAAAGAACCATGAGGATTTACTTATGTAGATTAAGTGGAGTGTAATGAAATGCATGGACACGTTTGGGTGCTAAGTTAAACGAGGCAAATGAATTCAAGCGTAAGAAAAAAAATCAATTAATAAACTAAAGTAGTGAATTGATTCAGCAAATTGAACGAAGTAAAAAGGGCTTTTAATATAATAGCATACAAGCGTAAAGTCTTTAGAGAACGTTTGAAGTTTACAAAAATAATTTATTAAAGTGCAACTCAGTAAAGTGACATTTACGGGCTAGAGTGTGGGTACAAAAATATTTTGTCTAGTACACTTACTGGCTTTTAATGTAGTCGCAAGGAGCAAGGATACACAATAGTTGCTGCATAATCAAACGTTCCAAATGATGTCATTCTTTTGCCTTTTTTGTTTATTACATTTATTATGATTATTTTATGTAATTTTGTTGAACATATTTCATTTTTTTATCCACACTTTTGTTGCCAAGAGTATTAAAGGCTCTTGGTGTGCGTAGCGTTGTCCTCTTTGTTTTTGTACGCTCTTCGCAGGCAGCATAATCCATTTTAAATAAAATTCCAAATGAACAGACACAATGAAGGCAGCAGCAGGAGCAGCAGCAGCAGCCAAAACCTGCGCCATCCTTTGTTGTTGTGGCGGTCGTTGACTTTTTTTTAGCGCTGCTGGCGAATCGGCGAGGCAAACACATTTAAAACATGAGCATGGAAAACATTAACATAAAATCGTCTTAACGCATTTGCCGCCTCATCGTCAACGTCATCTTGGGTTTTTGCTTTTGCTTTTAACATGGCCCTGACCGAGGAGTACATAGGTACAGTTAGAGGCTTGGAGTCAGGCGGTGCTAACAGGGAGGCATCGTTGTGCCTTAGGGCCAAATAAATTACATGAAGTGTTGCCGGGGCTCGTTCTGTGGGCCATTTCGTCGCAATTTAAAATGCGCTAAATAAGAAAAAAAAAACCCCCATTGGGCAATTGGGCGTGGTTAAGGCTGGAGGCAGTTTTGAAGTTATTTACAAATAAGTTTCAAGCAGCAGCCCTTTGACTGATTGCCAACTAATTGCATTGGTTGGCATTTATGCACGCAACGCATTGATAACTTTTAATTTATATTTTATTTCAACAACAAATCGGACTTTAAATGAGGGCTTAATTTACATTTACCAAGAGCTAAAGTAACATGTTTGTGCCATTTAATTGAATTGAGTTTTCAAATGCATTGCGTAAATAAATTTTGTTGGTAGTTGTACTTTTAATTTGTTGAACAAGGGGAAAACTTTCAAATCTGATTTAACGGCCAGCGGACGGTCGGGCAAACAGTGGCAATTGGCAGTAGGGTCATGCTTGGGGACTGTCTGTTGTGCTGGATTGGGTCCGGGCCATGTTTAATGCTCGAGAGAAATCAGAGAAACAAAAACTTCACAAATTAAACGAACAAGCAAGCTGAGAGACTGACGAGGTGTGATGGAGAAATTGCGTCTGCAGTCTGTGTTGTGTAATCATCGAGTAAATGTCAGCAAAATTTTAAGTTAGCACATGAGCTCATCAACAGTGTAAAGCCAGCAAAACAGAAGGAAACAGCCCAGAATGGAAAAGTCCAGATTTATGCAGCTTCTTTTTCGCGTCCGTAGCTGGTAATTATGTAAAAGTTTTTGTTATTTCAGCCGCGCGCTCACATTTTTTATGGCTGTGTGTCCGTCCGTCCGTCCGTCCCCAAGGGTCAATTTTAATTACGCTCATTCAGAGCCGAAAAGGGGATGCGAAAATGAAATGAAATAAAAGCAAAGTACGGCAAAAGCAAAGCAAAGCGCTTAAAGTTTTTGACAGGCGGCAACGAAGTGAAAATTGCTGCCGCGAAATTGAAAGCCATGCTAAAAATTGGGTTACTTTTTTCCATTCTTTGCATGGCATTTGGGTGCATAATTAAATATACATTGACATTTAACGGCGAATCGTTTTATTAATATTCAATTTTTTGTTCTCTCTTATTTGCTTTTCATTATTCTATATTTAATTTTTATTTGTTTTGTTGTAATCGCTTGCATTCTTTATTGTTTGTTCGGCTCAAAGTCATTTTGAAATTCCGCTGGCATATTTGGCCGCTGGGTAAGCCTTTGACGTTCCTGGCGTACCTGTTTGCCAGGCCTTGCCACGGCTTACTCCCGCTTCGAGCACTTTCAAAGCCATTCGAAGCCAACGCGTCGCATACTTAACAATTCATTTGCAAAATTCCATCCATTTTCTTCTTTTTTTTTTTTGCATGCCAATGTCCTCGATTCAGCAGCTTAGCAACTCAACAACTCTGACGCACTTCTACACACAGCCTTTATAACCATCAATCATCATAATTGAAGTACTTCATCGCATACATCGCGCAAACGACCCATCGTTCTGGCTAAGTGACTCATTTTCATACCAACAAGAAAATGAGCACGCTGCAGTCTTTACTTTTATGTCGTCATAAAACCTAACTTGCTGCTTCTGTTGATTAGCAACAGCATGACCCAAGGGCAGCTATTCTCCAATCCTTAAGTCTCCCTTACATTTCTAAGTTGAATATATTTAAACTTTGCTTATCTTCAAATTGCAACAAGAACATTTATTGCGACTGTAAGTTACAAATACAGACTTAAATTCGTGGCACCCAAAATGATAAAACAAGTAAACGATTTTCCAGTAAAACTGCCACGGTCAATCGTCGCGACGCGTCGTTGCCGCAAACTGTCGATTGACCAATGTTGAGTGCGCGATGAAAATCAATTTCACTTTTCGCTCAACGCAAAAATACTTTTATTTAGGGACAGTAAATGGTCGCATTTTCTGCGCAAAGCATTTGAGGCATTTTTTATATAATTTTGACTTTATGAAATTAGTAAATTGTGGCAGACGCTTGCTGATGACGCTTGAAGAAAATTCCCTGCTAGCCGGAAAATCCTGCCACAGAGTAAAAAGACAAACTCTTTGTGTGTGCGTTGAATTTTGTTGTTGCTTTTGTGTGGTGTAGATGTTAAGATATGATTTGATATTATGGCCAAGCACGCCCCAAAGACAAATGGACGGAAATGGTTCAGTCGGGGCAGCTGCCATGTAGCTTTGGCATTTGTTATCCTTTTTATGAATTTGAGCATGCAATGAGAATGCTCGCATTGTAAGCCACAACAACAAAAACAATAAGCAAACAGATAGCTATACCCTCCTAAATTAAGTGTTGAACGTCATTGGAATTTTGATTGCAAATACTTGAAGCAAAAAATCTGATCCGATGTGCAGCTCGGAGAGGGTAAACATATAGATAAAATCAATTTAAAGCAAACATATATATAAAACAATATACGAGATGGCACACTGGCACAAAGGATGCTCAGTGCTTTAAGGTTTGTAATATAAGGAGAGTTTTTGTTTGGGTAACGGCCACACCTAAATGTCGACTAATTTGGCAGCCACGTGTTTTTCATCTTCTAAATCATAAAAACGCCGACATGAGTCTACACACACACACACACACACACATAATCCCGAGTAACGGTAAGTGGCCACAAATGGCAGCTGCCTTAGAATCCATATGCTTACGAGCATAAAAAGAAAAGGCAAAACTAACTACAGTTTGGCATGGAAATGAAATAGCAACGGCTTAAGTGGTCGCAAAGCCAACCTCAACCTAGAGAGCGACACGAACCCTAACGAACCGACCTGTACAGAGATGAGATGAGTTGAGTTGAATTGCTTTGGGAGAGAGGTCAAAGTACGAAGTGCCGCCTCAGGAAATTCGCTGTGAAAATAAAGTCAGTCAGGCACAAGGCAGACAACAACGGACTGACAGACAGACAAACGTGTAAGCACAGCTGTCGGTCCCTTTTTGGTTAGAGACACCATGTAGTATTGCCCATTCCAAAACTTACATTCTGCTCCTATGTCCATGTGGTGCGAGATTCTGTGTGACCGCATTCCCCGGCGTATGCTCAACGTCAAGCTCAGTTGCCGATCATAAACTAACCAACACCAACGCATATGTACCCACATATGCATATATACAAATGTATGTTATACAAATAAGTAAGGCAGCAGGACGAACCCCAACCACAGTTGGTAGCACTAACACTCATCTGGCACAAGAAAGAACATATCATTTGTAGCCACATTGTAACAATTCATTGTGCTTGTGTGGTTGTCGCTTCGTCTTTATTTTAAGTTTAAGATTCCATAAAGAAACTTATACTTTATTTAAGACATTTATTTTATATAGCTTATTTATTTCATGAACACTAAAAGATGAACATCACTTAGATTATAGCTTAATAAGGCTTTTTGTTTTACTTACCAACTTACAGGATATTTTGGAGTCGTTCCTTGATGTCGCACCTACCTTTGAGTTCTTTTCTGTACGCTATTATTGTCATTGTTCCCATTGTTGTTGCTGCTTGTGTTGTTATGTTTGTGGTTACACTTTGCGTGCTGTGCATTGGTCTCCCCCATGCTGACAGACTCTGTGCTTCTGCCTCTCGCTATCTCTTTGCCTCTCCACGTTTAGTCCCTGGCTGCGTTCGTGTCCGTATTCTCATTCTTTTGCTTTTTTCTGCCTTTTGCATGCGTCGCGCTGCGGCTGGCGTTGCCGTGTCTATTGTGCTAATAGGCAGCACTATCGTATTTTAACAGCTTTTATTTACACATATGTACACACATGTATGTGTCTGCACTTGCATACAAACAAAAACGTGGCGCCAGCATTTCACATATTTTTATACCCTGTACAATGTATAGTTTACGAATGTGAGTAAGTATCGTGCCAATTCTGCAAAGATGAGAAAAATTGTTGATATGAATTTTTGGTTTTTACAAGTTTCATGCAAATTTGCCTTTAATATCTTAATGGCGAATGCCTTACGACTGCAACGGGATATCCCTCAGTTTTGCTCATTACCTTGTAATCGATATCATATTTTTTTTAAGTTTATTATAATATTTCTTGATAGCTTGGTCTTGGTCAGGTAGTCTGTTAAGTGGTGGACGCATCATTATTCTTACTGCTACCGTTGTCAGAGGATCCCGACTCTGTTCAGCTGGCTAGAACCATCTTCCTGTCAGCCTCAACAAGGTTTTGACTTTCTCTTCCACGTGCTGCATGTCATCAGCATGATTGGCATTTTTAAGTAACGGCATTTTGCTGCTACCTGCCCTTTGTTTAAACATTTTTCCATTCTTTTATTTTTCGTGCATCAATAAAAGTGGGAAAATGACAGGTTTTATAATTGGTGATAAAATACCATCAGCGTGCGACAGCATCAGGCGACATGCTGGCGGATTCCTGTCTGCTCACGTGTTTACCACCTGCGACATTGACAATAACATGCAACACATACATATATATTGGTGTTGAAGAACTCGTCAGCAGTAGCTGCAGCTTTAAAAATGCCTCTTTCGTTTGGCAATTTGCTTAAAATGAACTTTAACTTATTCTTTACGTCAATAAAATGGTTAAAGCACATCAGTAAGATGCACAAATGTTGTTGATTCGCAACATTAGATGCTTAACAACTTAAAGCTGGCAGCAGTAAGTAATGGCAGTTATTGCCGCCTAGATTTCACACTCAAGTTTGCGTATGATAGGAAACCTTCCCATTTGTATGTATGTGTGCGTGTGTTTGTTGAGTGGCGGAAGTTGAAAGTAACTGAACTTCCCGATGGGCGCCAGTAAACTGTAATAAACAGTAAAAGGCAGCAGGCAGCTCGAGGAAGCTGCACATTTAACGTGCCACGCCAACGCCATTTGACTGACAAATGTGGCCGGCAAACAGAACGTCCAGGAAATGGCAAGGAAATTAAAACAAATATAAAATGCCAGCAACTAGACAGCCAGAGGCGAAACAACACAACAACAAACCGAGAGCTGAAAAAAACTTGCGAACCCAAATGAAAATAAATATGGCACAAAAGTTTGCCCGCAGCAAGCAGCAAGCCGAAGTAACTCTCACTGAAGTTCGCCGCTGGGCATTTAAATGTGGCAGAGCAGCACTTAAGCAGAGCACCCGGCTGGCTGTGCCTCTCTCTCTCTCGCTCTCTCTCCGTAAGAGTCAACAATTTTTGTTGTCGCATCGCTGATAAAGGGCAGCCAAGCAAGTCATCCTTAAATTTCCACCAGAGTTTTTTTTTCGATTGAGTTACGCGTAATCGTTTTGAGTCAGCCAGCTTATCACTTTTAGACACACACACACACACACACACGCGGGCACTTACGCACTGCCAATGGCCATAATAAACCGCAGAGTGATAAGAAATCGATTTGTCACCAGGACGTGAGACTCAATTGGCGCTAACGCAAACAAAAGCCAACGCGAACGCAGTCATGAGGGCATAAATCACGCGCTCACATACCAAAACATATATTGAGATACACAGCGAGGGAGGGTTGAGGTAGCGACGGCTGGCGCTCTGCTTTAGTTGATACAAAGGTGCTTGTCCTCTGTCTGGCAAAGCGTGTGTATTTAAATGTATGGGCGTGTGTGTGTGTTAGTGTTTATCAATATGCGTGTGTGGCAGGCACGTTAAAGCTTATTACTGTTAATCCCGCGGGTTGTTTCGCACCAAATCCCCAACAAAATACCCAATATTTTGTGCAAAATGTGCGCAACTGAGATTTCGATTTACTTGTAATCATAGAGGGAGACACGCACACACACACACACACAGCGGGGTGATAATGTGGAAATTGCAACAAATTTTTGAGTCATGTCTTACAATGAGATAAAACACCCCTCACGCGCCACAAGCAGGGAATATTTCCTTAAAGAAAAAACAAAATGTCGCTCTATTCTAGGCACTCACCTAATGACAATGTTCGATATAACGCGATAATAAAGTTGCAGAAGCTTGATTTGATTTATTTTCGACTTACAAGTAAATCCCACCCGGTGAAATATAATTTCCATGTGTTGCGAGCGACTCCTTTCGATCCTTTCGCGATTTTGACAGACTTATTTTCATTACCTAACGTTGCTTGACTCTATCGTCTCACGTGCCAACACATTGCCTGTCACAATCTCCCGTTGAAATAGTAACTGTTGCTGGCAGGCTGTTTAAAATAAGGTAAAGCCAATTCTGTTGCTTCAAATTCGACTTGTAGAGAAAGAGCGAGCGAGCGACTCTCTATTTCCTTCACTCTGTTCCCCAGAGTTGGTAAGCTATTTGCGCTAGCCGCCGCTTGGTTGCCGATTTTCACTTTTGTTTCTCGGCAAGGGGTGATATAAGCTAAACGCTGATTTAAAGAATTTGGTTTCTGTATACAAGAAACTTAATTTTTAGTACGTTTTTCTTACAATGAACGACAAATAATGAAATTATAAAGTTGAAATTTACTTAGTTGATACTTTTAAAAAGTTCGTATCTTACAGGGTGTTGAAGCTGAGGTTCCTGAATAAAGCTGGATGTGATGCCGTTTTTATTGGGTTGTGCTCTGTCCGCAATTCTGGTTCTTTCTTTGGTTTGTATTTTTTTTTTTGTCTGTTTTCGTTGCTGTCTCAGGTCCCGACAGTAATGTTTTTGTCTCAGCTGCACGTGAAATATTTTCGGCAGCCACAAAGTAAACAAGCACACACATTAACTTTTCCATGCTTTATGTGTGTGAGTATTGAGTGTGATAGCGAGTCTGTTTGTGTGTATATGTGTGTGTGTGAGTGAGTGAATTTCACACACACTCTCAATTTAAACGCTTCATTTTACACTTTATTTCGACTGCGATTTCAATTTAAATTTCATGATTTTACTTTGCGCTTCAACATCTCTTGCTTCAGCTCGCTTCCCAGCGAGTTTGGCATTGACTTTGGCATTGGCTTTGCGAATTACTTTCGCTGCATAAGAAATGAATGAATTCTGGTGATTTTAATTTTTAATTTCCGATTTGCGGTCTGCCAAACTTGTTTGGCTTCATTATACGTTTTATTAATGCAGCTCAAAGTTTGTTTTATCATAAACTTAACTTTAATTAAAAATGCAATGCGGTCTACTTGAATTTCGATTTTCGTATTAAAATCGATTTTGCGGTCATGTAACAATTAGCTTTAAAATATTAAAGAGACAGGCCTGACCCTTTTTATTCTTGTGAGAATTTACACTCCCTTTGGATCACCTTGCAAGAAAAACAGAAGCGACGCCATTTGACGAGAATCTTTTAATTAACTTTTTGTTTACTCAACGCCCAAAAAAGTTTTTCAGTTTACTTGAACTTTACAGCATTTGCCTCAAAGTTGTCGCTATACGTATGTACGTACCAAGTATTTGGCCACTGCTTTTAGGCGCCACTGTTTTTCAGGCGCCCCTGAATTGTAGGCAACGCTTTTTATTTGCTCCAAAAAACGGCGACTAAGTTGCGTAGTGTCGTTTTCAATTTACTAGCACGCCATATCTATATCGCTAAATCTCAATCACAAAATCCTTTGTCGACGCACCCCCTAGTATAAATATTTGCCCTCTTGGCTGTAGCCATTTTCCAGCTAACTTCAGCTGACTGATGGCTTAGTTATGTGGCTGCATTTTGGCTTCGATCGCAGCACATTTAAGAGCACTGCTGTCAAATAACTTCAACTTTTCCCAGCTGCCACAAATTCCGTAGCAACAACAACAAAAACTAAAAGCGAAGCCAAACGCATTGTTTTGCTCAAAAATATGCGAATGTCAGTAGATGCAACTTTTTCTGACTTTTCGAGACGTGCAAAAAGTTTGATGTGCTGGCTGTGGAGCCAGCTTGGTATTCCTTTTATAAGCTTATTGCCCGAACGGAATTTGCGCAGCTTGCCAAGTTGCGTCATAGTTTAGCAGCATTTGCAACGTTAGCTTGAGCTTATATATGTAAGTGTGTGTTGGGTCAGCAAAGGTGCTGCGCTAATTCTCACAAACCCCCTAGAGTTAAACACTTGATCTACATGCCGGCATGTCTCTGTAAGCCGGGGTTCCAGTTGAGCAATCAAATACAGTGCAACAAATGTTGTGGGGGTGTTGGTGGTCGGTTGTTGCAACCCATTCTGGGGTATTAGCGGTTGCCATTGCTGTTGGCCCTGCGGCCATTATCGCAGCGATGACGCGACAAGACGACAGCAAGAGCAAAGAGAAAATATTCAAGAGGACCAACTGCAAGAGGCAAGCAGTGTGGTCGTTGGTGGCATGCGACCGAGGCATGACCATAACTAGCTTTCGGTCTGCGTTTTGCGTTCTAAGCAAAGTGACAGGAATATGCCACTGCTGCCGGTGGCACAAAAACACAGAGCAGCCAGAGCCAGCCAGTGCAGATGTGGCAAGTCGCAATTGTGGCAGGCAGGCAGGCAGCCAGGCAGGCCAAAAGACAGGCAGCCACAGCCACATTCTCTCAATATAGATAAACAAGTGTCTGTTACTGCCTGCCATAACCGCACATATCGCTCATAAACATTGCCATAAAACTAACACAAACAAATATGTGATAAAGACTACTAACAACTGAATAAGAAGACCGTATGTTTAGGACCGAACATTTTTTAGTTTAATAGCTGCTCAGCAGATACGATGACTCGTGACTCAACTATTAAAATGTCGTATAATATAGCTAATAAAAAACTTATCTTAAATTAGTGCATAGTTTTATAAACTTGGTCTGCCTTCAAATATTACAACTTATTCATGTATGTGTTTGTTTATGAAAAAAAATCGTGTTACATCTTAAAGCACGTTTAAGTAGACAAGTACGCAGACAACAAGGCGTATGTGTAATGTAATTCACACAGAGCGTTAAATGCTGTCAACAGCTTCATTTACAACACTGCATCTGTTTGCTTTTGTCATTCGCTGTTTGCAGAGTAGAAAAAGGGTATATGGGATTGTTGTGCTCTAATTGTTGTTCATTAAATAATATTTTATGTTAAGAAACAAGATTCGTAAGCAATGAATCAGAATACCTTTTCCACGCCATAAAGCTTCATTTGTTAAAACAGAAAAACTTTCTCACACCATGCAACTTTAACAGAGCATCTCTCTGTCGAGTTTTTCAACTACAAACGCTTTGCTTCAACCTTATTGTCAACGCTTCCGCTAATTAAACGCTTTAGTACGCAAGGCAAAACAAAAGCAAAGCAACAACTTTAGAGAGTAGTTGGAATTAAGAAAACTAAGCAGATTATTGCATTTGTAGCTCTGGCTCTGCTTTTGCATTTGCTTCACTCAGCGCTGCCTCCTCCCTGTCTTTTGTGTGTTCATAAACGTTTACCGTCATTTAAGAAAAAACAACAGCTAGCAAGCAAGCAACTGCAACTGCTGCAACACAAGTCCACCAAGTACACAAACTGTAAACGGCAGCCAGCAGACAGCATCCTCAATAATGTGCATGTGAATGTTGATGTAGATGTGGAAGTGGAAGTGGATGCGAGCCGAGTGGACGGCAGACGCTAGTTGAAACAAACGCTTGCAGCAGTTTTCTCAGCATATAGTTAGTCTTCTTTTTTGGGCCAGCACAGGAGGAAAGAACCCCTTTCCGCACAGTCCTCAAACTGCCGCAACAACAACAATGCAGACACGCAACGCAGGATGCACGCTTTATTTGCCTTAAACAGAGCGAGTCGTATTTTTTCTATATATATATTTTTTGTTTTTTGCTTATTATTTCTGCTCAGAAAGTAGGCTACGTCGTCATCGTCATCGTCGTCGTCGTTGTCGTTCTCAACGTCCTCAGGCCATCTCCTGTTCAAATTAAACTGAAAGTCTTGTCCGCTGCTTTGTAGACAACGCAACGCAGTGTAGTCTGGTCGGACCAACCCGTCCTACATCGCCCCGTTTCGAAGACGCCGTTGGCCTCGTCCGCACTGGTCGAACAATGTTATGAACCAAAGTGGCAGCACTTTTTGTAGAACACTCAGATGCCACTCAAACCAATCCCCTGCCTTCTTGGTCGTAGATCCCAGCAAATGTTGTAATTAAACTTTAAGAATTGCAAAAAGTTGCGAACTAGTTGGTGGAAATGAGAACGGGAGAGGCAGCGAGTAAAAGATAATTCAAAGAAGAGCAGCAGCAGTAGAGAAGAAGAATAGCAACAGCGTTTAAACAAAAGCTTGCAACAAAGCGCTAGCATATACGAGGGCAAGCTAATCTAAACCAAGCCATGCCCCAAACACGGTGGCTCGGTCAGCTAAAATAATCGATAGCTCTTTAACTTTAGCACACAACTGTGACACTGATGGGTTAAGCTCGCGCTTAATGGCCGTCTAAGTTGACACAAAGGGAATGGGAAATGGAAAAAGGGAAACGCGAGCTCGGTAACTGTTATTAAGCCCATAGATGGTCTATGGGCTATGACTGGTGACTGGTAACAGCTAACAGCTAACTTGGCTGACGAGTATGAGGCGGCAAAAGTTTTGTGTTGATTTATTAAATTAATTGCTGCCATATGCAGCTGCCCCTACATAGCATAGCCCTGCTTCGAACTTAGCGTTTATTTGTGTTTAATTTAATTTATACGAAATGCTGAAAAACTTTTTTATGACAACATTCATGAGATTTGTTCCCCAACGCCTTCACCTTCTCCTAACGGAGTTCTGAGAAAGCTTGTAGCAGTGGCAGCAGCAACACCACTACGGACACTTCGAAGCTCATTCATTACTTTCATTACATTTCTTTTAAAGTGCATTGTTTATCAGAGTGTTCTGACGAAATGAAATATTTTGCCTAATTAGTTGACAGGATTTCATTATATTAAATATAAATTCATATCTAACAGAGAGCAAAGAAATAACAATTATACTAATTGTCTTTGGAAGACTTTTCATCCAGCAAAATAATTCATTTAATAAAGCTTATATATTTATAAATTAACCAAATTTTATTGATAGCATTAGATCTTTAAGCCTACCTTTGAATACTTATCTCAGTCTTCATTCATATTTTCTGACTAAAACCAAAAGATTGCAATTCAAATGAAATTTAATAAAGATTATGTATTGATTTCAATTAAAATAGCTCATTTGATTGGTTTCTGGCCAATTGCAATAGTTTGATTATTTCCAAGTAAATAGTTTTCTATTGTATTGCCGACGCACCCGGAAATTGAGTACAAGTTATTTTGTGTGCAAAGTATGATTCATGCGATCGATGCACGCTCTCGAAACACTCAAACTGAGTGCGGAGAAGCGTAGAAGCAATATGAATTGCCACACCACACTACGTGTTGCTGTTCCACACAATTTCCGGAGGGACAAGCACTTCCTGCTGCTGCTTGTGATGCTGCCTCTGCTGCTGCTGTTGCTGCTGCTTCAGCTCCAATGCCCACATCATCACTCACAAGGAGCTTGTGGGCTGAAAGGCGAGGACATGACATCCAATCGTTTCGCACACACTTATGCAATTGATTTAGCATCCAAGTCAGGTCCTGGGCAAACATGAAGGTAGGATAGGATAGGGACGAACATCGACGGTCTTGTGCCCGCCACTGATTCGCCGGGCACTCCTTAAAGTGTACGATTTGTTGCGTTTGGTTAACTTGGGGCATTTAATAGCGATTCAATTTGCCTTTGTTATTGTTGGTATCCAAAGTAAAATCATGCCACGAAACCTCTCGGTGCAAAATGCTCATTTATTTCACCGGGTGAGGCAGTTTGGCGTCGCTTTACTTCCGAGTGTTCGAACTGAAGATCTCTGGAATATGCTGCACGTTCAACGTTAACTTGAATATTTATTGCTGGGTGTCGGCGGGGTTGACAGTCGAACCCATAAAAACTCACTTGCTGTTGCGAAAGGTGGGAATGGAGAACGACTTGGTGGTTGGCCATTTATTGCATCTACAGTTTCTTAATTCTTTTTGCGTGAACTTGCCACATAAAACAATAATAATAAAGACTCACCGCCCACCTTTCTAAGCAACTCTTTCTCTCTCTCTCCCTGGTTGCAGGTACGTATTGAATCTGTTTCACAGTTGGTGTCTGTGGGAAGAGCAGGTAGGAAAAGCATTTCGATTGTTGGTAACTTTCTGTAAATTCCTTTAAACTTTCAAAACTGCTGCCATTACGGAGCACAGCATTTTTGGGGGCATGGCTTGGGCAACGTTTTTGTGGTTGTTTCTGTTGTAACGACGCGTTGATTGCATTATGAGTGACGTGTACCGCAAAAAAGCTTTCAAGTCATTAATTTCATTTGGAGCGTCCTACTCAAAGGATTTTAAAGTGCACAATTTTTGATGCAAAAACCAACGCAAGCTTGCTTAACAGGACATTTACAGGCTATAAAGACGATTAACAGACTCAACAAAAATCCATTTTCACATGCAGATATATGTGCATTAAGTCACATTACGTAAGAAGCTTACTCGAGTTGCGTGAAAATGTCAGCTGAAAATAAATTTTCTAATAGCTATGATTTATGCCAAAAAGCCACACATTTTGCATTTTTATATGGATGTCTTTATCTCTGGTGAGCTTGCATCGAAATATAAACCAAATATTCAACATTTAAGACCATCTACAGATAAGCCACAAAAGAAAATAAAATGTATATCTATATTTTGATGTGGTAGTGTCTTTGTGAAAATCATAAAACACAATCTGCATGCAAATGATTCAAGTGAATTAGTTTGCAAATATAAGATATAAACATTTTTCTAACAGCTTCCATTCACTATGTTTGTATGTATTCGTTGTATGCTTAATATGTATGTTGCTCATGTTTGTGGTTGTTTGGCAAACTTTTGCATTATTTGATTAAATAATTTCATTTTAACTTCTTACTTTATGCCCGCCGTTGGCATACTCCACGACATTTACTCGACTCGCAAGAACTTGATACAAAAGTCGGAGCACACATACTCACACCCATACATACACTCACACACAACATTTATATGCTTGTAATTAAAAGCAACTGATGCTTAAAATCCATAGCTATGGGCAAAGCACACGCACACATGTTGAACAGTTAAGCTAGCAAATTAGTATGGGAAAAACTTAATCTTTGCACCGCAGGCCAAACCTAAAGATATAAAAGGTATGCGCTCTGAATGAACGGCTTCTTGCCTTTAGCAAGTGCCATTGATTGTCCGTACATGGTGTATAAATGTCGCAACGTATGTATGTTTATATGTATGTGGTGCAGAAACTTCTTTGATATTCACAATTCTTGGCTCGAGAGTTCGGGGAGGCAGACAAGAGCAACATTTGCAAAAAACCATCACTAGCTGCTTGACTTGAAGTGACCCAGTGGCTGGGGTCTCATGACAGCTAGATTTACAGTGTGTGGTCACACAAACTTGCTGCATACACTGAACAAAATATCATGGTAAATACTCTTTCGTAGTAAAAGCTTGGGATTGCTTGAATAAAGACTAGATTTTTTGTCAAGCACGTAATTAAATAATTTTTCTTAGTGTACGTTGTACGCATGCATGTTAGTACACACGTTAAAGAGCGGCAAAAAGTAAGAGATGGATAATAATGCCTGGATGGCGCCGTTTGGCTGTAAGTGTATAATGTGGATATAGGGTTAAAGCCAAAAACATCCATCCAACACGAAACGAACTAACCGAAGAGAGGGTGGTATTGTAACATGGGTAAGCAAATTGTATTGTTTTTGTGTAAATTAGTTCATTTTGCTAGTGTGTGTGTGAATATATTGGATGGTTAGGTTGCTTTGAGTTTAATCCTCAACTTGGACGACGTGTTTGGACCTTTTAATTTGCATGTTTTATGTTCACTTTATGAGATTTGAGTTGGTCTTGTGGTTTAGCATAAAATATTAAACTGGCCACATGTGTGTGCGAGTGTGTGTGTTTGTGTGTATAAGGTCAAGTTTTGCTACGATCTTAATTTATCGTCTCCCTTTCTTGCGTGTGTGTGTGTGTTTGTGTGTGCAAGCCACATTGTCCCAAATCTGGCTCATGGTTTTTGTTTTGTTTTGTTATTTATTCAAATTATTTATTTATGTCCCTTACTTAAACGACTTTAATCAGATCCTCGGCGATATCAGCGGCTCATCTAGCCTCCGCATTAAGCCCACTATTAAGCCAGTCTGATTTAGACCAGCAACAGTAGCAGTCGTTTGGTCATAAGCAGTCAACACGCACGTCGCCTCGCTTAACGACAGGATGTCATTTGGTTATTCGGTTAGTTGGTCAACTGATTATATTTATGGTCAACCTTAACGACTCAATAAGCTTGCACAATGCCTAAAACGCAAATCTATATTCAGGGATTTAAAACTCCCGGCTTTAATTTGCAAACGTTTGCCAAATCATATCGTTTATAGTAATAGCTAAACGTGCCAGCCAAAATAATTGTGGCCATAAGCAGTTATCAACTACATTTAGTAGTTGCTGGGATTTGAGAGTGGATTGCACTGCAGCTCAGTTTAAAGGCCAGCACATAAATAATTTAAATAAGAGAATGAAGTTTCCGTTTGGGAGATACAGATACATCTTACAGATAGATTCCTACGTACAAAAAAGAAAACGAACACCCGAGTAGCATCCGAAGCACATGTTAAACTCTTTACACCGACATCAACTGTGAACCGAAAATACGTGCGTTGCATGATACAATCTAGATGTAATTGAGGCCAACGACATCAGCATTAACCAACGGATGGATGGAAGAGTGCGTGAATGAATGGAACGGATTGTGACCTAAAATTGATGAGAGTTGGATGTGAGAGCAAACAAAAAACAAACAAACTTAGATGTAACATTGCCATGTATCCATTCCACAGTGATCCTGTCGTGTGGCTAGCAAAGCAATCAACTTTACCAAACGCAGCAACAATGACACTTCTCACGCACGCTCGCTCGAGCTCCCCCCATAGCCCCCGACAAATTGCCAGTGACTGCAAGTGAAGTGCGATCCCATGCATGAACGAAGTGCGAAAAAGAAAATAACAACAACTGAAGATGGCACATTTCTGGCGCATATTTTTTGAACGACTGTCAACAAAAACTGCTGTTAGCGCAGCGTTCACCGCCAAGGAGCTCAGCTCACATTGAGGTTGTCAAATTGCTTGCAGTGGTATAAACGTGGTGAGCCAAAGGGAGTGGAGGGGATGTAAGCCGACACGACCGACCGACCCGCACACGTTACCATAAATCTGGAAATGATATAAGTGTACACGCTTTTATATTTGACATTTGAAACGATAGCGAACGAGTATCCAGACTTTGTTTCTTTTTCCCTTCTCCCACATCATCCTTTATGCTTACCTCGCCCTTGTTATCTGCTTGTCTGCCCGCATGGTCAGCAGCGTAAAGTTGAAGGACTTGCTGCCAGCATGTACCACATGTACCACACTCTCCTTGTTTGTGTGTGTGTGTGTGTACGTCACAAACACATGCGTCAATTTAATAACAAGAAGAACACGCAAGAGGGAAAATAAGCAAACGAGTAGGAAACGATTGAATGGCAGAACACCCAAGTAAATGAGATATTAACAATTTGTATTGAATGCTCTAAATGACATAATGGTCAAGGTGACGCCTTTCACGCTGTTATCAGCTTGTTGTTGGTGTTGTATCAGTATCGCTTATTAGGCCTTCTAATGCCTCAATGTTGTTGGTAATCGTATTGTACTGACCACAAACGCAATTAGTTGAGCACTGTGTAAACACTTGCAAGTCATTAGGCGTGTCAAAGGCGACCACACATTGCCGTGAGTGTTTAGGGTTCGGCATTGATAAGCAAATAGGCCAAGCGTTTGAACAATACACGCATTCCAAAGTGAGTTTCATATTAAAGTTCAAGTAAGTTTGATGTTTAATAAAAATAGATTTTGTGATTTGACTCGACTGAAATGTGTAGCTACAGAACAAAGACACCCCACGACTTATTTGAGTCTAAAGTATTGCCATGCAAAGTGCTAAACATGGAAGAAAAATATGTCCAAGAATTGCTAACCATTTCCACAAAAGCACCAACAACAGCACACACATCTAAATGGACAAAACATGTGCCACACTGAGCTGTGAGCAAGGTCCTTGATAGCATGAATTAAATGGACTACAAAGAAATAAAAACAAAACAAAAAAATTCAATGCGACAACTGGCAAATCGTAAAGCAAGAGGCAAGGAAGGGTGTATAATATAAGCAGCAACAGCAACAAAAGAAAATTTGTACACAAATTGTAAAGAAATAAAATTTTAGTATGCGCATATTGATTTTATGATCAGAAATAACTACGCATAGGCGATGGCATACAGAAGTATCTGAAGGGAGTGCTGCGTAGATGGGTGAGGGATATACTATACGTATTTTTTTTTTTTCAAAAACTGCAAAGCAATCACGAGCCTCTCTATGTCAGAGTATGTGTGTGTGTGAGCCTATGGCAAAGCAATGTTAAATTGCTGAGCATGAAAATGAAATAAAAAGCGAGCGTCTGTTGTCTATATTTCCAGTTGTGCTGTGCCTGACAGCCTGGCGACAAAACTAAAGTATCTGCCGGCCAACATTTGACAGTTGTAATAAATTTTTTTGTAAGCAACGCATTTCTGCCGGCCCGCTGTCCGGCTTTTTTGTGTTTGTAAAATATATGCAAAATATTCGCCACTGCTGTGATATCCCTTAAATATGTTTCGTTTAATGCAAATTGATTGGGCGCTGAATGTCAACCATTCGTTTGCTGTGGCATCATCGCCACTGTGTCAAGTTCAAGGGCAGCTCGCACACGAACGCCAAAGTTTCTATTTTTGTAAATAATCATAAAAATAAGAGCATTTTTCAAAACGCAACTGACGCCGCCGGAGGCGCCCAAAGTTTTTAATCTCATTTGCTCATTTTTCACTTTATACGCTTCATAAAAATGCTATAATCCACTAAACCTTCTGCTCTTTATTGATGCCCGTTAAAGGACAAACAAATTTTGAAAACGGGCATCAGACGCTACAAATAATAAAACTAAGCGACCAATAAAAATAAGAGCTCGGCTAGCTGAAAGGCAACGAATAATAAATTCCCTTTCGCACTAATGTATCATAACTATTTAGTTATTCATGCAACAAATCATTTTCTGATTAAGTCAAAATTTAGCTTGCCCCAGCACAATTGAGTCTGTTAACTATACGAACCCTAAGCAATAGTCATTATATATACTAAACAAGGGTCAAATGGGACCCCATCAATGTGTAGCAAATTGCATGATAAAATTTAAATACCTTCTCAGCAAGAGTCACATAACGACACACAAAATAGCAAAACACAAAACGAAATGTTTAAATTTCGTAAATGAAACCGAAACCAACAATGGAATGGAATCGAATCGAAGCCGAAGTTGAGACGAGGCAAAGTAAAAGAAGCCGTTATTCAAGGCAGATAGATAGATAGACCAGCCGGCATCCGCCTAACGCAAGCCCAAATGTATGCCACAAAATGTTGTTTACAAATCTCTTTAGCGACGCCCACAAATTTGTATGCAATGTGGGAGGGGGACAGGGGGCGGTCACAAATTGTTGTTTTTGTTGCTGGCGCTTTTGGTATGCGGATCAGAGGTTGTAGATTTCAATATTTACTTTGGACAACAAGAACATTACAGGAAGCACAAACAAAGAAAAACTTTCTACTACTGAGGTCGCCTAATGATAGTAGCTTAAAGTTTTGCCAAGCGGAGATTGCTCGCTTTATTAAATTAAATATGGCCTCCAGTCAAGATAATAATACGGAAAAAGATATATGACATACGAGCGCTGAGGCCGCAATAAATCGACATTTGGAGCAGGCCCGGTCGGGTCCAGCATAAAGGCGACGCCAAAGCCACACGCCTGCCATAAACTAGAGCTGAGACTGTTCAGGGAATACAGAACGCCCACTTTAAGCACATGTCCAGCAACCACTTGGGGGCTGTTCCCAGCGCCCACTTGAAACATCCTCCGATTGCGCACAGGGTCTCCAGTTGCCTGTTACAGATACATATGTGTCTGCGTTTGTGCGTGCGTGTGTGTGTGTAAGCTATATAATAATTATGTCACTTTTGGGGTAAATCGATTGCAGAGTTTGGGGTACAGCAGCTGTCGCACACACTTGAACAGTAATTTGAACTTTAACTCAACTTTAAATGCTGCGGGAACAGCAAACTGTTTCAGTTTTAGCTACAACCCGACTGTATTATTGTCCTTTAAATGACATTTGCGATGACTGCAGCAATAGCAGCAGGAGTGAACGAGAGACTGGCAGCTGCTTAAATAGCAACTACAACAACTACAAACTTTGACTTAGGCGAAACAAAGACAATAAAAAGGAAAGTGTCAAATAAGAAACTAAATCGCATGTCCGCCACGCCATTTTTGCTTTTTGTTGGCCCTTTTTGTGCTCTTTGTTTTTTGGCAAGCGCTACGAATTGAAAGCTGCTCAGTTATCGCTCTGTAAGAATCGAATGGGGCGTGTTAAGGTGAAGGAAATGTGAAATGGCGGCAATGATGTTGCTTCTCCATTGCATCATTGTGGTCGCTGCTTGCCCCAGGGTGGCATTTAATTACGCTCGTATTCGTTGTAATGAGGCAAATTGCTTTTTGCTGTCAATTAGAGTAAAGTTTCTCCCTTTAGCCCGACTCCCATTAGTGCCAATCAAATGTAGGAACCAGCAACAACGAAAACGTCGATGTTCAGCTCTGATTTTTGTGGCATTACCTGTTGTAAGGTAAAATCTTTGCACATACACATACACAATCATCTCGAACTTCAACCAGCTAACCGCACACAGACACACACAAACCCTAGCGAACCATTTATATTTATCTCTGCGCTGCGTCATACTTCCACTTCCGGCGCAGTTGCTTCAACGTGTTCTAGTTTTTGCCCCGCTTAAAAACTGACAGTAAATGCGTGTTTGTATGTGTAGGAGTGTGTGTGTGTGTGTGTGTTTTCAGCGTCTAAGAACACGTTTGTAAACATCTTAAATGTGCTTTTAATGAGCAGTTTCCACCATCCAAAAACGTAGACAGCAGACGCAGATGCCATTTGCTACATTTGTACTCCCACTTTGTCGTGCTGGCTTTGTCTGTCTGTCTGTCTGTTTGTCTTTTCATCCGTATGTACATTTTCTGGCATTGGCTTGTTTTTCGCACTCGTAAGCATTCGTTTTAGTGCCCTACGTCTGAAGACATCGTCGTTGTATTTTAATAATGTTAATTAGTGTTCCAATTAGTTGTTGCTTTTAGTTCGCATGTAACACATATGAAACATGCATAAGCTCAAATTCGCATGCATTGCATACCCTCTAATGGTAAGTGGCAGTCGAGGTCCAAGCCATACCCAACCATCCAGTGCTGCACTTGTTGGCTAGCCAACGTGTCCATGCAAGCAGCCGTTTAAAAATTAATGACAATTATATTAAAGTTATTGCCGGAATTTAACATAACAAAACGTTCTGGTTGGGTTGTTGCCATACATTTTGTTCTTTAAAGAGATCGCGCAATAAAGTGGCAATTAATTGCTTTATGAAAACCCAACACACACACGCACACACACTCATTAATTTGCACATTGTATTGCATATCAAAAAGTGTAATTGCTTATCATTTTGTACTTTGTAGTTGTTGTTATTGTCTTTCAATATGCCACAATGCCATGACAGACGAAATAACAATGCATTGAAAGTCATGCAGCAAAATGTCATAATATGCCAAACGATTTCAATGTTACGATACGTTACAGTCAATACAATATCCTCACTGATATCAAATTAAGCAATTAAGAGTGAAGACACTGATATTCCTCCCTTTCAAGCAGTCCAAAGTTGTTAAACAGACATTCATACAAAAATACTTTTTCAAATAGGAAACAATTTATCGAGTTTCTCTCTAGAATGCACAAGCCATATTTACTTTTCTCTTATATGGATCATTAGTTTTTCGAAACATGAAAATATTCGCAAACACAATTAAAGACAAAACTTGTTAATATTCTAGGGTCAGATAGCGTTAGCAAGCATATGCGTAGTTAAATGTTGAAAACGTTTAAAAAAAAACTTATCGGAGAGTAAATAGAAATTTTTGTTGGAAAGAATGTCGAGATTCTTGTATTTTGTGTTTAATATGAGGTAGAAATGGTAATATTTCAGTCTTCAAATGGATAGTCTACTTTGTGCCTTTCTTTATAATATACACCCTTACAAAATGCCAGGCAGTAGGTTGTGCGAAACATGTTAGCCCTGATTCAAAATGGCACATAGTGCAAAGTTGAAAAACGTTCGTTGCGGATATTATAAATATTGAAATTCAATGGAACACATTACGTGCATATGGTTTTTTTTTATGTTTGTACATATTTAAAGCCATAAATAATATCCAGGCATGGCCTGAGGAGCAGGCGGGAGAGCAGCGCAGAAGGACGAACCAAAGGCGGCCATACAAACTAAAATAACAATGAAAATTTCGTGAGCTGTGCAAAACTGTTTTGCTTGTTAAGAGATGGTCAACAGCAGCAAAAGCAACAGCAACAGCAAAAACACCACCAACAACAACAAACTGTTTGTAGTTGTTGCTTAAACAGTTGCTGGCGTTGCGGTCGAGCCTCTCTCACCGCCCACCCAGTTTCACCCACCCACACACTCATGCGAGAAGTTGGCCAATGGGCAACTTGCGCAGGGCTTGCAGCCGCAGTTGTTCGTTTGTTCGCCTCACAAGTGTCATGCTGTTTGCGCCCGCAAGCTCCTACTCTATCTCTATATATACGTCTGTGTGTGTGAGTGTGCCAATAACCATTAAGCGTTAAAATTTGTGCAGCTTTGTTGCTGCTGCAGCGGGCCGTGCTGGTTGCACGCTGCGTATGTGTGTGTATGTGCGTGCAACCAACAAGATTTGTTAGCCTGGACAAAACACTGTAATTATTTTATGCTTGTAATGGCCAGCAGGCGAGTCTTCGAACCCAATGCGCAATTTGGTTACGGCTGAAACACAAACGAATAAACAGTCAGTGATTTTAACCTCAGCTGTAGTAGATCATTTAAAATTTCCAATTGGCTTGACAGACACACATATAGTACACTAGCGCAACCAAATGTTGCAGGTTAGTTGTTGGTCCGGTTAACTGCTCCGGTTACAGCTACAAGTACGGCTCGAATCGAGTTTTTGGCAAAATGCGAGGATGCTTGTATTTAATTTACTGTTGAAATTAACGATGCGTGCAACAATGTTTGTGCTTGTATGTGTATGTGTGCGTGTGCTTGTGCAAAAGTCAAGCCCCAAAACAACAATTTGGCAGCAATTTGTAACAACAGTGGCCACTACTGCAAATGATTAACAATGTATGCGACATTGTGTTTAAAACATAATATTATCATATACATTTCGGTTCGAGCCCAGCCAGCGTACATTATACATTCCCTATGGTACCACGGCCCTTCAGCCCCATCCCAAAACGCATGACAAACACATGCATGCGTATACATTTATATAATACACATTAGCTGTATGGAAATTAATTTTCTGCCATTTTGCTAGCTTCCAAACATATCTACAAACATCATCCCATTAGCTTATTGTGATATTTATGAGGCTTCCATTAAAGTGAGACAATGCCCGTATTAATTACACATTTCATTTATTTTCGACCAACCGAAACTGACTAAAGCCAATGATGCAAAATCAATAACTAGCCCCCAACGATTTCTCTCTATCTCTCTGTCACATGTTATTGTGGGCATAAATTGAGTTATCATTCGAATATTATCTTACTCGAAACCCCATAATCTAATTAAACGGAATGCAAATCGTGAGCCTGGTAATTATGGAGCGCCTTGTAACGAGCAAACATCAATCAAAATTTAGCGGCTCTAGCTCCATAATACCTGTAGGCAAAAAAAGTTGACCAGCAAGTGAGGAAACAAATTGCCCTGCAGTAGGTCAGCACACACACACACACATACACTTGCACACACATACTGCAGCATATTGTGCCTGCGTGTCAACAAGCAATTTCCGCTGTGAACGATCTGGAACAAAAGCAAAGTTAAAAAAAACGAAAAAATTTGCAAAAAAATATACAAAAAATTAAACGAAAAAAAAACATATAAGGGCCACTGCAATAGTCAAATACGGACACAAAAACCGCGCTTCTCCCCCGCGCAGCAGCAACAGTTGTCTGCTGTGGTTTTATTTTTACGATAATATTAAGTTGAAACGTCTGGCGGATAGTCCAGTCGGAATGGTCGGCAGTGGCAATCAGCATAAAGTGGTTGGCATTAAAATTTTGTATCAAGCCTTACAATAAAAACGCCGTTTCGCAGCGGAAGTGTCAAGCGGATAGGGAGTGGGTGGGAGGAAGCCGACTGCCCTGCCGCTATTGTTATGATTGCTATTATTTTTTTGTTTTTGTTTTGTGGTTGCCTTTGTTGCGCAACATAATCAAATAATAATCCTATAAAACTGCCGGCCACAATTAAAAAGCCTCTAGCATAATTCCAACTTTTTGTTGCCTACTTTTTTGCGGGTAAGCGTTTACGAAATGGCGACCAATGCATTTCCGTGGTTTTGAGCATGGAATTGCTGTTCAAATAAAAGCAATTTTATGAAGCATACCGTTAGCCACAATTAGGCAACAACAACGCCGCAAGCAAGCCGAAAACAATCTATAGCTTTTATAGATTTGGGTGGGGTATATAGAGTCTGCGTTGCTTTTGTAACAGGTAAGTTTCAATTTGATTAAGGCTTGAGCATTAAGCTCTTCATAATTTGCTAGCATAATTGTTTAATGAAACAAAATTGGGATGCGAGAAGCTTTTAAAAAGCTCAAAAAACGAATTCGGAAATCTTATAGATAAAAAAGGATTTTAAGGTCTAATGAGAGCATTTCCACCTGTTTCAGAAAAAGGTCGAAGCAATTATCAGTTTTAAAACATTCATATATATTCATATGAATTATTTATTTTGTACGAGGGCAACTCAAAGTTAAACAATCTCTAGGGCATTATTTTTACTGCTTTAATCGCATTGTTTGTTATTTGTTGGCATCATTACGCGCTATCAGCAGTCATCTGTTCATTTTTCTATGAATTGTGGCCTTAATTTTTCGTGCTGAATGGCGAATGTTGGACAATAACTCAGTGGCGCTATATAAAAACACAACATTAAAGTTACATTAAAGTTGTGGAAAAGCGCAGGGGTGCAAAATATATAAAGTCAACGCGCGACATTTTCAACTGAATGGTGAATATCGTTGGGTGAGAGAGAGAGCAAAGCGCAGTCAATTGAAATGCAAGTCCAAGTCAAGACTAGTGCAAAAGCGAAAGGAAACTGCCAGGCAAATTCGCAGCGCAAACTACAAAATAGTTGTTCCACTGAGCAATGACAAACAAGAAAGCAGCAGAAGCACTGCCAGAAATGTCAATGCAAATAAGTATTGCAAAGGGCGCCAAGCTTGAGGTCTTGGCTGCTTGGTGGGGTGTTAAAAGAGGGGGACTTTCAAGTACTGACAACAATGTCAAAGCTAGCAAAAGCTGCAACGCACATTTCTTTGGCAGCCAACTACAAACTGTAGTCTCTGTAGTCGCACTTAAGATTTATTGATTGTTTCAACAGCACAAGCGTCGGTCTTGTGGGTCCAACTGTCCTGCGTATGCTGATGCTGCTAGTACTATTTCTGCTATTGCTGCTGTTGCAATTGCCGTTCTGCCAGTTTAACGCCAACGTCGTGTCTTGGCTTATTGCTGTGCAAAAAAGTTGCTGCGCTAACAGTTACAGCAACAGCAATAATAACAAAGCGCCACGACAATGCTGATGATGACAGGCACTGGAACCCTTTGCCTCACCCACACCTCACCATTTTCGAACATGTCAGAGCTTGCGTCCTCGGGGCAAAACGCACTTTTTTGTTCCTCGCACACACACACACAAACATACAACCACACATACTAGTTTGCTATTTTGTTTTTTTATTTTGCTAACTTTTTGTGTAAACTTTTAACAACGGTTCGGATTGAGATTCTTTTGTATTTACAACGGAATATCTGCCTTATTATATGTAATGTACATAAAGCGCACACAAAGTTGTTGTTCTTGTACACAGAAAAAAAAGTTATATATGTACAGAAATCGTGACATTTGGGTCACAAAAGTCGGTTTGTTCTGAATTCAAAAACAATGTTCAAATATAAAGAACAATATATCAAAGTACGTTGTTCTGTCCGTAAGATGCCATCGCTTTCATTTTGTTTTAAGCTTACAGGCAGAACATACTTTCAGAACGCTATGGCGCTAGCCTTAAACAAGTTCAAACTACAAGCGAGCAGTTGTCTTGCTTTTAAAATGTTCGCTCAAGCCTCCAGATACACCACGTGTGGCATGTTGGACAACATTTTATTGTTGTGCCTGGACAACATTTTTATCTTTTAATTACAGTCATTTCGGTATGCTGTTGCATGTTTACATTTCAATAAATTGTTCGCTTCCATCAACTCACTTTACACTTTTGCCCAACACATTTCGTTTTTGTCATCCGTTTTCTGGCACTTGGGCTCATCAACGACGTGACTGTCGTTGACCAAGCCCAGACCCTAACGATCTTGGTTGGCCATAATGAGATTTTATTTCCAGCAGCTTAAGTTCTGCATAGCAGCAACAGGATGAAGACAACGAAAGCATAAAAACAGCAACACCAACAGCTAGCTACGGCAGCAATTTCCATTGCCATTTAATTAAAAATTGCAGAATAATTATTTTTCTTTTCGCATCTCTTCCACTTTGCTGCACAGTCGACGCAACGAAGGCGCAACAGAACAGAACAGAACTTTTTAAGTAAACAAAGCAGCGCAGCGCTATTTGAAAATCTTCAAATTAGCACAGCACAGAACAGCAAAGCAAAAGAAAGCAGAGCATTGCGAAAATAACAAATGCACAAATGGGCAGCTGCAAATGCAGAAAGCAAACTTTGCAATTAACTTAAATCCGCTTTCAAGAGTTGCCAACACGCACCGTTAACAATTTACATTTTAAACTGTGCAACTTCTTAACTCAGCTCGTCTCTTGCCTGTTGCAACTAAGTTTGCCTGCTTCAAAACGAAAGAGAGCTTTGTCCAAATGTGTTAGTTAAACGTTTTGAAATGCTCGGCTTTACCTGATTATCATATATGCAAACTTCTCTCAAACGACCTACACACACAGGTGCTAAGAATACGTGCCGAGGCATTCTGGCCAAGTTTTATGCCTATGCTAAAGTTTTGGGCTCAATTAGGACGCTGAAAAAAGAAAAAATAAATCTATCGTTTAGCAAGCCGGATAGGCGTATATGCAAAAAGCAAAATGTTACTTTAAGTGTTGTACTCAATGTAAAAAACCTTAACTACAGCTTAAAGTTTGATATCATCTTCTGAGAAGGGGCACAACTGCTGTTAAAGTTGGCTTAACTAGTTGTGGGATCGCTGACAAATGCTGTCAATATTTCAACAGTAAACCGCAATTGATGAGACGATTTATTATGCTGCTGCTACAGCAACATCAAAAGGCGAGGCAACTGCAACAACAGCAACAGCAGCAGCTTCAACTTACGTTTGCTGCCTCTAGGCAATAAGCTGCAAATATCAGTCTGGCCGCCAAAGTGGCTGTTTGGCCTCCTGACTTTGCCTGTCTCAACCTGCCACTTGATATGCTGCAAACAAATACATGCACAGTACATCTATGCATATACGTGCTCTCACTCATTGTGCTAGTGTATATGTGTATGTATATTTTGGCAACATTAAACCCAACCGTTTAATACTTTATGCTGATTTTGTTGCGGCAACTTCTGTGAGATGAAAGACGACAGGCAGGCAGCCAGCCAGTCAGCCAGAGGATATTGCAGTATAATTTATTTTGTACTCGGCGCACGGATAGTCGGATAGACTGGATAAAAACTTGATATACGCAGTAGTTTCTGCTGTGTGTGGCTTTTGATAAACCCCAAGCTGGGTGTAGTTGAGCCGCCGGGATCTGCAGACTGCGGCAAGTGCAACAATTCATTTGCCGCTCACAAAATTCAATTTGGCTGCCAGCCGCGTTGCTTGTCCCGTAAGCGGATTACAATTGAAATGTACTTAGTTTTGTATGTTTTGATATAGTTCTACATAGCCAAACCTAAATATATAACTTTTTCTTTTATTTTGTATTAAATTGTTTACCAATTTTCCAAACCTTGCTAACATTAAGTGCAGTCTAACCAGCTGACCAAAATTGTGATTAGTTTTGGGGTTTGGAAACAGGGAGCTTGGCCACTTGGGGCAGTTATAAAGGCTTTTCATTATGCGCGACAGCGGCAACCACAATGACCATAATATAAGCAACAACTACAAAAATAACCACAATACATAAGCGAAAAGGGCAAAAATACAGCTCAGCGGCTCTTGAGCAAACTCAGTGCTGCATCAAGTGCACTTTTTTGTATGCTTTTCATCAAAACACTTAATTTGCATAATTTTGTGAAGAGTTTCGCAGCATAAACAAGTCAGCCCCGCAGCAAGGAGCAATAGCAGCAGCACGAAACAACAACAGTTGCAATAGCAGGACTGCTGCTGTGCCCTTAGATCTATTTGAGAAATATGGCGCTATTTAATTCCGCCAGCTTTAAATAAATGAAAGGCCATTGCTGCAAAAATATGGCATCCATTTTGCCTACAGTCTTACCATTCCCCATATTAGTCCCTTGCAGACGTTCACCCTGCTTCCGTTTCCCGTTTAATGCACGGCAGACTGTCTTAGAAAATATTGCGCTGCCAAAGCTTTTGTGTGCAGTAATTTAATATTTTTAGTTCGTTTAGCGTTATGAAATTTCCGTGCAAATCGTGCACTTTGCATTTTTCACCCATTTTTCACGGCAGCAACTGACAAAGCATTTTCCACAGCCGTAGCAGTAAATGCATTTCAATAGTAAATCAGTCTAATGCACTCAATAACTAGCTGAGTGTACTTACTTCAAATGCCAAAGGCATACAGCAAAATACTCAAGTAGAATACGCAGCCAGCAGTAATAAGTAAGTAAGTGGATATAAGGCTTACACAGTCTGCAGTCTGCAGTCAAGCATTTTGCATTCAATTTCAATCCCTGAATGGAATCATCATCTGGCAATAAAATCGCATATTCTCCGAATTTGAGGTAAAAATATAATCCATCAACTGATTTACATTCGAAACTAGCCGATTAGTTGCAGTTTTGTTAGTGCTAGTTGCTTTGCCAGGCCTGTTTTACATTTTTGTTTATTAAACGAAATTTGACCAGGAATTACTTTTTTTTAATCTTAAATAGCAAACTCCCAAACAGAACTCTTTTTATACATTTAAAAGTTATCGACATGGCAATAGCTTGGAGGTATGGTAGAATCTAACAATTTATTTATTTATGTTTGTTTTTGATTTAACATACTTAAACCATAAATTGTCGGGAGGGATTTGTAGCAAGAAACAAATCTAATCTAAACTATCTTTGTTTTCGATGTTTCTTTACAGCTAAGCGAGGACATTGGCTACGTGCTCTACTCGGCATTGGGCTCCTTTTACATACCCAGTTGCATCATGGTCTTTGTATACATACGAATTTACTTTGCCGCCAAGGCAAGAGCGAGGCGGGGCATTAAAAAACATCCGCGCAAAACAAACAACGAACAGGTGAGTGGGTGACTGAGTGATTGAGTGAGTGAGTGGAGGCTGTGTGAGTAATCTTACTTATGCAAAGCCCCCTCCCCTCTCGATCGTTCAATCACTTTGCGCTTTTGCTTTTAAATTTTTTGTGAGTCTGCAGCTAATTCATGTCTGTGCCGAAGCCTGTTCAGACCGATAAAATGACGCAACAGACGCAGCAAGCAAAAAATGCCAATTTTTGTCCGTTTGAATGAACATGTTATATAGCCTCAGGTGATGCGTTAGGCATAAGACGTTTCTGGCACATGTGGCGTATGCGCAATATTTTTGGACTAAAAGCTGCGCTGCATTTAAAACGCTGAACACCAAATGCAAGTGCCTTACGAGCTTTGCTTCAATTTGGCGTCAATTTGTGTCTGTTACGTGCTGGATGTAAAAGCTTTTCCCATTTGCACTTTGCCACGTTCGCCCATTTTGGGCCATTTGGCCATTTGCTCATTTGGAGGTGCACAGTCGATGGCACTGCCAGTTACCAAAAAGTCATCGCCTTTGTGCACCCAACTGGCGCACAGTTGATTGTAGCTGGAATATCTTGCCGCAGGCTTAAGCGCAGTTGAGCTGATTGAGTAGAAAATCTCTAATGATTAAACTTTGAGTGATTCACTTCGCAGCTATTAGTGTCACAAATTACCAAAAATAACAGGCCGAGTGCAGCGCATGCGAGGAAGACGAAGTGCAGACACACGTTAAAGGCCAATTTGGGAAGAATTGGCATTTTCAATTAACGGGACATGACGCAAACCAACAATATCAAAAAACAGGCAATGATGTCTCTTGTGTGTCGAAGAGCATATACCCTGGATGAATTAATAAGGTTTTCAGTTGATTTTCACTTCTGTTTAATCTCTATATATAAATATGAATGTTTGTCTGTACGTCCTTCATAGACTCTGAAACCGCTGATCCGATCTTGATGAAATTTTGGTGAGCTATGACATGAATAATAAGAGTTCACAAGGGTTTCTCCGACTATCTTTTTTAGTTCATTAGACCCGACACAGCAACAATATTATACGCACCGCAAGGGTATAAAAACAACGTACTGACAGCCAATATCAACGACACTTGACCACCGATTCGAGCAAACAAAGGCATTTAGCAGCATATGTTGCACAGGCGTAAGATTAACGCATACAAAGATATCAGACACATATACACTTACACGCATGCTCACACTCAGGAACGTTTTCATCTGCTTTTTATGGGTGGGAAAGGGTGCGCTGTTAATTACGTACAGTCTTTTTGTGTGCGCCTTTTGTTTGTGTAATCGTTGCGCTTGGACGCGCCTGTAATCGAGATTTAAAATTGGGGAGGGTGGATTTTCGAAATGGAAAAGCCATGTTGCACACTGTTAACGATGCACCTTTTTTGTTTGACGTTGCAGGTAACGAGCTTCACCACCGCCAACAACAAGAAAGGAACAATACCGATGCCATCCTCGAGCGGCGCAACGCAGCTGCAGCAGCATCAGCATCGACAAATAGCCACTATTGAGACCCCACCGAACAGTGCGACGCTGCCCATGCAAATACCGACGGTCACCATGGATCTGGCCTCCGATATATCCACATCAGAGGCAGGCGAACTGGAGGCCGTTGCCGCCCAGACGGCGTTAGCATATTCCAATCCCAATGGTGGCAGAAATGCCACAACTGAGCTTAGTTCCGGCGGACCCTGCTCCCCGAAAGAAACGCTGCAGGTCAGCACGATTGCAACGGGTCGTGGAGCTGGGCTTAATGTTCCAGTGCCGCCATCTATGGGCAGCAATAATTCCATCAATGTGCTGAACAACAACAATGGCTGTGTGGCCGCCGATGGTGCTGCCACCAATAGTGGTGCAGCTGGTGGCGCTACAGCACCAAACAATTCGGAGCTGCGTGTCTCACCGATAGCCGGACGATGTCGTGCTCTTTCCGTAGGCATTGATACTGATATGGTGAGTGAATTCGATCCATCCAGCTCGGACTCGGGCGTGGTTAGCCGCTGTGCGGTTGTCAAACCGCTCAAATTTCGTCTTTGCCAGCCCATCTTTGGGCGCAAATCGAATCAGCAGCGACGCAACGAGGCCAAGGCAGCAACAGTGGCGGCCAAAAACAATGCCGCAGCTGCGGCAAAAACAAAAGCAGAGTTGGCAGCCAAAACAGAACTGGAGCCGGCCATACCAAAGACGCCCAAGCCCCGTGATCCCGAAAAGGAGAAGCGACGCATTGCGAGGAAGAAGGAGAAGCGTGCGACACTCATCTTGGGTCTAATTATGGGCAGCTTTATTGCTTGCTGGCTGCCATTCTTCTTTCTGTATATATTGGTGCCGGCCTGTAGCAACTATTGCCAGATACCCGAGTCGGCGTTTGCAATTGCCTTTTGGTTGGGCTATATGAATTCAGCGCTGAATCCGGCCATCTATACCATCTTCAACAAGGACTTCCGAAGAGCGTTTCGTCGCATACTGTTCAAGTGATGTTTGGCCTACGTGTGCTGTTACAGGTGCGTTTATGCGAGCATCGAGAGGGCTACCGAACGTGCCATGGGCAGCACACCGATGGGCTATTCGCATGGCATGTATCAGCATTACAGGCGTTAGATTTGCAACAACAAAACAAAGAGGGTTTTCTATATTTTACTCTTTTTTTAGTTACTGTGAAATGTATTTTTATTTCATATTTCTTTTTAGAAAATTAACGAACATTGTAGCTCATGTCAAAAGCAATGAACGGCTGTGAATTTGATGGATATCATTTAGTTGCAATTAACGCGTTTTTCAGTTGCGCATTTTCTAAGTCTGCCTTTGAACCACAATCTAGAACCCCACGCATATTTTCTATTTGTAAACAGAAACGCTCTCGAGCTGTGCGCAAACACAAATTTCACCTAAGCAAACATCTTTTATGCACACACTCAATGGCCATTCAATTTGATACTATTTTTAAAAATGTTCCATTTTTCTCCAACAACACAAAATGCAAGTGCAATTCTGATAAAACTAAACAAGAACAAAAACAAAAATAGTAAAGTAATGGCAGACTTTATTTTGTCGCACTGTGTCAACAATAATGGTGGCGGGAGACCGCATTGTCTGGCATTTAAATTGAGGTCATCAAAATGTAGACTATGCCTGGCAGGCTGGCAAGCGAACGACACTTTGTCAGGATGAAGAACAAAAAAAAATATATATATAAGTGTGCAACAAATTAATTTTATTTCGCCTTGTTGTTTCGGCTCGTTGCTACTGCTGCTGCTGCTGGTGTAGTAAAAATGCATTTTTAATGTCGCCTTTTGCCATTTTCAATGTGAAAGGCTGAGAATAATCCATGACAGAGCCCCCCAAAAGAGGCGCTCCAGTTTTATGCATTGCACTAAAAAGATATTTCACACAAAAATAGATATAAATATGCCATAAAAGAAAAGTAGCAACAGAAATGCAACATCTAATGGACATACACAGATGTGCCATAGAATGATATGCCTTCCCCACTTTAGATGCCATAGTTTTTTGGCCATGCATCGGCAAATGCATGCGCCACTCGCAGCAATAGACGACACGTCATTCAGTCAGCCAGAACGAGATAGAGAGAGTGAGAGAGGGAAATGAAAGCCTTGGCATGTGGCCCATTTATCTCCCTTACTATTTACTATTTGGCCATGTCTAAAGGCAACCACAACTATGCATAAATTGTAGCTGCTACATTAGTCTCTCATATTTTAGACACATTGTGGTTTGTTCCACCTTAATTTAAGATCTTTCTGAGAGAGACAGAGAAAGATGTAATCGGCTTGTTCCATGTTTTAAATTTATAGCTGCTTTCAGGTTTCAACTAGAAGCTTTTAACCCACACCCCACATTTCTATCAAATTTATTGGCCCAGCCATTTGTACAGTTTGCCAGCTAAGTGCTAGCCCTCTTTTAATTGTTAAACTACTCATTAATAATGAGCCAGAACTGTCATAAAAAAAAAACATACCAAAACTGTTTCATTTATATGTATGTACGTATGTGAAGACAGGGTCTTTTTCTTGCAATCAACATGCATTTTTTATGCCGCACATTTGATTGTCAGCACCAACAGTGTGTACAAAAACTGCACTTAAATGACAATTTAAGCACAAACACACAAAAAAAAATGGCAACGGGCAAGAAGTGAAATCGAAAACAATTGTAATCGATGGTGGGACAGGCGCGAGGAGGTGCTGCATTTACCTGGCAAGCCACAGTCACATTAAAATGCGCGAAACGAACACAAGCGCACAAGCACCACCCATTCACCCACCTGGAGCACTTAACAGCACTTAGGTGCGACAAAGCCAGGATGAATGTCGAACGACGCAACACACATTTGTCCTGACTTTGTTTTCGCTGCCGCATTGAAATTCATTTTCACTTAAAGCGTAAAAGCAACAATAACAACCACAACTAGCACAACAATAAACGTTGCCCGTTAGTGTTAAAAACTAGATGACGTATACGCCACGTTGCGCATATGCATTTTGGTAACGTTTGAACATTGTTTTTGGGACGCATTGTTTAAAATGTTGGCGTATTTTCAGCGCATGTCATGTTATCATCCAATTACAAGAATTTATTTATAGTTTTTATCAATTAACATAAATTATACACAGCGCAGCGTAAATAAAAAAAAACCCACTGACTAACAAACAATAATAGTTAAATACTACAATGCCATTTGCATTAATTCGACTAATTGAATTATGTCCTTTATACATTAATGCAAATTGGTTGCATAACTCAATTCAGTTCTGCGCCTAGAAAGTTTTTTTCCATCCAAAAAAAATAAATACTTTCGAAAATTGCCAGCAACAGCAAATGTTTTACATGTCAAATTGAATTATTTAGTGCGGTCCAAGTGCGAAAATTATAAATTTTAATTGCATATTTCTGTCAACATTTGTTGCATATACTAATGTTATAAGCCAATTTAATGTGCAGTTAACTTGACCAAATTACCTATAAATCGACGTTTCAAAAACGACAACAATTAAAACTTTGGTCAGCACAAAAGTAAACGGAAATATTTTATTACACATTTCTATTAAATACTCTTTTGGCATCCAAAGAAATAGTTTATGCCTGCCAGTCATAATTAAGTCAGCTGCTTAACGTTTTATTAACAGCCAAATGGCAAATAAATCACTTGTGTTTCGAGCGTATTGCACTTTGCAGGTCCATAAAAGCCAATTTCGTATTTGTTTACAGCAACAGATGATTAAAACATGTAAATGCTCAAAGCGCCAACTGTAATTATGCATCTTATGCACATTTAAATTGATGGCATAACTCCAGCGAGGCATGATTTGTCCCAAGGGCAATGAGTTTAGTGCAGCTTGACGCTATATTTGGCATCAGTCATAGTTTAGCCATTGCAAAGCCTATTTGTGTGTAAGTAATTGTATTCGTTTACCGTATACTCAACTATAAATAGGCGCTTAGCTGTTTGTATGTGTTTGTGCTTGTGCATCGTATTAAATTTATGACGAGACGAGCAGAGCGATGAGCAATCAAATGCATTCAATTGATTAATTGGAAAAGTTGTGTGCGTCCAGCGATTGACTTCAAATGGTTCGAGAGCGGATTATTTTTTAATTACTTTAGTTTGAGTTTAAAACTAAGCAAATCCAATGCCTGTGGCAGAACATGAATATAAATATATTTAAACATATAAATATAATTTATTGCCATAACTAAAGAGCTGGTAGACTCAAGAAAATGTCACTTAAATGCTCAACTTAAATTTAGTTAGTTTAAAGGAGCTGCACCAAAAAAATGACTGAAAAGCTTAAATGAAATTGTTTCATTATAAAAATAAAAAAACATAATAAAATCAATCTACAGAATAAATAACTTATTGTATATTTCAAAAGTAATAATTACAAATTTTGCTTACATCTGTAGTTTAAATTTAAATTAGACACTAGACTCATAATGCAACATAGTATTGTACTATATCAAAAGTTAAATTTTTTCATACTTAAAATGAAAACAGCCAGTACATTAATAACGAGTACACTTATTTAAGTATAGGAACTAGTTCATGTATTTAGCATATTTTCTAGTTGCATAAAATCAAATGTTTAACAATTTTTAACATATAATCTTATGTGTCTCTGTTAAAGTTGTGTGTAATAGTTAAAATTACAAATTATAATACATAAATATTATATGAAATATAATAAAAAAAAAAAAAAACAGGAGTTATTAATCAAAGCTTAGCAAATATAGCAATATACAAAAAACAAATTACGAAAAACACAAAAAATACTTTTTAAATAAATAACTATCTAAATTTTAAGCGGAAGTCTTCCACTATAATTACGCGCCCAAAATGCAGTTCCCAGCTCTTAACGCGTAATTCGCCCCGAAATCGTTAACAACCCAAAACTTTATAATGTTAGTTTTTTTGATAACAGCCGAATTAGACGACTTTGTAACTACGTATATTTAGTGCTAAATTGTATATGTGTATGTATTTCAAAGGTTTCTCCCCCTTAAAATTTATAAAATAACAATAACGATAATGATAACGATAACGATAACTATACAAATTTAAGAATTCAAATATATTTGCTGCACAATTGCACATTAATCATCATAGAAATCTAAGTATTACTAAAGAAAACAAATGTAGTTAAAAAGTTAACAAAAGATATGGCATAAATTTATCGCAACTTGCAATTGAAATCGTTATTACTCCTTTTATCACTGTTATATAGAAAAGAGATTTGTTTTACAAAGTTTACTCTTACCTATACATACATATTCATATGGCTAACAACGAAGTAACATGGTGCTACGAGTTACACATTTCATCTATTTAATATATGATTTTGCTGAATGGTCAAGATCGTTAAAATCAGAGCCCCTTTTAACGTCTTGGACAATGTTTCACAGTTAAATCATTTTTGTTTCATAGACCAACCATCATTATAGGCATTTCAAATTTATCTCTTTTTTCTTATCGAAAACATACTTTGTATAGAATCATCTTATCAACTTTACAATTGTATAAATATATATATATCAAAAATTCCTTAAATTACACAACATTCAAAAAACTCACATATGTATATAAAACTATATTTAAAAAAAATGTAAATTGTGCAAATAAATTGCAAATTGAAGCCACCAATGAATTGAATTATTGCATGTAAGTCAAACAAACAAAATGAAAGAAAATGAAAGTATTTCAAGAAAACCAGACCTTAGCTAAGCGTAAACAATCCCAACTCTCACCCAAAACAAGACGCAGTCCCAATTGTAACCTAAGCTACGATAGTAAAAACTTTTAGCAATTAGTCGTTTATATAATATCATAGTTAAATTGAAGTAAACAAACGTAGCAACTAGAAGTTCATCACTCAGTAAAAAACTAAATAAATTGTAAATTTCAATAACGTAAACTTAACTAAAACGCATTTAAAAAACTTTTAGTTCCGTTCAAACAAACTTTCATTGAACAACACACAAGTTGAGTTTGTGCAACGCATATGTTAACATATGAAAACTGTTTTCCTAACATCGTGTAGATACTAAGACTCAAAATTTAAAATCTGCATGAAAAATACATAAAGAAAGCCAGCAATTTAAGGCATAACAAAATTAAACAAAAAACTATAAGCTAAGCGAAAATATGTCCATTCAAAGGACAATAAAAATTCTATAAAATATAATACCACTATTAAGCCGACCGACTAAAAAACATTGAACAGTAAACAGTAATCCAATTCCATGAGGCTAAACCTAATCTCATCAACATAGCTAAAGCTAAAAACTATGGAACCTACCTTTACCAAAATACAAAATAAAATGTTTTAAAATAACTGTCGTTAAGTGAAATAAGCAAAATACCAACAACAACAAAACCATTTGCGAAAGCAAAATACATAACATGTAATAAAAACTGAAAGGGATTCTTAAATTCTTTAAACTCCAACCTTCTTTTTATTTACTTATATAAGAATGCTTGGCAACAAACGAAGGTTAGTGTGAATGTTAGTAGGGAAACTTATTTTCAAAGAGGAACACCTAGCTTGGGAACATTTTCTTTAAAAACAAAATTAGCATGTTTTAAACAGAGCTTAGAAAATCCAGCTCATTAGTTTGCCACAGTCGCAGACATGCGGCATTATTGATTTTTCGAAACGCGCTAGCCGGGGAGAAATGTGAAAGCTAGGAAACGGTAAAAGCCACAGCTTGCGCCATCGTTGCCAGAGATGTCAACGCATTAAATGATTTGTGTGTGTGGAACTGAAGGTGAGTACATTTTACATTGCATACCTTAAGGAGGGGCAGCAAAATGCGAATTGCTGAGCATACTTATACGCGCGTGTGTAATTAAAAATAACAACAACAAAGCACGCAGATGTCAGCAACGCCATGCACAAAATAAAAGACTTGAAGGAAATAAAAAGTAAAAAATATTTATAATATGCAAAACATTTTTCGAAAACACAACGCAAACACTCTTAAATAATGAAGTTTATTTTATTAATGTATTTCAAATTGATGGAAGGAGGATAAGTAAAAAAAGACCTGAAACTTAAGTGCATTACTAAATTATTATTCATTAAATTGGACAGAATAACCTAAAATTGTGTCAGCAGTGCTTAACTTCCGTTTCTGATATGAATCTTCACTACATATTATCAACAGTTATATCAAGCTATGAGTTAAATTAAGTTGCTCTTTTCCTGTTGCGATACGTATTTTTAAAGCCTAATTAAATAATTCATATTTAATTGCCACAAAGCGACGGTAGCTTCATTAGTCAAATCGCAAGCACTCGAACAGTTACACGCAAAGTTTGCTAAAGCCACCAAATAGATAAACTGCCAGGTACTAATTACACATGTGATGCCAGCCCAGGTGCAAAAGTGTGCGCCGCACTGAAATGTGCTTGACAAAAGTTGCGCACAACAAAACAAAACATGAGGGAAAACAACAACAAAGTAACAAATGTGAATGCAAGACAGTGTTAATTGTAACAGTTGCTCATTGTTGTTGCCCAGAAGTTGATGCGTTTAACGCATAGACAGTGGGCGGCAGGTCAGCCCACTTGTGTCGTTGGTTGCTTCCTGGCCTTACTGCCTGGCGTAGTGAGTGCAAATATTTTAGCTGAATTAAAACAGCAGCGGCTACAAATAATTACCAAGGGTCTCAGTTCTCAGCGTGAGACAGAGATACAAATTTAACTAGAAATAGAGCGAGAGAGAGAGAGAGTAAGAGCTGTGCAACTTTTAATTAGTTAATTTAACGCTTGGCGCCAACGAAAACGAGCACGCGCTGGCTGTGTATGATTAATTCACACAAATACATTTAACGTAGAACATACACATTCTACGCGACGCGTTGGCTTTCTTTAGAGCTGTCAACGCTCTTAAGGGATTGGATCTGGAGTTTTGAGGGAGTGGAGGTTTTGGCGGGGGTTTGAGATATGCTGCGGTCGCTGGTAAGTAATTTCCTCTGTCGGATGCAACTAATTACTAAACATTTCGCATAAAATTCGCAACTTGACAGGATCTAACTGCACTCCTATGTTCGTTCGTCCTTTTGCCACCGCAAAGAACAACACTTGTTGTGCTCTCTGTGTCTGCTTGGCTTGTTATCAACAAATCTACATGCGGTTTTGTGCTAATTCACTAGCGTAGGCGCCGCTCCAAACGCCCCCAAGCCTACCAGAAGCAGTTATAAAGTATGCGGTATGGCAGACAGACTGGCAGCTAGGCAAGTGTTTGAATGTATGTATATAGCTGTCGGGTCAGAGTGGGTGCAGCACACTTCCGTTCTCACCCACACACACATACACGCACATGGAGAACAAGGCGCCGGGCCGATGAAAAATGATCGTAAAATAGCAGAAATTATTTAACACTATTTTGCATTTAATGCAAAAACTTTTGCATTCACTTGCTAGCTGTTCTAGCCTGAAAATTGTTGCCGGAAGTTGCAAACTTTGCCACGACAACGACTTGACTGGCAGCGTTTAATAGCAAATATTTGTGGTTGCCGTGATTCCTTTTTATCCTGACTTAATAATTAACGACTGGCGGCTTTAGCGGTGCAAAACTGACTCAGTTAAGTACTAGTATGACTCAAGTCCAATCAAAATACAGACAGTCATTAAAAAAAAAAATTTTACAATATTGTAGCCGCCCTTCTATATACTAGCCTACAACATGCTATTCACTTGACTCTGTCGATTTGCTTAATTGTGCAAAGGGCAGCCGACAATTGTTGCTTGTTTGCAGGTCTTATTGTTGTTGCCCTTGTTGTGCTCATTAGCTGTTGTGGGTTGTTGTTGCTTTTCCATGTGCATCGTATTTGCCTTGCTCGTTGACACCGCAGTCCAGGTCCAGCCAAGCGGCAGTACACTCTTGACTTGGCCTGCAAATACTTTGGCAAGCACTTCGATTGCTGGCCCAAAAAACCGGCTTGGTAGCCAATTCATAAGCAGTAGCACTTCACGCATATTTGCCTGTACGCGGCTAAGATGTGCAGTCATTTATTGTACAATAAAATCTGACAGCTGCGACGTCGACGGCACAGTCACAGCCTCAGTCTCAGTCAGCGTTAACAACACATCGAAAACGTTTAACGCAAAACGTAACGGCCTCTACTAGCCCCTACTAGCCCCTACTAGCCGCACCTGATGACGACGACGACGACGACGACGTCTGCGTCGACCGCGAACGAGATCGGGCCAACAAAAGCACCTCCCAAGAGGCAACTGCAGAAGCCGATGACAACAAACCCGTCGTGGCACTCGCAGACGCAAGACGCAGCGCGCTTCAATCCGATCACACAAAAGTGAAAATAACCGATATACAATTTGAATACCCAGACAAAAACCCAACAAACAGAAACCGTTTAAAAATCCGCGAGTGTTTTACAAATGTAAATATATTTATTTAATTAAAATTCTCTCTCTTACAAACAAATGTTACACAGCTCAAAAACTCACAAACACTTTCATACAACACGCGATATAAGTTAATAACTTTTGATACCAGTGCCAAAAATAGATCAAACAAAGTGCCATTGCATAAGCGTGAGAAACACAATTTTCATGGCCTTTCTAGGAGGGTTAACCCTAGAAACGTGACGGACATTTACAAAAACAAACATAAGGTCGTTCAAGACAACAAACAAACAGCACTTTCGGCTACGGAAAACTTTGGCGCAGCTAAACAAATTATGATTTTATAAAAATGTGTGCACAAAATACAAAATGTACAGTGGAAAATTTTCGAAAAGCACAAATTACCTTGTAGAATACATCCAACACAGTTGGTAACGAGGGCCATACATTGACTTATCTACAAATAGGAAACAACATGAATACCGTAAAAAAATTCCAATTTTAAAAACAGCTTTGGTTTTAATCATTTTACGCTTAAGTTGTAAATTAAGAATGTAAATCTTATAAACATATTAAAAATTCTAAAAGTATTAGTGAAAGAATTCAAAGCAACGGAATTTGTTACTGTGCTAACAAAATTTCGGATACGTTTATTAGCAATGCAAAACGTGTTTGAAATATATTATGCAGATCACTTAACTAATTTTATGTTCAGCATTTTTTATCTGAATATTCTGTCTTCTTAATATGAACGACTTGAACAGGTTTAAAGTCGAAAAATAAATATAAAATTTTTTACAAAGTTGCACGCTTGAGGCTATTAATAATTTGTTACATTCTGTGTGTGTGTTTTTATACCAAATCTACTAGCAAATAAATGCGTAGACCACTTCTAAAACGTAGATTTCGTGACAGGTTCACAAAGTCAACTTGTGTTTTTATATTTTCCGGTCTATATGTGACACGCTAAGTGTGTGCGTGCAAGCGAGAAAGTTGTAAATTTGTTTACCTGACGATGCGCACAACTATTTAAAAAACAGAACGTTAACGAATTAATAATAATAACTGTGCACAAAAGCAACAATGGCGAGGGCAACAACAAAAGTCTGTCAATTGCCTAGGGCGTTTGTTTGGGACTATTTCCGCAAATTAATATTGCTTGTTTAAACCTATCCGAAATCGCATTAGCATCAGTTTTTGGTCGCACAATTGCCCAGCAAATAGCAAAAATTAATTAGTCACATTATAAATAAAGCATAAACATTTGATGGTACATCATTTTATATTCAGTCGCTCAGCAAGCGAACAGGTCGCGAAAAACACGCGAAGGAAATAACAACAAAAAAGTTGTAAAAATAGCATAAATAAAACCGAAACAGCAACAGAATCGAAATCAAAACAAAAACCGCCATTAAAACACAAAAAATATATAAATCTGTCGAAATTCTCAACGACGCCGGTCACATAAGCGAATCACGAGCCGGTCACGTGGTCAGGAGTGGGTATACAAATTTTCCCAATCCCCCCTCCCCCCTCTCATCAGCCTTGCCTAGTTGCAGGCTTGTCTCTTTGGTATCTGCATCGCCATTTGTAGACATTGCTCGCGTCCAATAATTTACGGTCATTGCGAGTGCTTTAACGTTTGCCAGTTTCTTGTACTCTTTGTGCTTTGTGTTTATCACTTGTGCATTTTGTGGATTGCCACAAAGAAGGCGCACGGGCGACGGCGTGGGAGAGCCGCATGTCTCGGCCATTGGCACAGGAAATCATTGCTACATTAATGCAATTCACTCACAGCTGGGCAACCGGCCAATGAGATACTTAAACAAATTAAATACACATATATAAACATATACTACATATAATATTTACAAATTGCTGCTTGTGAATTTTTTCAGTTTTTTGGCAGACTGGTGAAACTGAAATATTTATTTATAGATCACTTTCAGCAAAAAGTGATCTTGTGTCGCGCTAATTTATTAAACAAATAATAGAAATGTATAACTGTTTCTCTCTTCTACTTTTGGCGGGCCCGACAGACGCTGTCATTGGATTTTGTGTGTGTGCGTGTTAACTTGAAACTTGGAAATTGATTAAAGGTAAGTGTGAATTGATGATGATGATGTGCCGTTATAGGCGAAACTTACTATTGGGAAATCACTCGGTGCAAGGCACTTTTAGATGAATCATTTAACATGCGACACTTTTTTTGCAATTCTGTATATTGAATCATGGTACGAACACTTGCTTTAAGAGAAGTGTGCATGAATGGGTAAGCAGTTACGATAACTGCTGCTGCTGCTGCTGCTAAACATAGAACATTTTGCAATGCGTTTGTCATGCAATTTTAATCGGAATTGCATTTTTAATTTTCCTCTTCTACCTGACGCTGTCGCGTTTCTATTTTTCTGTTCTATTCTCTTGCACTCCTCGCCCAAAGGCAAAATAGTGCGCAACGATAAAAAAAAAAAACAAAAAACAAGGAGGGAAAGAGAAATAAAAGCAAATAAATATTAAATGCAATACACTCAATACACAGACAAGAGGCAGCAGCGAACTGGCAACCAGACAGCCAGAGGGAAGACTGGAATAGAGCAGCCAGCAGATACAGACGCGGCGACAAAGCAAAAGTGGCAACGGGGTATACAGAGGACGAATATGGAGAGCTTGAATAGTTACTGACAGCGGGCTACTAACACATTGACATAAAAGAGTGCATGGGGCGACAGGATGCAGGCAGGCGAGCGAGCGATCTATTTGCATTAATCTACATTTTAACCATTTTTTTTTTTTTTTTTTTGATGAGTTGTGTTTTTGCCAGCAGAGAAGGCGTTCTCACCTAACCATTAAACTGGGCCAACTTAATATATATTCTACTTCTAAAAGCACGCAATATAGTATGCAACGAATTTATTTATTAATTTCTTATGCAACGTCAAAGTTAAGGCTAGCGAAATGTTCACCTAATGAGCCGCATCAATTAAAAAGACATCTGATGTCAAACTATCTGACATTGACCAATTAAACTTGCACGACGACGCCGCCGCCCAAACAACGCTGTCACCCCTGTCAGGTTGTCAAGCCGGGATTAACCTTTTACAAATATGACAACTTCATCCACAAGAACCGGCAACCGCGACATGCGACCACAGCACATACATACATAAATATGTACATGCATATAAGAAACACACACTTACACACACACACACAGTGACGCACACTGTGCATGCATTAAGTATAAATATTTATGGGCATTCAATTGAATTCACACAATTCATAAAATATTAATATAGTAAATATACACATTGTGGCATTTGTTTTTTTTTTTTTTTTTTTAATTAACAACTGATTGTATTCATATGGCCTTAAGACCATCAAAATGGCCAGCAAAAAGTATTTTAACAGTTGATCCCGAACAAAAGCAATAAATTGATTTTTCACTCAAAATATTTCGCTGCATTCCAAAAATATGCAAACAAGCTATTAAGAAAACTTTTTCCTATAAACTCTTGGTTAGGTTTGTAAATGTCCGAACACAAAAACAAACTAACCAACAATAGTTTCCTTTTTTTAATAAATTGAATAATACGTTTAGCTCATTGTGTTTTTCGTTTATTTTATAATCATGAAAAGCCATTTAAATGTGGCGTAAAGAGGAGTAAAGTCGTGTGAGAAAAGCTCGCGTATTCGTGGCGAGCGACATTGCGTGCGAGTTTGTTTAATAACTAACAATTTGCTAAGTACTCAATTTGCATGGCACTCCAAACACAGCCACAAGCAACAACAACAAGATCACATACTCAACGCGTTCGCGTGACAAACATTTAGTTTAGTGCGAATTATTTGTTCTTGTTGCGATTGCTGTTGTCTTTTTTTTGCCGTTGTCAGTTTCTTTATTTTCTTGGCGTCCGGCACGAAAATTATAGCACAAGCCTTTGAGCATTAACACCTTGAAAGTGCCCTGGTATATTGGTCAAGTATGTTGTTCTGTTGTTTTGTTGTTGTATTTAATTTTTGTGTGCAGTTTTCAGTGTATTGTCTGCTTCAATAAGGCTTAAACGAAGCAAAGGCGCAGTAAGATACATATATAAATATTGTTTTTATAGTAATCGGCAAGTGTAGCTTAGTACATTGAGCTCTGATAATGACGGTTGATGAAGTGTTTATCACATGATGTGAATTGTTCAAATGTCATCTAAAAATAATCAAAACTAGTTTTAAATTTTGGTTAGTGTGAACGTGTTGTGTTAATTGCTCGATGCTCAATGCTAGCCACTTTTGACTAATCAATGGAAATACGCTAAAAATCCAAAGTTCAATGACTGTGCAAAGAGTTCGCTTACCCGACGATAACTGATTGATTGCATACGACCCAAATTAAATTTTGGAATCGATTCTGCCAAATAGCAGTGCATTTCGGAGCTAACATGCAAACAGAAATCGAATTACAATCGAACAAACAAGCAGCCGAACGAACAACTGTGCAACTTGGCTGAAGCAACAAACAACATGCAACGTTCACGTTGCCAGCAATTATCAATGAAATTCAATATACATACATTCACAAGCTAAACATTCTCTGTTCTGTTCTGTTCTGTGCTGCATTTGCATGGGCTCAATGAACTCTGCAACACACACACACACACACATACATTGAAAGGGCGTCTTGGCTGGCAATGCAATTTAACCTGTTTCATTTGATTTGCTGCAACAACAGGCAAGAAATGCCAGAAAGTCGAAAATTAAAAAAATCAGCTTGCAATGTAACCTGACCTGCGGCAAGTTCTGGCCAGTTCGGTATACGCCCCTTACCACCTACCCTGTGGCATGCAGACAGCAGTGATAAATACGACGACAACAGACAACAGCCCAAAGACGTTCAAGGTGCATCTTCAGTTGTTGTTGACTGCTTGCCATCCTGTCCCCTGCTGTTCGCAGTCATTTCAACTGGATTTGGCCAAAGTTGAGCTCCAGTCATTTCGCTTAAGTGCTGGCCCAGTCCAGCTCTATCTCTCAATGTTTGGCATGCACTGAACAAAAATCGTTTAGCAGAGTAAGTGGAAAACAAGTTTTCTAGACATTATAATCGCAGATTAATAAATGAAATTCTTTTTATCAAACCATTTTTGACATAAATTAGTAGATAGCCCTTTGTTTTACTGTAAAGTATTACTTAATTGTTTACTTCAATATGCATTCAATCTTATCTTTAGCACCTGAAACTTGTTTGCTTTATTTAAATTTTTGTTTGCATATGTCATCTTAATGATTTAATTACGTTTAATTAGTATCATTAGCAGGGTGATGATATTTATAAATGTAACATACTTTTTTAGTACAGATAATTGATCGTTAATGCAATGCCTTTTTGTGATGACTTATAATGAGCCATTATTCAAATATAAATAAGCTCAAACGATTTTATATACAACACTTGACGCTCATTTGAACAATTCAAAACAAAATAGTTGGACTAAGCATGTGATATAATCATTATTGGGTTTTTACTTGAATATAATGATAGCATTTAATAACGATTGGGTTGTTATTCTGGTCTTTAAACATAAAAATATAATTAAAGTTCTCCAACAAGCTAATTAGGTGTTTAACTTTTTTAAAACTAAACTTATTAAGCATTGTTAAATTTCAAATTGATAGCCCCACTTAATTCAAAAAAGTGTTTTTTTGAAGTGCACACAGAAGATGATTATTTAGTGTTGTTGTCTGCGCGTTGAATTATTCCATGCGCCACTTGGGAGCTCCCCCCGGCAGTTAGTTGAAAGTTTTTTGAAGTCCAAGCCAGAAACGTGCATAAAATTGTAGCGCGTTCTCTAATCATAAATGCGCCGCATGGCTTGCATTTTAATTGCGCTCTCTTAGTCGAATTATGAGCGTGTCAACATGTGTATTTGGGGTTGAATATCTGAACATTTTAAAGAGATTTTTGGCTGATTTAAATTTCAATGCTTTTGGGTAACTCAAAGAATGTGCTATCATTGGTTAACTGATGCAGCTAATGCAATTCAATGCTTTCGCATATATCCTTAGCAAGTTTTGAGCACAAAAAGAGCATTGAATCAAAAACGGTACACAGAATGTGTATATTATATATGAAATTGCACAAACTTTTAGTGCTGTTTTCTGATTGGCTGTAATCAGAGAATGTTCTTGTTGCTGTTGTCGTAATCTAAAGAAATTGGCAAACGAAAGCGTAGAAATTGTTGAAACCAAATCAGCTGTATGAAATCCATAACAAAGTAATCAATGAAGGCTGCAAACAAGCAAGGACCGACTGCCAAACAAGACGGAAGCCAAAAAAAAATTAAAACTGTTTCTTGTGGCTGCAATTTGTTGGCCAACACGCCAAGCAGCCAAAAGAGCCAACCAACTATCCAGCCAAATTAAACAAGCAACTGGGACAGCGGCGCTTCTCTTTATTCGTCTTTGCCTTTCTTGCTTCCTGGGTTCGTTTTTCGGCTTTAGCTCTTCTTCACATGCCACACTTTACTTTTCTTCTTCTTCTTCTTGTTAGAGTGCGCCTTCTCAACAAGCAACGCTGTTGTTGATAGTTTTGTGCAAAAGTTTTTGCCACCCAATAAGCCTCGCCTAGTTATCAGGCTCGCATTGGCTTTGCTTTGTGTGACTAGGCAGATGATTGCAGCTGTTGTTGTTGTTGTTGGCATTATTGCTGCCAGCAAACTAATTGAATTGCTTGTTACTAACACAGAACAACAATTGTCAATTGTTGGCCTTTCTACGACTTTATTTTGAGAACTGCTGCAAGCCTATACAGGGGCATTATTTGATAGTCAAATGATTGCGACTTAGTAGATGACTAAAGGAAAGCATATTTTTCTAGTTAGTTCACAGAGCATTCATAAGTCCGGCAAGCCGATTCTTGCATATTACTTTTTACTTGCTGTTTACTTTTTATTTGCTTCACTTGCTGTCTGCCGACGACGTTTTTGAACGAGAGTTAATTTTAAAAAGCCGCGCACGTGGCGTATGTGTAATATGCAACACGGTATGTTTGTATGTATGCTCATGTCGGGTGTTTGCATTTTGCATTTTGATAAAGTAGTTTTTGCTTTTTGCTTATGTTATGTTGTTGCCTTTAAAATCAGCTGCAAACACGCAGCTGTGGGGGCTTGCATAAAGCCAAGAAACCTGCTGCTGTTGCTGCTGCTGACTGAACTCAAGTGCGGCGTTGTCGTCGACATGAAGGCAACGCCTTGAAGCATGCACAGCACGCAACATTCTCATAAAAATTAGAGCCTGCCCCGAGTTGAATCGAGTCGACTCAACTCAGAGCTAAGTTGAGCCGGGGATCAAGTGTGCGGCGTGAGAGCAGAGTGCATGTTGCATGCAACATTGCTATTTATGAACTCAACGAGGATGCCACTCCCTTTCTTACACTGTGTGTGTCTGTGTGTGTGTGTAGCAGCCAACATTTGCTATAAATTGCAGCAGATAAATTTCATTCTCGGATTTCGTTTTGCTTTTTGCCACGACTACAGTCGGCTTACATTACTGGCCGTCTGTCCGCCTTTGGCCAGCAAGGAAAAATAATGTTTAGCATACCCTAGCAAAAGATAGCAGCCAATAAAACTTTTTACAAAATGTTCAACTTAATGTAAATACTACATTAAAAACAAATTCTATGGTTTGCTGTTTGAAATAGAAATAAAAAAAATTACATTATAAATTATGAAATTAATTGACTTAAAAATTGAATAAGCTACAAAGAGTAATATAAAGTACTTAATCATTCGGTGTGTGATATTTGTGGTTTCTTCGTGTTTCGCATGGAATGCCTGCAGGCAGGCAGCCAGGCAGGCAGGCAGGCAGACCAACCAACCACATAACACAGCACAGTTGCCCATTTTATTTATGTCAATCAGTGTGCAGTACTTGTTGGCTGTTTGCTCCTTGGCAGCGAAACTTGGACTGGACTTTAGGCTCGGGAAATGCATACAATACATACGACACATACAAAATAAATAATCAGCTGGCAACGACAGCAAAGGGGCACGCCCCCATCCTGAAGCTGAATTCCCCAAGGGTGTTGGCCCTGTAAAAATGGTGCTGAAAGCAGCCGCGACAGCACAGATATTTTACTCTTTGTACAGTTGCACTGTTGTTGGTTTTTAATTATTTATATGATATTTTTTTGTAATTTTCGCTTTAAACGCCACTGATAGTTGCAATTTGCTGCAGCGCTGGGCGCTGTTATTTATTCATTTTCTTTGTGGAACTTTTGCATTTTTAATGCATTTAAATTAATTACATTCTTAATCTGACCATAATCCCCGCCATGCGTTAAATGACTTTTGTATTTTTTTATAAGCTTGCAGATTAATTTTGTTTTTTTTTTGGTTTAAAACTGTTCTCAATGCCGAACTAAATAAATATACTTATGAGCTTAACAGACGACAAATAAAGTTATTACGCAGCTTTTGAGGCTACTAAGCAAATACTATTAACTATTAAATGTTAAATTTACTCTGTTAATATCAGGTTTGTCGAATATTACATGTCGCATGACTTAGCTGATACTGTTATTAAACGCCCTTACACTAAAAGCGACATTTGCCTGTTTTACGCATATTAAAACTCAATACAATTTAAATTAAGTAATAATTTGCATAGCAGACCACATTTATCCGTTATATCTCTTAATATGAAGCCATTAAAAAAAAAAATAATTAATAACGAACGGCAGATTACAATTTCATATAGTGCAATGTCAATTGAATCAACCAATAGGGACAGATACATGAGACGGGTTAACATATAAGCACACACACACGCACATACAAACAGCAGAGGGGTTGGGCTGTGACCCCAGCTTGAGCCGCAATAAAATTCTGTAGCAATTACCAATTTTTCTGCTGTTGCTCTTGGCCACATTTGCAACACGCATTTAATTGCTTGTCAGTGCAGCATATTGTTGCTGTTGTTGTTATCATTATTACTGTGGCTGGGGGCATTTAATTTTTTGAACAGCGTGCGCTTGTCACAATAAAATTCAGTCAAGTGCAATTCTACCCTAGTAAGTGCAGCTCACTGTGGAACAAATTTGAGGCCAGCAAAAAAAGCGATATAGAAAAAAATGTAATTTTGCGGTTATTCACTCGCTTGGATACAAAATTATTTACAGTATGCCATAAAAAAAAAAATAAGGTACTTTTTCAGTTTAACAATGTTTTGTACTCTGGACTCATTTAATGACAAAGAACAAAACACTTTTATAGTTTTACACAACAACTTTATGTACTCCAGAGCCGGCTTGAAAGTTTTTCAATTATTGCCATGTTTACCTGCTTAAAATTAGGTACTATAATTTGTGAGACCACTGTGCCACGGCGGCTGGCCGCACTTCGTTAGCTTCAAACATGCCTGGGGTTCAATTCGAGTTCGCGGCCATTGGCATGGCATTGCACCATCAGTCATCAGTCGCCCTGGCATTGGCAGTGGCAATGGCAGTGGTCCGCCATTGAAATGCGTCTGGTTCGCGTTGGCATTTTCGATAGCTCCACACGTACGCCCACAAGCTCACTCGAATACCCATGTAACAAGAAACACGAGAATTCAATTTGTTGATAACAAAAAAAAAAAAAAAAAGACAACAGAAATCTGTAAAACTTGTAAGCCCTTCAATGCACAACATATGTATGATTGAGGGTCGAATTCAAAAAACTAAATAAAAAAGACGCTTCTGCGAGTAGAAGCCTCAGCCAAACAAATTTATGTTATTCTGATTGTACTACATGTTGGCAAGAGCAACAAAACCTGAATGAAATATTTAATCTTCAAAAAAGGAGCATTGATTTTATGTACCCAATTAAGTGCAAAATGTTTCCAAAAAATACAATTAATTGCTCATTGGCATATATACAGTGTCCAGGCAATTTGTTTCAATGATATTTTATCTTGTTTGCGTCGGTTTACAAAAAAAAAACACTGCAATTACAGATAATTATAATGAAAGCAAATAATAAATTTATTTGCCATGAAATTCTTTGAGCACTTCAATCAATGTTTATTCAGGTATATGTCTGTGCAACTTATTAGAGTTTTGTCAAGCCCTTTAAAAAGTCGTTTACATGAAAACATTTGTTTTCTAATTGTGAAAATGTCTTATCTGTGCATGCGTACATAACATTAAATTAAAACTTTAAAAAATGTCAGGTAATTAAGTACAAGCAGCAGTAAAAAATGCTTTTTACGATTCTCGTCATGAGTTTTAATATTGGTTATTGTTTCTTTATCTGCAAAGATAGAACCAAATTTTTTTAATGGTAAGTGCGACATTTAACACGAGAAAACGTGCAGATGTCCGATGACTGACAAAGATACAATCGTTCAACACAAATAGTCAATTGATTGTAATTATGGTTGTTTGAGGGGGGAAATTGAAAGTGGGCGTAGCCAGCGACCTTGGTAAAGCCATAATTAACTAACTTTAAAAGATATCAAATAGAGTGCAGTTGTTTGACATGCGCTGTTGAAGCTGTAATGAATGTTATTTTTGGTTCATGTTTAGAGCTTATTGCAACTAACTCGTTAGTGAGGCTGTTATCACGATGAGCTTCATAGTTTTTTGTTTGTTTACCTTAAAAGTTAATTGAATATAAAATGCAATCGCTGACAATCACATATATATGTATATAAATATGCATATTCATCAAGAAAACTTTATTCCAAAACATGTTCACCTTTGGCGGCTTCTCTCTCATTAAGTTTTCGCAGCAATGCATTATACTTATTCTGTTTACTCAAATACAAAATGCTATAATTTTTGAACGTGCAATACATCAATTCGATATAATTAGCAAATATTGGCACTCGCCATTTCTCTTGAATGCCCTTGGGTGACTTTCGCTGGCTGGCTGGGTAGAGTGTGGCTAATTAACCAGTTGAAATACCAATAACAGCAACAATTGATATGCGAACAACAAACGCTAAGTTAACAATAGCAAATGCCAACGTCATGGCAACGTCTATTAGTCATCCACAAACGCATAAGCTATACACCAGAACCTGAACCGGCACCTGAGTCCCTTTCCTTCACTTCACTTCTGTGAGCTACTACAATATAATTAACGACGTTGCAGAAAATTAGCATAAATGATTTAATTAAAGGTGAGTGCCAGTCGAAAGCAAGTCTAAGACTAAGAGGGCGGATCTCCCAGGCGCGACAACCAATTCGATTCGATGGGAGCTTGTCTGTTCAAAGCTATAAAGCAGCTAGCAAGCCATATGTTAATTTTTAACGGCATTTTATAAATCTCTCAACGTCTGATTCTCAAATGTTCGGAGCGTTTGGTTTCAATGGTTGACTGCATTTAAATTTACATAAGTCTTTTGCCGAAACAAATGCATTTATGCCTCATTTGCCTCAAAATAGTTAAGCACATGGAAATACACATTAAGTTCGACCCATTATAATCAATTGGTTCCAAATAAATCACAAATAAAATGGTTTTATTATACCCAGTACCTGATTGTAGTTAAAAAAAAGGCATTTTGCCAGAAAATCTTTTGACTAGCACAATAATAAATTTAATTTTAATCTGTTTATGGGTTAACAAAAGCTAATCATGGAAAATTTTTACTTGATCTTCTATACATATTTTTAAAAGCGTATTTACTTTTCGTTCTATATTATTTTGTTGTTACTTAATTGTTTTGACATTATTTGTATTTATTGTATAGTTAAAAATTAATTGTTACTAGCGACAGCTGCAAATTTTATTCAAATGCTATAATGCTTTATGCTGCTTTTGTTCACCAACAAATAATGCGAGCACAGTTGTGACTCTTATTTTTGTTATAGCAAATAAAAAGAAACCACATTGAAACTATAAAAACATTTTCATTGCGAATTCAAATGCTGCGAAGCATAACAACATATAAAAAACTGGATCAAGTTCAGCATAAAAACATTTTTGCAGGCCTATAAATTTATAATCACGTTTTTAAATGCTTAATTTTTAAGTGTAATATAAATAGCTAGACAAATACGTAGCTTTAACATTTACAAAATTGATATTAAATTAATGTGCATATTTGTGGAGTGTAAACATTTAATGCCGTTAATTTTACAAATAATTAAGTTAAGTCGGATCAAATGAAGCAATTGACGTTTTTTCATATCTGCGCATAAAAAAACCACTGAGTTCAATATATTTATTTGCATAATTGCAAGTACTTATGCTCTCAAAAATTTCTTTACAATTCTCATATAAACAGCAGAGCTGCGTGGCTCGATCATTGCAATGCTCATTTTCTCGAACTCAACGTGAACTTAACTTGAACGCGAACGTAATCTTGAAATTCAGAAGATAACGCAAAGCGTGAACTTATAGAACAGCTATTGCCTTCAAGTAGAACAGAACAATATTAGAATTTAATATAATTATTAATATGTCTTTCGACTTCCATAACTTTGTCAACACTGACCCGATTTTCAAAAGCAATGTCTTAAAAGTCATGGTTTTGTATCTTGAATAAAACTGCATTTACATTATTTCATTTAAATGAAATTCGATATTTGGTCAGAATTCATGTTAAGATTTTATGCCAAAAAATCGACATCTTCATTTGGCAAATCTTTCGACTTCCATAACTTCGGCAAATCTGACCCGATTTTCAAAAGCAATGTCTTAAAAGTCATGGTTTGGCCCCAAGAATAAAACTGCATTTACATTATTTAATTTAAATGAAATTCGATTTTTGGTCATTTTGCATGTTAAATTTTTATGCCAAAAAATCGACATCATCATTTGGCAAATCTTTCGACTTCCATAACTTCGGCAAATCTGACCCGATTTTCAAAAGCAATGTCTTAAAACTCATGGTTTTGCCCCAAGAATAAAACTGCATTTACATTATTTCATTTAAATGAAATTCGATTTTTGGTCATTTTGCATGTTAAATTTTTATGCCAAAAAATCGACATCATCATTTGGCAAATCTTTCGACTTCCATAACTTCGGCAAATCTGACCCGATTTTCAAAAGCAATGTCTTAAAAGTCATGGTTTGGCCCCAAGAATAAAACTGCATTTACATAATTTCATTTAAATGAAATTCGATTTTGGTCATTTGCATGTTAAAATTTTATGCCAAAAAATCGACATCATCATTTGGCAAATCTTTCGACTTCCATAACTTCGGCAAATCTGACCCGATTTTCAAAAGCAATGTCTTAAAACTCATGGTTTTGCCCCAAGAATAAAACTGCATTTACATTATTTCATTTAAATGAAATTCGATTTTTGGTCATTTTGCATGTTAAATTTTTATGCCAAAAAATCGACATCATCATTTGGCAAATCTTTCGACTTCCATAACTTCGGCAAATCTGACCCGATTTTCAAAAGCAATGTCTTAAAAGTCATGGTTTGGCCCCAAGAATAAAACTGCATTTACATTATTTCATTTAAATGAAATTCGATTTTTGGTCATTTTGCATGTTAAGATCTTATGCCAAAAAATCGACATCATCATTTGGCAAATCTTTCGACTTCCATAACTTCGGCAAATCTGACCCGATTTTCAAAAGCAATGTCTTAAAAGTCATGGTTTGGCCCCAGGAATAAAACTGCATTTACATAATTTCATTTAAATGAAATTCGATTTTTGGTCATTTTGCATGTTAAATTTTTATGCCAAAAAATCGACATCATCATTTGGCAAATCTTTCGACTTCCATAACTTCGGCAAATCTGACCCGATTTTCAAAAGCAATGTCTTAAAAGTCATGGTTTGGCCCCAGAATAAAACTGCATTTACATAATTTCATTTAAATGAAATTCGATTTTTGGTCATTTGCATGTTAAATTTTATGCCAAAAAATCGACATCATCATTTGGCAAATCTTTCGACTTCCATAACTTCGGCAAATCTGACCCGATTTTCAAAAGCAATGTCTTAAAACTCATGGTTTGGCCCCTAGAATAAAACTGCATTTACATAATTTCATTTAAATGAAATTCGATTTTTGGTCATTTAGCATGTTAAATTTGTATGCCAAAAAATCGACATCATCATTTGGCAAATCTTTCGACTGCCATAACTTCGGCAAATCTGACCCGATTTTCAAAAGCAATGTCTTAAAACTCATGGTTTTGCCCCAAGAATAAAACTGCATTTACATAATTTCATTTAAATGAAATTCGATTTTTGGTCATTTTGCATGTTAAATTTTTATGCCAAAAAATCGACATCATCATTTGGCAAATCTTTCGACTTCCATAACTTCGGCAAATCTGACCCGATTTTCAAAAGCAATGTCTTAAAACTCATGGTTTTGCCCCAAGAATAAAACTGCATTTACATAATTTCATTTAAATGAAATTCGATTTTTGGTCATTTTGCATGTTAAATTTTATGCCAAAAAATCGACATCATCATTTGGCAAATCTTTCGACTTCCATAACTTCGGCAAATCTGACCCGATTTTCAAAAGCAATGTCTTAAAACTCATGGTTTTGCCCCAAGAATAAAACTGCATTTACATAATTTCATTTAAATGAAATTCGATTTTTGGTCATTTTGCATGTTAAATTTTTATGCCAAAAAATCGACATCATCATTTGGCAAATCTTTCGACTTCCATAACTTCGGCAAATCTGACCCGATTTTCAAAAGCAATGTCTTAAAACTCATGGTTTTGCCCCAAGAATAAAACTGCATTTACATAATTTCATTTAAATGAAATTCGATTTTTGGTCATTTTGCATGTTAAATTTTATGCCAAAAAATCGACATCATCATTTGGCAAATCTTTCGACTTCCATAACTTCGGCAAATCTGACCCGATTTTCAAAAGCAATGTCTTAAAACTCATGGTTTTGCCCCAGAATAAAACTGCATTTACATAATTTCATTTAAATGAAATTCGATTTTTGGTCATTTTGCATGTTAAATTTTATGCCAAAAAATCGACATCATCATTTGGCAAATCTTTCGACTTCCATAACTTCGGCAAATCTGACCCGATTTTCAAAAGCAATGTCTTAAAACTCATGGTTTTGCCCCAAGAATAAAACTGCATTTACATAATTTCATTTAAATGAAATTCGATTTTTGGTCATTTTGCATGTTAAATTTTATGCCAAAAAATCGACATCATCATTTGGCAAATCTTTCGACTTCCATAACTTCGGCAAATCTGACCCGATTTTCAAAAGCAATGTCTTAAAACTCATGGTTTTGCCCCAAGAATAAAACTGCATTTACATAATTTCATTTAAATGAAATTCGATTTTTGGTCATTTTGCATGTTAAATTTTTATGCCAAAAAATCGACATCATCATTTGGCAAATCTTTCGACTTCCATAACTTCGGCAAATCTGACCCGATTTTCAAAAGCAATGTCTTAAAACTCATGGTTTGCCCCAAGAATAAAACTGCATTTACATAATTTCATTTAAATGAAATTCGATTTTTGGTCATTTTGCATGTTAAAATTTTATGCCAAAAAATCGACATCATCATTTGGCAAATCTTTCGACTTCCATAACTTCGGCAAATCTGACCCGATTTTCAAAAGCAATGTCTTAAAACTCATGGTTTGCCCCAAGAATAAAACTGCATTTACATAATTTCATTTAAATGAAATTCGATTTTTGGTCATTTTGCATGTTAAATTTTATGCCAAAAAATCGACATCATCATTTGGCAAATCTTTCGACTTCCATAACTTCGGCAAATCTGACCCGATTTTCAAAAGCAATGTCTTAAAACTCATGGTTTTGCCCCAAGAATAAAACTGCATTTACATAATTTCATTTAAATGAAATTCGATTTTTGGTCATTTTGCATGTTAAATTTTATGCCAAAAAATCGACATCATCATTTGGCAAATCTTTCGACTTCCATAACTTCGGCAAATCTGACCCGATTTTCAAAAGCAATGTCTTAAAACTCATGGTTTTGCCCCAAGAATAAAACTGCATTTACATAATTTCATTTAAATGAAATTCGATTTTTGGTCATTTTGCATGTTAAATTTTTTATGCCAAAAAATCGACATCATCATTTGGCAAATCTTTCGACTTCCATAACTTCGGCAAATCTGACCCGATTTTCAAAAGCAATGTCTTAAAAGTCATGGTTTGGCCCCAAGAATAAAACTGCATTTACATAATTTCATTTAAATGAAATTCGATTTTTGGTCATTTAGCATGTTAAAATTTTATGCCAAAAAATCGACATCATCATTTGGCAAATCTTTCGACTTCCATAACTTCGGCAAATCTGACCCGATTTTCAAAAGCAATGTCTTAAAACTCATGGTTTTGCCCCAAGAATAAAACTGCATTTACATAATTTCATTTAAATGAAATTCGATTTTTGGTCATTTTGCATGTTAAAATTTTATGCCAAAAAATCGACATCATCATTTGGCAAATCTTTCGACTTCCATAACTTCGGCAAATCTGACCCGATTTTCAAAAGCAATGTCTTAAAAGTCATGGTTTTGCCCCAAGAATAAAACTGCATTTACATAATTTCATTTAAATGAAATTCGATTTTTGGTCATTTTGCATGTTAAATTTTTATGCCAAAAAATCGACATCATCATTTGGCAAATCTTTCGACTTCCATAACTTCGGCAAATCTGACCCGATTTTCAAAAGCAATGTCTTAAAACTCATGGTTTGGCCCCTAGAATAAAACTGCATTTACATAATTTCATTTACATGAAATTCGATTTTTGGTCATTTTGCATGTTAAAGTTTTATGCCAAAAAATCGACATCATCATTTGGCAAATCTTTCGACTTCCATAACTTCGGCAAATCTGACCCGATTTTCAAAAGCAATGTCTTAAAACTCATGGTTTGGCCCCATGAATAAAACTGCATTTACATAATTTCATTTAAATGAAATTCGATTTTTGGTCATTTTGCATGTTAAATTTTATGCCAAAAAATCGACATCATCATTTGGCAAATCTTTCGACTTCCATAACTTCGGCAAATCTGACCCGATTTTCAAAAGCAATGTCTTAAAAGTCATGGTTTGGCCCCAAGAATAAAACTGCATTTACATAATTTCATTTAAATGAAATTCGATTTTTGGTCATTTTGCATGTTAAATTTTATGCCAAAAAATCGACATCATCATTTGGCAAATCTTTCGACTTCCATAACTTCGGCAAATCTGACCCGATTTTCAAAAGCAATGTCTTAAAACTCATGGTTTGGCCCCAAGAATAAAACTGCATTTACATAATTTCATTTAAATGAAATTCGATTTTTGGTCATTTTGCATGTTAAATTTTATGCCAAAAAATCGACATCATCATTTGGCAAATCTTTCGACTTCCATAACTTCGGCAAATCTGACCCGATTTTCAAAAGCAATGTCTTAAAACTCATGGTTTTGCCCCAGAATAAAACTGCATTTACATAATTTCATTTAAATGAAATTCGATTTTTGGTCATTTTGCATGTTAAATTTTATGCCAAAAAATCGACATCATCATTTGGCAAATCTTTCGACTTCCATAACTTCGGCAAATCTGACCCGATTTTCAAAAGCAATGTCTTAAAACTCATGGTTTGGCCCCAAGAATAAAACTGCATTTACATAATTTCATTTAAATGAAATTCGATTTTTGGTCATTTTGCATGTTAAATTTTATGCCAAAAAATCGACATCATCATTTGGCAAATCTTTCGACTTCCATAACTTCGGCAAATCTGACCCGATTTTCAAAAGCAATGTCTTAAAACTCATGGTTTGGCCCCAAGAATAAAACTGCATTTACATAATTTCATTTAAATGAAATTCGATTTTTGGTCATTTTGCATGTTAAATTTTATGCCAAAAAATCGACATCATCATTTGGCAAATCTTTCGACTTCCATAACTTCGGCAAATCTGACCCGATTTTCAAAAGCAATGTCTTAAAAGTCATGGTTTGGCCCCAGAATAAAACTGCATTTACATAATTTCATTTAAATGAAATTCGATTTTTGGTCATTTTGCATGTTAAATTTTATGCCAAAAAATCGACATCATCATTTGGCAAATCTTTCGACTTCCATAACTTCGGCAAATCTGACCCGATTTTCAAAAGCAATGTCTTAAAACTCATGGTTTTGCCCCAAGAATAAAACTGCATTTACATAATTTCATTTAAATGAAATTCGATTTTTGGTCATTTTGCATGTTAAATTTTATGCCAAAAAATCGACATCATCATTTGGCAAATCTTTCGACTTCCATAACTTCGGCAAATCTGACCCGATTTTCAAAAGCAATGTCTTAAAACTCATGGTTTTGCCCCAAGAATAAAACTGCATTTACATAATTTCATTTAAATGAAATTCGATTTTTGGTCATTTTGCATGTTAAATTTTATGCCAAAAAATCGACATCATCATTTGGCAAATCTTTCGACTTCCATAACTTCGGCAAATCTGACCCGATTTTCAAAAGCAATGTCTTAAAACTCATGGTTTGGCCCCAAGAATAAAACTGCATTTACATAATTTCATTTAAATGAAATTCGATTTTTGGTCATTTTGCATGTTAAATTTTATGCCAAAAAATCGACATCATCATTTGGCAAATCTTTCGACTTCCATAACTTCGGCAAATCTGACCCGATTTTCAAAAGCAATGTCTTAAAACTCATGGTTTGGCCCCAAGAATAAAACTGCATTTACATAATTTCATTTAAATGAAATTCGATTTTTGGTCATTTTGCATGTTAAAATTTTATGCCAAAAAATCGACATCATCATTTGGCAAATCTTTCGACTTCCATAACTTCGGCAAATCTGACCCGATTTTCAAAAGCAATGTCTTAAAACTCATGGTTTTGCCCCAAGAATAAAACTGCATTTACATAATTTCATTTAAATGAAATTCGATTTTTGGTCATTTTGCATGTTAAATTTTATGCCAAAAAATCGACATCATCATTTGGCAAATCTTTCGACTTCCATAACTTCGGCAAATCTGACCCGATTTTCAAAAGCAATGTCTTAAAACTCATGGTTTGGCCCCAAGAATAAAA
>JARNME010000012.1:9692467-9844645 GCA_030179655.1 Scaptomyza flava
TCAATCATCATTGGCAAAATCTCTAAAATCTTTCGTCGCCAACTCCATATCAATACTATCCACCGCTTCGGCGTCAATCGGCACACAGTCGCAAAAACTCACTACATTTCTCTTTTTTTCCAACGCTCACTGTCGTTGAAAAAACTCATGGTTCTGGCCGCCACAACATAAAACAATTGCCTTTACAGTGTTCTCATTTAAACATATGAAATCCCGATTTTTTGGCGTCATTTTTGCATTATGTTAATTTTTATGCCCACAAAAAAATCGACACACACATCATCATTTGGCAAATCTTCTTTTTCACTTTCCATTACTTCGCGGCCCTAATCTGAAACCCGCCTCTTGCCGATTTTTCAAAAGCAAGTGCTTAAAAAAGTCCAGATGGGTTTGGCCCACAGAGAGCGCTAGAAACGGCTTTTACATTTTGCATGGAAGATGAATTCGATTTTTTGGGTCATGTTTGCATTTAAGATATTAGCCAAAAAATCGACGATAATCATCTTTGTGGCCGACTCTTTCGGACTGTGGCTGGTCGGTTGGTTCTTTTTTGTCTCTTTTTTTCTGTCGGCGACTGTTTGTCCTTGGGTCCATAACTCTGCTAGGACTACTTAACGTTCTTTGTCTTTTCCTCCAAGCTGGGGGATGTGCGGTCCCACTGCTGAGTAACACCCGGGGGGTGGGGGGGGGGGGGTGGAAGAAACGTTCTCAAACCCAACAGGCGGATTATTTATTTCTCCACAAAGAAAAACGAAAAAAACGTAAAGCAATGTCATGATAAAACGCACTCACATGTTTTTGGTGGTTATTGAGTGGCGCTGTTGTGTTTGGTGGCTGTTTAATAGCCAAGTGCGCACATAACATGGAAAAGTTAATTCATCCCATACTTGGCCCCCCACAACGCCCATGAACTAACAGAAACTTTGCGCTATTCATACAACAAATATTTCAATTTAAAAAAAAAAAAATGAAAATTGCGATTTTTTTTATGGGTTCATCCTTCCTCTGCGGCCGGCGTAAACTATTCTTGTAAAGCAGAAATTAGGGCTTCTGGTTGTTAAAAAATATGGGGAACTGCCAAAAAAGAACAAATAAATCGACATCAATCGTTGAGCTGCGATCCTTCAGACATAAGATTGGGGCAAATCTGTATCGAAGAACTTTAAAGGCTATACTAAATAAAACTAAAGAGTAACGCAAAAAAAGTCCAGGACTGCAAAAATCAAATAACCAAGTTGGTCAAACAAGTTCATCAGAGATTTACAGAGCTGCTGGTGTCGCAAACCTGGCTTGCTAGTTGGAAATAGCTCGCTTCTGTGTGTAGGGAAAAAATGCGTAGTTTGTTGTTGTGCTTAGTCATCAAAACAAAAATCTATTTACGTCGTTAATTTCTCTTTTCCACACTTTTCTCCCCCTTTCCCTAGCATTTGAAACATGTGCACATTAGGCCAATGCTTGGTGCACATCATGCCGAAACCGTCCGACTTCAAACTTTGGCACATTGTTTGCATATATCATATCCGCAGGCGCGTGGCACCAACATGACTGTCGGTTGCTCTCCTCTCACTCAACACTCCCCCTTGCTGTCATAAGGCCTTTGCAACAAATCCACCAAGTATTTCACAATATAAATATAGGGAGAACGACAGAGAGAGAGAGAGAGATGTTTTCGTTTTTGTGTATGTTGGCGCCAAAACAAATGAGCTAAAACAACAAATGTTGCAAGAGCGACAAAAGTTATTGCTGTGTCCTTTGCTCACTGTATTTTTTCGACTACTTGTTCCTAACTTCGCGGGTTCGGCAAATCGACCCCCCCCCCCCCCCCTACTCGACCCCGATTTTCAAAAGCATGTCTAAACGATGGGTCGTAATTCATCTTGGGTTGGTGCCCCAGACCACTATCCAGGACCGTACTGCTCATTTCGTCGCCATAACACTGTGAATTGTTACCTACATTCCTAAATACATGAGATATTCTCTCTTGTAGTGAGTTGGGCTTGAGCTCATGTGGGCCACATTAGAAAAGCGTGTCAGCTGTATGATGCGAATTGTTGGTTTATGCGCGGCTGCAACGATGCGTGTCACAGTATATGGAACGGGTAACTACACGTGAAAATGAACATAGTCGAAACAGTGTTGGCGAACTCTACTTTGGTCAAGTCCAACTGTTTACACGGTACTTTCCCAGGAATCTCCGCTTTGTGGGTCACCAATGCCAAATATTCTAGCTAAATAGTTTACCACAAACACAACTTATTATAGTTATCCTTTGACTACCTTGGCTCGCGCGTACTGGTGTAAATTGTACTAAAATTACCTTCTCAACACAACTCCAAATTCTATCTGCAATTCCGGCCGACAACAACTCGGAATTCATCGTCAATCATAAGTGTTTTCTTACACTGTTAGTTTCGAGTACATATCAAGAAAAAAAAAGTTCATACATTGCATACACGCTCAATCTTACACATTTTCTCGTTCACGATTCATGCAAAATGTCAATCGCGAGGAAAACATTTATGAATTAAATTTGTTTTCCCTAATCCGTTTTCTGTCGTAAACTTTAAGGGACTTTTTACTTTCGTGTACTTTCGTTCATTTTACTTCTTAACTTCGTTACTTCGTTAACTTACCTCGGTCGATATCTCGAGTAGCATCCGGATCGAACTAAGCAGCGTTCTCCATGGCAAAGGCATTGCACGCTCGATGCGGCCCGAGGCGGGTGGTGTGGTGCTGTGTTAAAATGGCATCGTGATGTGCTAAGGTGTTGTGCTTCTCTTATTATTTTGTCTCGGCCCACTCCTGTAAAGGGAACTTTTAAAAAAAATCTGACCACTCCCTTGTCTGGCTATCCCCACTTGTCTTGAGCGCCTTCCCACTTTTCCTGTGCAAACTATTAGTCATGATGTTTATTTTCTACTTTGGTTTTCTTCTTTTTTTTTTTCAAAGGTTCTTTTCTCTTTTGTTGCTGTTTTCCCTTTTTTCTGGGCTTTTATTGGTCTTTGTATCTGTTTTGCTGTTTGCTATAAAGATTCAGCTACCTAAACAAACAGCTTTGGAAAACTGTGCAAAAAAAAACCATCAAAACACAATCATACCACACAAAAAAACTGCACAGGCGTTGTCGCAGGACAGAGAGAGCATCGACCTCAGGACGGCTGAGAGCTGTCCCGATTTGTGCGGGCTTCAGAAAAGTCAAGTGTTTTCTTTTTCTAAAATGGCTGTCTTATGGGTGGTGTCCTATGTGATGTAGCAAAAGTCCTTTTTTAAAAGAGCACAAAGGTTATTCTAGGGCTCGTCGTTGGAGTCCAAAAAAGTTATAGTTTGGTCCGTTCTCAATCTCCACATTGTTGTTGGTGTGAACTTGTGCGCAAAATGTTATTTTTTTCCGCCCCCTTTCCCCCCCCCTTTATAATGTGTTATTTTCCTTCTTTTTCCTCCCTCCGCTTTTTTTGCTTTCTGTTTCCCTTCTTTGCGTCCCCCTGCTATGGTCTCCCGCCTGGCCCCGGGGGCGAGTGTTGGCTGCTTGGGGCGTGCGCCGGAGCTTGGAAGGGCACGATTGTAAAGGGAGTCAGTGGGGAGGTTCCCGGGGGTGGCTCGCAGGTAGGCGTGTTCTGGGTGGACCGTGCTTTTCCTCTAGGCATTGGGGCTGGTTCTTGCGAGGAGGGTTGCGGGCAGATGGGGGGGGAGAGCCTGTAGCCTGAGGGAGTTGGGCTGGGGATGGGGGGTGGGTGGGGGGAACAGGCAAACGTGCGGCGCCACGCGCCAATAGGCCCACCAAGAAGAAGCAACACGACGACGACGACGGCAAACCGCGAAAACGCGAAACGGCGCCACCGGGGGGCAAAGAGACTCAAGGGAGGGGACATGAAAGGAGAAAAAGGGGAAAGTCGAAATTCGGGCGGAATGAGGGGAGCGGGGGTCATAACATATTGTGCAATGTTTAGAACATTTAGTTATAAGAAGGTATGTCAATGTCACACGCAAGAAATAGACGGTTGCAATCATAACATATTGGACACATCCGCGTTGTTAAAACTATATAACTTAACAGCGTCTTTTAGCGGCGTCTGTAAAGGTCCTTAAAAACTTATACGAATACGCCCGATCAGTTGCAAACCATATGTCGTCATTAATCATTGTAGTCAGGTCTAAGTTCCTCATGTCAACTATATAATCTTGTCGACGGGTGGCGTTTGCCGCTTCTCTGTGCCTCTTTCTCCGTACTCTTTGTCTTTCAAAAAACTTTTTTTTTTGTGTGTCTATATGATTATTGGATATGTATGATTAATATATGACAATTTGCATATATGGGCCTATGGATTGCATTGGGTTGGTGTGGCATATGCCATAGCTGTTCGGTGGCAAAAATTCTTCACCAATACCCGCGTTTTTCAAAAGCCAATGTCTTAAAACAAAATACGCATGGTTTGTTTGCGCCCCTTGCCCGCCAAGAATACAACCTCTACTAACTACTGCAATGTCTTTTACATTAGGAGTGCGTTTTAACATACATTCGCGTTTTTGGTCATGGTTAGCTGTTTAGAAATTTTATGGCCTAAAACTAAAAAAGAAAGATCGAACAAGCACAATATGTGTTCTGGCGTTGGCAATCTTCTTTTCCGATGACCTCGTCGCTTACAAAAGCCGTGCTGATTCCACCAATAAACTAACTTTTCGGGCGCAAATCTTACTGACTTTCACATCACTGATACCCCCCCAAACTCACCTCTGCGCTTGACACAACTGCAACCGCATTTATGGTACCCCCATTAAACAATCCTTACTGTAGCTCTTCGCAAATCTTACCCGATTTTCAAAAGCAATGTCTTAAAACTCATGGTTTGGCCCCAAGAATAAAACTGCATTTACATAATTCATTTAAATGAAATTCGATTTTTGGTCATTTAGCATGTTAAAATTTTATGCCAAAAAATCGACATCATCATTTGGCAAATCTTTCGACTTCCATAACTTCGGCAAATCTGACCCGATTTTCAAAGCAATGTCTTAAAACTCATGGTTTGGCCCCAAGAATAAAACTGCATTTACATAATTTCATTTAAATGAAATTCGATTTTTGGTCATTTTGCATGTTAAATTTTATGCCAAAAATCGACATCATCATTTGGCAAATCTTTCGACTTCCATAACTTCGGCAAATCTGACCCGATTTTCAAAAGCAATGTCTTAAAAGTCATGGTTTGGCCCCAAGAATAAAACTGCATTTACATTATTTCATTTAAATGAAATTCGATTTTTGGTCATTTTGCATGTTAAATCTTATGCCAAAAATCGACATCATCATTTGGCAAATCTTTCGACTTCCATAACTTCGGCAAATCTGACCCGATTTTCAAAAGCAATGTCTTAAAAGTCATGGTTTTGCCCCATGAATAAAACTGCATTTACATAATTTCATTTAAATGAAATTCGATTTTTGGTCATTTTGCATGTTAAATTTTTATGCCAAAAAATCGACATCATCATTTGGCAAATCTTTCGACTTCCATAACTTCGGCAAATCTGACCCGATTTTCAAAAGCAATGTCTTAAAAGTCATGGTTTGGCCCCAGGAATAAAACTGCATTTACATTATTTCATTTAAATGAAATTCGATTTTTGGTCATTTAGCATGTTAAAATTTTATGCCAAAAAATCGACATCATCATTTGGCAAATCTTTCGACTTCCATAACTTCGGCAAATCTGACCCGATTTTCAAAAGCAATGTCTTAAAAGTCATGGTTTGGCCCCAAGAATAAAACTGCATTTGCATAATTTCATATAAATGAAATTCGATTTTTGGTCATTTAGCATGTTAAAATTGTATGCCAAAAAATCGACATCATCATTTGGCAAATCTTTCGACTTCCATAACTTCGGCAAATCTGACCCGATTTTCAAAAGCAATGTCTTAAAACTCATGGTTTTGCCCCAAGAATAAAACTGCATTTACATAATTTTATTTAAATGAAATTCGATTTTTGGTCATTTTGCATGTTAAATTTTTATGCCAAAAATCGACATCATCATTTGGCAAATCTTTCGACTTCCATAACTTCGGCAAATCTGACCCGATTTTCAAAAGCAATGTCTTAAAACTCATGGTTTGCCCCATGAATAAAACTGCATTTACATAATTTCATTTAAATGAAATTCGATTTTTGGTCATTTTTCATGTTAAATTTTTATGCCAAAAAATCGACATCATCATTTGGCAAATCTTTCGACTTCCATAACTTCGGCAAATCTGACCCGATTTTCAAAAGCAATGTCTTAAAAGTCATGGTTTGGCCCCTAGAATAAAACTGCATTTACATAATTTCATTTAAATGAAATTCGATTTTTGGTCATTTTGCATGTTAAAATTGTATGCCAAAAAATCGACATCATCATTTGGCAAATCTTTCGACTTCCATAACTTCGGCAAATCTGACCCGATTTTCAAAAGCAATGTCTTAAAACTCATGGTTTTGCCCCAAGAATAAAACTGCATTTACATAATTTCATTTAAATGAAATTCGATTTTTGGTCATTTTGCATGTTAAATTTTTATGCCAAAAAATCGACATCATCATTTGGCAAATCTTTCGACTTCCATAACTTCGGCAAAAATGAACCGATTTTCAAAAGCAATGTCTTAAAACTCATGGTTTTGCCCCATGAATAAAACTGCATTTACATAATTTCATTTAAATGAAATTCGATTTTTGGTCATTTTGCATGTTAAATTTTTATGCCAAAAAATCGACATCATCATCTTCAAACGGCTCTCAGCTTCAAGATGATCCAATCAAGTTTCGCCCGAATGAAATCGTTAGAATCATTAAAGAGCAACTGAACCCAAAAAAATCTCCAGGAGGTGACCAAATAACCCCAAAGATGATTATTGAGCTTCCTTACTGTGCAATATGCATAATTGCCCAGCTCTTCAATGCTATCACCAAACTTGGCCACTATCCAGACAGATGGAAAAAGTCAATTATCATTATGATACCAAAGCCTGGAAAAGATCACACAGTTCCCACGTCGTATAGACCTATAAGCTTATTACCGTGTCTATCAAAACTTTTTGAAAAATGTTTGCTGTCCCGGATAAATCCATTCCTGAATCTTCATAACATAATCCCGTCACACCAATTTGGCTTTCGTGAAAAGCATGGAACAATTGAGCAGGTTAACAGAATAACATCAGAGATACGAAGCGCGTTCGAAATAGAGAATACTGCACTGCAATATTTCTGGATGTTTCTCAGGCATTCGACAAAGTTTGGTTGGAAGGTCTAATGCATAAGATCAAAGCAATGCTCCCAAACAACACACATAAGCTGCTTAAGTCGTACCTATACGACAGGAAGTTCGCAGTAAGATGTAACACTGCAATGTCTGACGAACACAGTATCGAAGCTGGTGTTCCACAGGGCAGCGTACTGGGACCAACACTGTACGTGCTTTTCACAGCAGACATCCCAATAAGCAGCCGATTGACAACATCTACCTTTGCTGATGATACAGCTATTCTCAGCCGCTCCAGATGCCCAATACAAGCAACAGCGCAACTAGCCCTTCATCTGGTCAACGTGGAAAAATGGTTATCAGATTGGCGAATTAAGGTAAACGAACAAAAATGTAAGCAAGTAACTTTCACCCTTAACAGGCAAGATTGTCCACCGCTCACGTTAAACAACACCACACTTCCAAAAACAAACGATGTAACGTATCTGGGCGTACACTTAGACAGAAGACTAACATGGCGGCGACACATTGAAGCTAAAAGAACACATCTCAAACTGAAGCCAATAGCCTCCACTGGCTCATCAATGCTCGCTCTTCCATTAGTTTGGACTACAAGGTCCTGCTTTACAACTCTGTTCTAAAACCAATCTGGACCTATGGTTCCCAGTTATGGGGGAACGCTAGCAACAGCAGCATTGACATTGTCCAGAGAGCCCAGTCAAAATATTGAGAACCATTACCGGGGCACCGTGGTATGTTCGAAACGAAAACATTCATAAAGACTTAAACATCTCAACAGTCAAGGAGGAAATAGAGGAACAAAAAGTAAAATATCTTATCAAGCTCTCATCGCACACAAATCATCTCGCGAGAGGTCTCACAAGGCTGCGCAGCCGATCCCGTCTTCGTCGTAACGACTTACCAACCCAGCGATGATTTTTAGGGACGCGCACTCAGAATACAGTCAAAAACAAAAATGAACTGTTAGCTAAGATTTATTTATAAGATTTGTATACTTATTGCTAGTTTTCTAATTCACTAGAAAAGATTCAATAAATAAGACCAGCAATTTAAAAAAAAAAAAAAATCATTTGGCAAATCTTTCGACTTCCATAACTTCGGCAAATCTGACCCGATTTTCAAAAGCAATGTCTTAAAACTCATGGTTTTGCCCCAAGAATAAAACTGCATTTACATAATTTCATTTAAATGAAATTCGATTTTTGGTAATTTTGCATGTTAAATTTTTATGCCAAAAAATCGACATCATCATTTGGCAAATCTTTCGACTTCCATAACTTCGGCAAATCTGACCCGATTTTCAAAAGCAATGTCTTAAAACTCATGGTTTTGCCCCAAGAATAAAACTGCATTTACATAAATTCATTTACATGAAATTCGATTTTTGGTCATTTTTCATGTTAAATTTTATGCCAAAAAATCGACATCATCATTTGGCAAATCTTTCGACTTCCATAACTTCGGCAAATCTGACCCGATTTTCAAAAGCAATGTCTTAAAACTCATGGTTTGGCCCCAAGAATAAAACTGCATTTACATAATTTCATTTAAATGAAATTCGATTTTTGGTCATTTTGCATGTTAAATTTTATGCCAAAAAATCGACATCATCATTTGGCAAATCTTTCGACTTCCATAACTTCGGCAAATCTGACCCGATTTTCAAAAGCAATGTCTTAAAAGTCATGGTTTGGCCCCAAGAATAAAACTGCATTTACATAATTTCATTTACATGAAATTCGATTTTTGGTCATTTTTCATGTTAAAATTTTATGCCAAAAAATCGACATCATCATTTGGCAAATCTTTCGACTTCCATAACTTCGGCAAATCTGACCCGATTTTCAAAAGCAATGTCTTAAAACTCATGGTTTTGCCCCAAGAATAAAACTGCATTTACATAATTTCATTTAAATGAAATTCGATTTTTGGTCATTTTGCATGTTAAATTTTATGCCAAAAAATCGACATCATCATTTGGCAAATCTTTCGACTTCCATAACTTCGGCAAATCTGACCCGATTTTCAAAAGCAATGTCTTAAAACTCATGGTTTGGCCCCAAGAATAAAACTGCATTTACATAATTTCATTTAAATGAAATTCGATTTTTGGTCATTTTGCATGTTAAATTTTATGCCAAAAAATCGACATCATCATTTGGCAAATCTTTCGACTTCCATAACTTCGGCAAATCTGACCCGATTTTCAAAAGCAATGTCTTAAAACTCATGGTTTGGCCCCAAGAATAAAACTGCATTTACATAATTTCATTTAAATGAAATTCGATTTTTGGTCATTTTGCATGTTAAATTTTTATGCCAAAAAATCGACATCATCATTTGGCAAATCTTTCGACTTCCATAACTTCGGCAAATCTGACCCGATTTTCAAAAGCAATGTCTTAAAAGTCATGGTTTGGCCCCAAGAATAAAACTGCATTTACATAATTTCATTTAAATGAAATTCGATTTTTGGTCATTTAGCATGTTAAAATTTTATGCCAAAAATCGACATCATCATTTGGCAAATCTTTCGACTTCCATAACTTCGGCAAATCTGACCCGATTTTCAAAAGCAATGTCTTAAAACTCATGGTTTGGCCCCAAGAATAAAACTGCATTTACATAATTTCATTTACATGAAATTCGATTTTTGGTCATTTTGCATGTTAAAGTTTTATGCCAAAAAATCGACATCATCATTTGGCAAATCTTTCGACTTCCATAACTTCGGCAAATCTGACCCGATTTTCAAAAGCAATGTCTTAAAACTCATGGTTTGGCCCCTAGAATAAAACTGCATTTACATAATTTCGATTACATGAAATTCGATTTTTGGTCATTTTGCATGTTAAATTTTATGCCAAAAAATCGACATCATCATTTGGCAAATCTTTCGACTTCCATAACTTCGGCAAATCTGACCCGATTTTCAAAAGCAATGTCTTAAAACTCATGGTTTGGCCCCAGAATAAAACTGCATTTACATAATTTCATTTAAATGAAATTCGATTTTTGGTCATTTTGCATGTTAAAGTTTTATGCCAAAAAATCGACATCATCATTTGGCAAATCTTTCGACTTCCATAACTTCGGCAAATCTGACCCGATTTTCAAAAGCAATGTCTTAAAACTCATGGTTTTGCCCCAAGAATAAAACTGCATTTACATAATTTCATTTAAATGAAATTCGATTTTTGGTCATTTTGCATGTTAAATTTTATGCCAAAAAATCGACATCATCATTTGGCAAATCTTTCGACTTCCATAACTTCGGCAAATCTGACCCGATTTTCAAAAGCAATGTCTTAAAAGTCATGGTTTGGCCCCAAGAATAAAACTGCATTTACATAATTTCATTTAAATGAAATTCGATTTTTGGTCATTTTGCATGTTAAAATTTTATGCCAAAAAATCGACATCATCATTTGGCAAATCTTTCGACTTCCATAACTTCGGCAAATCTGACCCGATTTTCAAAAGCAATGTCTTAAAACTCATGGTTTGGCCCCAAGAATAAAACTGCATTTACATAATTTCATTTAAATGAAATTCGATTTTTGGTCATTTTGCATGTTAAATTTTTATGCCAAAAAATCGACATCATCATTTGGCAAATCTTTCGACTTCCATAACTTCGGCAAATCTGACCCGATTTTCAAAAGCAATGTCTTAAAAGTCATGGTTTGGCCCCAAGAATAAAACTGCATTTACATAATTTCATTTAAATGAAATTCGATTTTTGGTCATTTAGCATGTTAAATTTTATGCCAAAAATCGACATCATCATTTGGCAAATCTTTCGACTTCCATAACTTCGGCAAATCTGACCCGATTTTCAAAAGCAATGTCTTAAAACTCATGGTTTGGCCCCTAGAATAAAACTGCATTTACATAATTTCATTTACATGAAATTCGATTTTTGGTCATTTTGCATGTTAAAGTTTTATGCCAAAAATCGACATCATCATTTGGCAAATCTTTCGACTTCCATAACTTCGGCAAATCTGACCCGATTTTCAAAAGCAATGTCTTAAAACTCATGGTTTGGCCCCTAGAATAAAACTGCATTTACATAATTTCATTTAAATGAAATTCGATTTTTGGTCATTTTGCATGTTAAAGTTTTATGCCAAAAAATCGACATCATCATTTGGCAAATCTTTCGACTTCCATAACTTCGGCAAATCTGACCCGATTTTCAAAAGCAATGTCTTAAAACTCATGGTTTGGCCCCAAGAATAAAACTGCATTTACATAATTTCATTTAAATGAAATTCGATTTTTGGTCATTTTGCATGTTAAATTTTATGCCAAAAAATCGACATCATCATTTGGCAAATCTTTCGACTTCCATAACTTCGGCAAATCTGACCCGATTTTCAAAAGCAATGTCTTAAAAGTCATGGTTTGGCCCCAAGAATAAAACTGCATTTACATAATTTCATTTAAATGAAATTCGATTTTTGGTCATTTTGCATGTTAAATTTTTATGCCAAAAAATCGACATCATCATTTGGCAAATCTTTCGACTTCCATAACTTCGGCAAATCTGACCCGATTTTCAAAAGCAATGTCTTAAAACTCATGGTTTTGCCCCAGAATAAAACTGCATTTACATAATTTCATTTAAATGAAATTCGATTTTTGGTCATTTTGCATGTTAAATTTTTATGCCAAAAAATCGACATCATCATTTGGCAAATCTTTCGACTTCCATAACTTCGGCAAATCTGACCCGATTTTCAAAAGCAATGTCTTAAAACTCATGGTTTTGCCCCAAGAATAAAACTGCATTTACATAATTTCATTTAAATGAAATTCGATTTTTGGTCATTTTGCATGTTAAATTTTTATGCCAAAAAATCGACATCATCATTTGGCAAATCTTTCGACTTCCATAACTTCGGCAAATCTGACCCGATTTTCAAAAGCAATGTCTTAAAACTCATGGTTTGGCCCCAAGAATAAAACTGCATTTACATAATTTCATTTAAATGAAATTCGATTTTTGGTCATTTTGCATGTTAAGATCTTATGCCAAAAAATCGACATCATCATTTGGCAAATCTTTCGACTTCCATAACTTCGGCAAATCTGACCCGATTTTCAAAAGCAATGTCTTAAAACTCATGGTTTGGCCCCAAGAATAAAACTGCATTTACATAATTTCATTTAAATGAAATTCGATTTTTGGTCATTTTGCATGTTAAATTTTTATGCCAAAAAATCGACATCATCATTTGGCAAATCTTTCGACTTCCATAACTTCGGCAAATCTGACCCGATTTTCAAAAGCAATGTCTTAAAAGTCATGGTTTGGCCCCTAGAATAAAACTGCATTTACATAAATTCATTTACATGAAATACGATTTTTGGTCATTTTGCATGTTAAATTTTATGCCAAAAAATCGACATCATCATTTGGCAAATCTTTCGACTTCCATAACTTCGGCAAATCTGACCCGATTTTCAAAAGCAATGTCTTAAAACTCATGGTTTTGCCCCAAGAATAAAACTGCATTTACATAATTTCATTTAAATGAAATTCGATTTTTGGTCATTTTGCATGTTAAAGTTTTATGCCAAAAACTCGACATCATCATTTGGCAAATCTTTCGACTTCCATAACTTCGGCAAATCTGACCCGATTTTCAAAAGCAATGTCTTAAAAGTCATGGTTTGGCCCCAAGAATAAAACTGCATTTACATAATTTCATTTAAATGAAATTCGATTTTTGGTCATTTTGCATGTTAAATTTTTATGCCAAAAAATCGACATCATCATTTGGCAAATCTTTCGACTTCCATAACTTCGGCAAATCTGACCCGATTTTCAAAAGCAATGTCTTAAAACTCATGGTTTGGCCCCAGAATAAAACTGCATTTACATAATTTCATTTAAATGAAATTCGATTTTTGGTCATTTTGCATGTTAAATTTTATGCCAAAAAATCGACATCATCATTTGGCAAATCTTTCGACTTCCATAACTTCGGCAAATCTGACCCGATTTTCAAAAGCAATGTCTTAAAACTCATGGTTTTGCCCCTAGAATAAAACTGCATTTACATAATTTCATTTAAATGAAATTCGATTTTTGGTCATTTTGCATGTTAAATTTTATGCCAAAAAATCGACATCATCATTTGGCAAATCTTTCGACTTCCATAACTTCGGCAAATCTGACCCGATTTTCAAAAGCAATGTCTTAAAACTCATGGTTTTGCCCCAAGAATAAAACTGCATTTACATAATTTCATTTAAATGAAATTCGATTTTTGGTCATTTTGCATGTTAAATTTTATGCCAAAAAATCGACATCATCATTTGGCAAATCTTTCGACTTCCATAACTTCGGCAAATCTGACCCGATTTTCAAAAGCAATGTCTTAAAAGTCATGGTTTGGCCCCTAGAATAAAACTGCATTTACATAATTTCATTTAAATGAAATTCGATTTTTGGTCATTTTGCATGTTAAATTTTATGCCAAAAAATCGACATCATCATTTGGCAAATCTTTCGACTTCCATAACTTCGGCAAATCTGACCCGATTTTCAAAAGCAATGTCTTAAAACTCATGGTTTTGCCCCAGAATAAAACTGCATTTACATAATTTCATTTAAATGAAATTCGATTTTTGGTCATTTTGCATGTTAAATTTTATGCCAAAAAATCGACATCATCATTTGGCAAATCTTTCGACTTCCATAACTTCGGCAAATCTGACCCGATTTTCAAAAGCAATGTCTTAAAAGTCATGGTTTTGCCCCAAGAATAAAACTGCATTTACATAATTTCATTTAAATGAAATTCGATTTTTGGTCATTTTGCATGTTAAATTTTTATGCCAAAAAATCGACATCATCATTTGGCAAATCTTTCGACTTCCATAACTTCGGCAAATCTGACCCGATTTTCAAAAGCAATGTCTTAAAACTCATGGTTTGGCCCCTTAAATAAAACTGCATTTACATAATTTCATTTAAATGAAATTCGATTTTTGGTCATTTTGCATGTTAAATTTTATGCCAAAAAATCGACATCATCATTTGGCAAATCTTTCGACTTCCATAACTTCGGCAAATCTGACCCGATTTTCAAAAGCAATGTCTTAAAAGTCATGGTTTGGCCCCAAGAATAAAACTGCATTTACATAATTTCATTTAAATGAAATTCGATTTTTGGTCATTTTGCATGTTAAAGTTTTATGCCAAAAAATCGACATCATCATTTGGCAAATCTTTCGACTTCCATAACTTCGGCAAATCTGACCCGATTTTCAAAAGCAATGTCTTAAAAGTCATGGTTTGGCCCCTAGAATAAAACTGCATTTACATAATTTCATTTAAATGAAATTCGATTTTTGGTCATTTTGCATGTTAAATTTTATGCCAAAAAATCGACATCATCATTTGGCAAATCTTTCGACTTCCATAACTTCGGCAAATCTGACCCGATTTTCAAAAGCAATGTCTTAAAAGTCATGGTTTGGCCCCTAGAATAAAACTGCATTTACATAATTTCATTTAAATGAAATTCGATTTTTGGTCATTTTGCATGTTAAAGTCTTATGCCAAAAAATCGACATCATCATTTGGCAAATCTTTCGACTTCCATAACTTCGGCAAATCTGACCCGATTTTCAAAAGCAATGTCTTAAAAGTCATGGTTTGGCCCCTAGAATAAAACTGCATTTACATAATTTCATTTAAATACACTTCGATTTTTGGTCAAATTTCATGTTAAGATCTTCTGCCAAAAAATCGACATCATCATTTGGCAAATCTTTCGACTTCCATAACTTCGGCAAAATTGACCGATTTTCAAAAGCAATGGCTTAAAAGTCATGGTTTTGTATCTAGAATAAAACTGCATTTAAATAATTTCATTTAAATAAACTTCGATTTTTGGTCAAAATTCATGTTAAAATTTTATGCCAAAAAATCGACATCGTCATTTGGCAAATCTTTCGACTTCCATAACTTCGTCAAAAATGAACCGATTTTCAAAAGCAATGGCTTAAAAGTCATGGTTTTGCATCTAGAATAAAACTGCATTTAAATAATTTCATTTAAATAAACTTCAATTTTTGGTCAGAATTCATGTTAAAATTTTATGCCAAAAAATCGACATCGTCATTTGGCAAATCTTTCGACTTCCATAACTTCGTCAAAACTGAACCGATTTTCAAAAGCAATGGCTTAAAAGTCAAGGTTTTGCATTTAGAATAAAACTGCATTTAAATAATTTCATTTAAATAAACTTCGATTTTTGGTCAGAATTCATGTCAAAATTTTATGCCAAAAAGTCGACATCATCATTTGGCAAATCTTTCGACTTCCATAACTTCGTCAAAAATGAACCGATTTTCAAAAGCAATAGCTTAAAAGTCATGGTTTTGTATCTAGAATAAAACTGCATTTAAATAATTTCATTTAAATAAACTTCGACTTTTGGTCAAAATTCATGTTAAAATCTTATGCCAAAAAATCCATAACTTCGTCAAAAATGAAACGATTTTCAAAGGCAATGGCTTAAAAGTCGTGGTTTTGTATCTAGAATAAAACTGCATTTAAATAATTTCATTTAAATAAACTTCGATTTTTGGTCAAAATTCATGTTAAAATCTTATGCCAAAAAATCGACATCATCATTTGGCAAATCTATCGACTTCCATAACTTCGTCAAAAATGAACCGATTTTCAAAAGCAATGGCTTAAAAGTGATGGTTTTGTATCTAGAATAAAACTGCATTTAAATAGTTTCATTTAAATAAAATTCGATTTTTGGTCAAAATTCATGTTAAAATCTTATGCCAAAAAATCGACATCATCATTTGGCAAATTTTTCGACTCCCATAACTTCGTCAAAAATGAACCGATTTTCAAAAGCAATGGCTTAAAAGTCATGGTTTTGTATCTAGAATAAAACTGCATTTAACCTCATCAATTAGGCAAACCTTTCGACTTCCATAACTTCTTAATAATCTACTGACCTCTTATTCTAAAATGTATAATATATTGAATACCTAATTTAATGTTTAAACAAGAAACATAAAGTTTTTCAGGTGCAAACATTTGCAGCTTAAATAATGTTTGAACAAAAGTGATAAAATTACATATTTGAAAGTGCATGCATGCGTATTTATGCTTATGAATTCTACTATGTTTGCGCTATGCATAGTTAGTTTTCTGGTTTTCAAATTAAATATTTGCAGAGATTGGGACAGGTGTTCAAACAGCGCAAGAATTACATAAATTTTACATTTTTTAGGGAAGAGCAATGAAGACTTCACATGGGAAACAGTCACAACTGTTTAAATCGATTTGGCTACATGTGAGGGCATCTTGCTGCCACGTGTGACGCGTGCAACGCAACAGCTGCGGTCTTTTATACTTTGTATACATTTTTAGGCTGCTATGTGTGGGAGCAGCTGGAAACAGACGAGCAAAGCTGCCTTTATAACTTAAAATTCAAAATTGGAAATGCCAAAAATAAACTTCTAGACATCGTAAATTTGAACAAATTCAAAACTTTGCGCTCACCCAGGAGTTGAGCCATAAACTCTATGTGTTACGCATACTGAATATCGGCTTAGGCTGCTTAGGCCTCCATCAACAACTATAACTGACGTAATGAAAATTTATGAACTTTAAGGCACATAGCGAGAGCGTTTGACTTAAATATATTAACTTCATTTTCGCTGGTAGGAACTTTTTTCTCAAATTAAATAATGACTCATTGCTCTGCGGGCTAATCCAATATATTAAATAATCCTGCAACTGAACGAATATAGCAAATGCATTTCGAAACAAAGGGAACTGAGAAACGAAAGATATATGCTATGGGAAAGTATCTGCACTCGCACCAAGATGTAGCCACGGCACACATTTCTCATCGAAGATTAATGAGACACCATTTAGATAAGTCGTTAGTCAGTCTCTTTACAGTAAACTGTGATAACGCTGAGTATACTTTATGGCCAAATAGCACAGCTGAGCAAAAACTTCCGTTGCTTCGCCGACCTACTACAACTGCTCTCTATTTAAAATTTCTCAACAAATCGTCCGCCTTTTTGCGCTCATCGTGTCTGAGGGGAAGTAAGCTGACGCTGATGAGTTAGACGCAAATGATGTGAGATTATAAAATTTTTTATTATAGACATATAGACTGGCAAACATTTGCTTACAGTCTAATATGATTCCAGCTAACTGTTGGTGCTTAATGCAAAATTATAAAAGGCTAAGCGCGCAGGCGATAAAAGTTGTTAACGGGAAAAACACCTGCCTAAATCGGCTGTCGTCGTATCTAAAACACACAAATGAAAATGTTTGTTTGAAAGTTTTGTTTTTAAATTATACGTGTCGGCCGACACCTCTTTAGCATTAGCGTCATATAAATACGCAACTGGGATTCCGCCTCTGCCATTCTAGTTTAATTGTGTAACCATAAGGTTGGCTTCAGTGAGCGCATCACAAGCTACAAGTGTTAAATTTTTCAAAACAAAAGTACCAGATAATAATAGGCTTTATCACGTGAGTGCTTCAATTAAAAAATAAGCTATTGTAAGTCACTCTTATCGACTAATTCAGGCAGCGAATATTAAAAAATATTTGTATTTTTTTTAACTGTTTGCACAACTGCTCCTGATGTTTTCTGTTCTGTTGTTCTATTTAGCGCACATGAGTCACAAGTCAAATAATACAGTTTCAGTTTCGGTGATTCAATACTTGTTCGTACAAAAGCCGTTAACGCAATATCTTTTGACCATGTGCTTTTAATAGCTTGAACAATGTTAAGTCTGGACGTACATTCATTTTTTTTTTTTTTGCATTTCTGCTTATTTAAGGTTATGTATATGCAAATTAATCGAATAAACAGTGTTTTTAAAGTTCAAAATCATATTCATGTTTACTAAATGACAAAAGGTGGCTATTATTAACGCTATAAAAGTGATAAAGCCTTCCTGAAAAAGCAAATTTCACAAGCAACGAAAACAAATTCATAACTCTAGTTCTTAGAATTATAACAGTTATTTAGTTATTTCGTCGTATAAACTTTAAACACAAAGATATTAAGCAAACATTCTGATATTAGCGTCACCCAAATTTGCCATTAATTTAACCAGAACATTCGGAACTCAATGTCGACAGTCAGTATCACTCGAGCAATCGTTGCAATCGTATACAACGTACCGCGATATATGAACGAGCAGGAATTACGTTTTGGGTAAAACAGACAGAAATAATTGTGTTTATTAGTTAGCAAGTGGTTTTCTTGTTTTTTTTTTTTAATCCGGAAGATTCGGTTGGGGCCCTTGTCAAGTTTCTGTAAAGTTGACAGACAAGCCTCTTAATGAGTGAACAACAATTACATCGTCGACAATCTGAAGTCTATGCAAATTGACTGACTTGACAACAACTTTATTTGTGTTCGTTACGTATGCGGGTGACCTTCGACCCAAAAGGCAAAAAAAAAAAAAAAAACGACGAAGGCTTTCCAGTTATGAAACTGGGTAGAAGCAGCAGCATCAACAAACATTGCAGGCGACAACAGAAAGCATCCATTTGGCTAATAAATGATGTGGCCCAAAACGGGACCTAAGAATAGCAACAACAACAACAAGCACTTCCTTTCCAAGGAGTCGCCACACACAAGCACACGCACCCGGCAGTCCAGTGTATTTGCTGATGTTGCTGTTGTTGCTGCTGTCAATCAAGACTTGCAACGTTTTTAGCATAAACATAAAGTGACTTTGTTGCTGCTGTTGTTGTTGTTGTGACACAAGCTGCCGCTGTCAAAGTTTGTTGTTCATGTTGTTGTTGTTATTTTGTCGTGTAATTGCTGTTACGCTTTACCAAGTTATTAAGTGAGTTTGTTGTTGTTACTTCTGCCGCTGCTGCTGTTGCAACATAATCTTCTGATTATGACAAGTTGCTTGAATTTTGCTGCTACCCTAAGCGAAATGCAAATTGAACTTGATAACTTTATACCGAGTGTTGTTCCGAATGTTTCTGCTGTTCTCTGCTGCGCGCCTGTTGCCTACTTTTAGGCAGGCTAAATGGAAGGTCAAAATTAATTTCAGTTTTGAAAATGCTGCGCTTGAGTTTACCCAAACAGTTCGCCAATTTAAGGAATGGTATGCATGGAATGTCACACTGTAGCTGCCAACTGTTGCATTCCACATGTTAACTGAATCGCATTGTTGTCGACGACTAATTACCTTTAATTATAAATTGAACTGGAAATGAACATAAATTTTGTGTGCAGCTGACACACGCAAATATCTCACCTGTCAGTTGGTTTCAATCATTTTGTTTAGATACCCTATAAAATATACGGCAGCTTGTTCAAGATATCATATTCACAACAATATATTACTTGATAGTTTAGCTAAAGTTTTATAAGTTTCTCAGAAAATTTTATGTAATGTAGAAAGCAGACACATTTATTGATTTTACACAGGCGTAATTGTTATGATTATATCAGCTGAAACATGATGTGCCATTAAAATTTACGTACATATTGGCCGTCAATTGCGCGAGAATCCACGGAATGCGGTAAGCGAGAAAGCAATGGCTGCACACATACATATGCAACTCTTTTATAACATTAATTGCATATTTAAAGTGTTTGTTTATTTGTGTTTGCGCTGTTTGTTTATCCGTTAACGTATGTCAACTTTTAAGCGAGACGCTCTATAATTGCAGCTGGTTTATGTTTGCACCAACCATTCAATCATTTGATCTATGAATGAATTAGTTATGCAATGCCTGACAAGCTGGCTTCAGCTTTAGCTTTTTATCCCATTAATAAATGGCGCTTGGCCAACTTTGGTTATACTATATAAACTTATCATAAGCCGCAGTTTATTAGTCGACTTAATTGTTTGTCCTCAAGTTGTCAACACTTTTCCAAGTGTTAGATGCAATTTGCGTCTCATGAATATTAATGCCAAATAAGTATAATTAAATATGCTAATTACAGCTGATTGTACGCAAATAATTTGTACAATCATTTAAAATTATAATTTTTCGGCGCACGATAACTGCTAAATCACGCCTTGAACACGCCCCAAACAATAACAATAACACCAACAAGCCCGTCCAGAAGGATAACACGCATTTTAAGCTGACAATTTAGCATAAATTCAAATGAAATCTACAACAATGTTCCGTTTGAATTAGGGAGTGGGTGGAAGATGAGGAGGAGTGGGTGCCAACTGCTGGCAGGCAACTGTTGCCAATTTCAGCAGCAGTAACACGACTAAACAACAACAAAAAAAGTGTAGACAAGAATTAAATAAATTACTTTGTTGCCAGCAAAGTTTTACGCTGGCAGCAAACAATTTGTGCAGCTGCCACATGCAGCTATAAAGGGCACTAAAGGTGAGGAGTTAGAGACGTAGAATCCACCACCCGCCACATGGCTGACTTGCCATTTTTACCTGTCGGTGCTGCATAGAAAATGTTGTCACTTATCTTGGCAGGCCAACGCCAAAGGTGGCTACCATTCTGCATATTGGCTGCGAGCAGATGACTCGAAAAACGTTGAGCCAACTAATTTTTATTTTTTATCAACGTAAATGAATTAAAGTTTTAATAACTGGACCTGGCAGCAGCCCCTGTGTAGAGAAGAAGAGAAAAATTAATTGAAAATCTAATGGCCAGCAAACTGGCAGCTTAATTGCAAAAAAAAGACGATAAACCGTATCAAAGCGATATTTCAACTAGCATCTAGTAGTAGTAGTATTGACTAGCGATAAACCATATAGTGACTGCATCTGAAAGTGGCAAAAACATAATTAAAATGCAGTTTATAAGCTTCGCAATTTGCAATCAACTAGAACAGACTCATATGCACTCATTCGAAATGATAATGTTAACAAGGACTTTGGTACGAAACACCTGTTGTTGTTTTTGGGGCTGCAACCATAAATATTCATTAAAAGCAATTCCTTGGTGACAAAATGTAGCAAGTTTAATTTATTACCATCAAGCAGCCTTTGTGCAAACAAAATAGTCCAAAAGAGGTTTTTAAATTGAGCTGCCAGACAAACACACACACACACAAAAGGAGGAGAGACAGACAGTAAGACACTTGGACAAACGATTCAACGCTCGAGTGCTGTAAGAGATCCAAAACATTTCATTAGTTCAATTAGTCAGCAAAGCTACGAAAACCTGACACTGGGTTACGACTGACTGGAATGAGTTGCTTGAGTGTCAAGTGGCAGCATTTTAAACGATATCTAGTGTCACACCAAATACAAGACAAATTATAGTTTGCTCAGACCTTGGTTGGACATTTGAATGCAAAATTTATGATCAGACGACAGCAGTTAGAACAAAAGAATCAATATCTATGGTAATTGTCTTTGTGTACGGTCATTAACACGGCACTAGCGAATATAAAACAGAAAAAATAATGTCTACACTTGACATAGTTCAATGTACGATTATAATGGATGAGACATCAATAAAGTAAGGCCATAAATCACACTTCAACTACGGCAAGTAATTCGATTTTATTAGCATAAGCTTAGAGTCCTATAGTATTTGGCAATCTTTCACAACTACTATTTATCTTGCGAGTGATTAAGCTCTAATTCTTAATTTGCTGATAGGCTTACAGAATGTTAACAACAATTAAAGCAAGCTAGGAATACTACTTATAAGTTTCTGAATTTTTTTAATGCTTAGTTACTTTTCCACTCACCCACAAATAATGACGTTTTTCAAATTTTTAGCACACAGTAAAAGTTTTCAAAAGGATTACGTAATCTACACAGCACTTTTAAAACTTTTTTGTATGCTGGTATAATGCTTACAGCTTTAAAAATTGTTGATCGATTTGAAACTAATTTATGCAGCACTATGAACATTTTTAAAATATGCACCGATGCTTTCACATAATTTGAATTGCGAACACAAAAGCTAGAATAGAAATAAAATAAATGTGCAACAAGTTTTTTCAATCCCTTATAGTTATTATAGAAGAGAACAAAATCAGTAAAAATTCCAGTATATTAAAGTAGTTATAAGGCACAATTAGACACAAAATCAGTTTTGGGTTGATTTGATAAACTGAATTCATCAAGCAAACTTATAAGCAACATCGCTAAAAATTACATAACTATAATTTCTTACAACTTCTTTATATTGATTTTTGTAAGCAAAGTCTAGGCAGAATAAATAGATCAATCGTTGAAAATGTCCAACAATAAGTGGGGATGATGTGTCTGCCACAAGTGGCCCGACTAGCAGCCCCTAAACGTGTTAATATGCCTAATATGCAAAACTGTCGGCGTCATTGTCGCACCACTCAGCGTCCAGGACTAACTAACCTAATTATTTGTGAAATGTGTGCAGAGGAGAGCAAAGGAAATGCAAGCAGAAAACCGCAGCCCATTGTCTGCACAGCAGGTAAAAGTCGAGTGCCGTTGAGAGAAGAGTCCTGGAGGGCAGTTTGCCAGTTGAGAGGACACTGCACAGCACGCGTAATAAAAACTTTGTTAAAGCAGAAGTGCAGCTGAAGAACAAAAACAAAATAAAAGTATTATCACAGAGAAAGCAAACTCAAACTCCAACTATACCGGCGACAGTGCAAGCCGAGTAGCATTCAGTGGTGTTGAGTGGTAGTTGTGGTGCTGGTGGAGCTATGTGGCATCCGGTACATGGAACGTAAACGTGAACACTGAACGTGGCGACAACGGGATATTATTTGTGCATGTTTGCAACTCAAGAGCCAGGCATTAAAAGAGCTGCTGTGAAAGCATAAAAAAAAAAAAAAACTACAACCCTGACCACTAAATTGCCAAAATGAAGTGGTGGCAGCACAGGACGATGTTGATCAAATTAACAGCATGTGGCTCCGGCATTGCATGGTTTCACTTTTGTGCTGCATACTTTTTAGCGGCCAGTGAGTCACGCAAATTACTTGAGCGGAACAGAAACCCAATTTGTTGCAACTACAAGCAAAATAAACTTTACAACTGTCAAGTTGACGCAAACTTTTGAGATGAATGAGACTGAGACTGAAAATTATTAATGTATAAAGGCAGAAAGTAGAAAGTTAACGCCAATCTGATGTTTGGTAAAGTTGTTTTGTTACAATTCCCCAGACTCTGTGTGTTTGGCTCATGCTAAAGAATGATATGTTATTGAAACTTTAACCCTTTTGCAATGCATTGAAAAATTGGCAATTGCAACAACTAACAAAAAAAAAAAAGAAACTAGCCACAAGAACTTGAAGTAACTACGATAAATAAACAGCATCTGCAGCCAGTATTTATTTTCGTGTGCTTTGATGAATGATTTTGACGCTGCGGTTAGGTGCAGAGTTTAGAGCCGAAAGCCAAGTTTGACAGCAAAACTAGCAACGCACGCTTCCCAATGACTTTTCTCATTAGACAGTCGACCGAACGTGGTCAAAAAGAAGTCGAACAAAAGTTTTCCAAAGCGCTGGACGCATTTAAAAAGGCAACATGTGTAAAGCGTCAAGCGGTTAAAAGCAAACTAACAAACGCAACAAAACCGAACAAAACAGAACAAACAATTGCCCAACGCAACAGAGGGGAAAAGAAGAATCAGAATAAGCAGTTGAAAAACATTGAAAAACGCTGAAACAGTTGCATGTTGGCCAGAACTTTGTGGACCGCATACTTCAACTTCAATTTGCTAGCACTGATGAGGGAAGGGAAGATAAGGAGAGTAGGGCGGACGGGTTGTTTCACTCGTATTTCATTACTCGAACTGGTATTAAGTGGCAAAGTTTTGTGTTTAACAACTTTTAGCAGCCGTGCGGCAAAAATGAAGAAGAAAAACCTGATGAAAGTTCGCTCTGCAAAAAGCAGCAGCAGAAATACGACTAAACCAAAACAGCAAGAAAGAATAAACAACACAAAAGCAAAACAAAAAACAGCAGCCAAAACAGAAGTAACTTGCAGAAGCACTTGACTTAACTGCACTTTGCACGCAGTTCCAAATGAAGAAAATGAAGGGATGGCCAGGAAGGTGTGGTCGACAGCCAAGCCAAAATGAAAGGCGACAGTTTGCTAGGAACGAAACTGACAAACGCGATTGCAAGAACATTAATTTTTTGAAGAGGTGCAAGGAAAGGGGGGGCATTTTGAAGACAACTTATACCACTTGATGGTCCAAAAAGTTATCCCCTCATCGCTCGTCGTTGTGTAAGCTGAAACCCATTATGAGCGAAACTTTTGCAACATTTGCATGCATTTTTGATTGGCAAAATCTGCTCGCAATCTGAAAGTTGTTTCGGAAGCAATAGCGGAAGAGAGAGAGAAAGCCAAACCCAACTTCCAATTTTCCGGGTACTTTAATTAGCCGAACGCACTTGCAAATGCAACGAGCGTTAAAAGTTTTATGCATTATAATGAAATGCATATATTGCATGCTACTTTGTTGCTCTCCCCATGGCTATGAAATAAGGGTGTAGCTGCCACTGCCACTACTACTACAACTTCCAAGCAAGTACATCATAAATCTAGTTTGGACTTCTCATAACGTTTCCAACGGTCGTTAGCTAACTTTATTATATGAAGTATGCGTAAGGTTCTTATAAGGGTTTCAATGCAGAGGAATCTTTGAAATTGTCATTTCACTCTAAAAGCTCTATTGATTTATACTTTTTCATCACTTTTTTTCCCCCCACAATGTTTATTGTCACCTCTTAAGCTGCTTTCATTTTAGGTTTTCCTTATTATTTTTCATTTTTACTAAACATTCTCTTACCAAAAGTCAACCTTTATTAAGTTCTATGACTTTTAGTTTTGTTTCGTTGAACTTTTTGAAACTAAAGCAGCTTGACAAGCTAATCTTTCCATCAGTGCATATAATCATCAATTTGCCATCGATTGAGCCACACCCAAGGCAAAGCCAAACAACACAATTACCATAATGACCCGCTTTAAGTTATAACAGGTAAATATGTCTAAGGCGAGGGTGTAGTAGACAACAAGATACTCAGCACTTAAGTAGTTATATAATAAATGCAGGTGAACTTTTTTAAACTTTTTTGAGTTTCAAAACAAAAATGTAATCTTAAAATCTCTAAAGAAACTGCATTATACAGTCCGAGTACCTGTAACACTTACTTAAAAAACATTATTCAACCTTTGGAAGCCCTTGCTTGCTCATTTTATGGATGCAGGGTAACAGAATTGATCAAGGTGATGGCTGAGCTATAGAGCATGGAGATAACCATGCCATTATGACCAATTGTCCAACTGGTCACTCCTATTGCTGCTTGGCATGCAACAAAAACTAAAATTTCAAAATCATGCATTAAGCATTCAGCTCGTTGTATAAGTATGTGTGTGTGTGTGTGTGTGTGTGCGTGTGCGTAAAAGAAAAGTAAAAGAAATAAGACCACAGTTTTTCATACGTTTTGCGTCACTTTAAGGCCAACGTGAGGTGGCAACTTCTGATGCCCTTTAGCCAGGGCTTGGACGCTGGCCAACTGGCGGGCGGCAGCGGTTGCGACGGGGCGTGGCAGTGGCGCGGAAAGGTATAACGCAATGCTGCACTTTGGCTAAATTACATTTTCAATTTGTCAGTGGCAAAGGCGGAAACAGCAGAGCAGGCAAATGGCCAGAAAAGAAAAGAAAAGAATACATAATGAAAATGAAAAAAATTCTAAAAATGGACGGATACAGACGCAAGGCGTGGCTGAATTCCCATCAATGCCAAATTAAGTGGCGTTCCTTTTTACAAATGTGTTTTTGATATTTTCATTGGACTTGATTTAGTGGCGCATTATCCTGAAGATTTAGGATCTTGTGTCACGCGCGCTGAATATTTCATGAGTGGCAGACAATTTTACTATTTTCTGTCTTTCTCCCGCTTTCGCTTGAAGTCCCTTTTCATTTGCACTGACCTCCGTTTTCATGTTGATAACTTTCCATTGTGGCTGTCAACCTCAGATATACACAAACAGCAACAACAGCAACAACACGCACACAACGGGCCCAGCCAAGATTCACGACATCTCACTGATTTTCTGAGGTTGCTCTTTGGCTCAAACTTCTGCTACAAGCTGCTTTATAATTTATGATCCTTGGCATCGACGACTCCTTCATCAACGCGTCGCACACATGTCGCCAAGTTTCATTTAAGTTTTCAAGCAGCGCGCCAAAAGTGCATGAATATTAACTGCATGTGTTTTTTTTTTTGGAGCAGCCACGACAAAAGCTAGGCTAAATGGGCAAGGTCTGCGACAGTGATGTGAGCACCGTGTTTTAGCGACGTTTTCCTGGCTGCAACTATGCCACCCAACCCATGCTATGCCTGCACTTCATATTTATTATACTTCCATGCAAAAGTTTGAAGAGGCAAACGCCACCTCATCTAAGTTGAGACTTCCTGCTTACTTATGCATACGTGCGGTTTAGTTTTTGGCAGCTTTTAACATACTTGATGAAAATATATGCGAATTGTCGTTTGCTGTCTATTTGAAACGGGAATGGATGAGATTTTGCTTTCCCCACCCCCTCAACCATCTAAGATAATATGCCATCCCTAAGCAGACTCAAATGCTAGCAGGTAACAAAGTACTGGCAACACGGATAATTTGCTTAAGCTCGGCAAGCAGAAAATAACATTTTGCGCACAAGTTCACACACACAATGAAACGACTTTTGGCCCCGGCTGCTCCTTTTGCTCTTTTTGGCTTTTGCTTATCACATTGGCCAAAGAAGAAAAAACTGACTGCCCGCACAGTGGACAGCTGTCAGCTCTCTCGACAACCGTGCAGTTTAAATGTATAGCTAAATCTTTAACAAACAGCAAAAATAAATGCCAGAAAAAAACCTGAAAAAACATGACTAATAGTTTTGCACAGAAAGGCAAAACAAAAGCCAGACAAAGTGTCAGATAAAAGCTTAAAGGATGGCAAATAACAGAAGCAAACACTTACACTCACATGCACATTTAGACACAGACACACACACAGGCTCGGACGCATAGAGCTGCATTGTAAATGCTTAACGATGCTGATGATAATGATGATCGAACGAGTTGGCAAAAAATTAAATTCATAATTTTTACCGATGACCATTTGATGGATCGTATGAGTAATTTGAGAAAAGACTACATTTTAAGAAAACTTATTTGACGATGGATTCCGTTCGGCGAAATTCAATAGATTTGAGTTTGGTTAGAAGGAATTTCTAGACATTTTACAACATTACCGCTGCAGCAAGGTGTAAATTATACTATAATATTTTGATTGTTGAACACAAGCGGATCAACAGTTGGCTTTGCCGTCACTTTCAAGTACAAGTAAAAACACAAAGTTGCAAAACCAAATCGCACATAAGCTGCACGCTTTTGTGGCCCACTACTAAAAACTCATACAAAGAAAGACATACACATAGGTTTAGGTAAACAGTGCGACTAAAGTGTCTGCCTGGCGTGAATACAAATGTCAGCAGTGCGAGCAAAGGACACAGTCCATAAATTTTGTAGCTCTTGCAACATTTTGCTTTGTTTTAGCTCATTTGTTTTGGCGCCAACATACACAAAAACTATACATCTCTCTCTCTCTCTCTTCGTTCTCTCTATTTATATGTGAAATACTTTGGTTGGCTTGTTGCAAAGGCTATGACGCAAGGTGGGATGTGTGAGAGGAGAGCAACCGCAGTTGGTGCCACGCGCCTGCGGATATGCAACAATGTAGCCAAAGTTTGAACGTCGACGGTTTCGGCATTATGTGCACCAAGCGTGGCTAATGTGCACATGTTCAACTATGCTAGAAAACGTTTTGACAACAACACAACACTCCTCTAACTCCACACCTTGCAGCGGTTTGCCGCTGAAAAGTTGTTTTGACCAACTTGGTATTTGATTTTTGCATTCTGGTTTTTTGGTATCTTTATAGCAGCAACATGGCAAAGGATTTGAGCACTCTGGGTTGGGATTACTTCATGTTTGTGGCATTTATAGCGCTTACCGTCTTGGGACCACTTTGGACGCGCATTTTTGGCAAGACCAAGCAACGCAGCAAGGCGGATTATGTTTTTGCGACTGGCGGTGTATCCATTATAGCCGTCATGATATCCATAGCACGTGGCACACTTGGCGTACGATCGGTTCTTGGTAAGTTATGCGTCACGTACAAATAGCTTTTGTGTATTTGTTTGTTTGTTCATGTTTGTATTTGACGAGAGTTTTTTCTGCAGGGTATCCAAGTGAACTTTATTACCGCGGTTCGGCCATGTGGGAGATAATTTATGGCATGATGAGTGCCTATCCAATCGTTTGCTTTATGTTCGTGCCCGTTTACTTCAACCTAGGCATCACCTCTGTTTATCAGTACATCGATCTAAGGTGAGTTCCCCCCGAAACTAAAAAAAAAACCCCTATAAAATATAACAAACAGACATTTAATTAGAGCGACAACATGATTATTGTTGGTATTTCAACAATCTATTTAATTTCACAAATGCTTCGCACAAGTTTATTGTTCATTAGAAAGACCAAATGATTCTAAACAGAACAGCATGCAAAGGACAGCTGGACAGGCTGTGGCACGAGTGGCTGCGTTCGTAAATAAATTTGAATAACATTTTTGAAAATATAATAAAAATATACAAAAAATTAACAAGAAAAACGTTGCCAAACAAAGCCGGACCAAATTAATCTATGTGTATAAAAATTTGTGTCCTTGTCATGGCGTGCCGGGCCCGGACACTGCCTCTAACTCCTAACTGCCAAACGTCCAACTGTCGCAAATTGTCGCCTTCCTCCGTTGCCGCCTAATTGTTTTTTAAGATTGAAATTAGTAAACTAATTTGTTATCAAATGTTTGCAGTTTCAACAACAAAATTCAATTAATTGCCAAAAACTGACACAGCGCTACGTACGCAGCTTTGGGCAATGTCCGGAATGAGGGGGGTGTATAGAGAAGGCAAAACAGCAGCAACGGCATAATTTGATTCAACTTTAATTGGCATGTGCGCAGCGACAGAGGCAGAAACATTGAGAAAAATATTCAAAATGTAGCACAAGCTGCCAATGATTGATAGCAAAAAGATGCTGAACGAAATCCAAGTTGGCTTAAATGCAAATTTTCAGATATCGTACAAGATATTCAATCATAAGGATTAGTAATCACTAAAGCTTATAGTATTTGCCATGAATTGCATTATTGTATAAAGCATTAATAGTTTTGGTTTGGCTTCTTTCAATTAAGTCCAACATTTAACTTTAAGGCCATCAAGGTTGGTTGCTGCTATTGCCACGATTAGCCCAAAAGTCCCAGTCCCATTATCAGTTCACGGCAGATTTGAGACACATGGCGGATTTCGTGTGCGATTTAGTTTGATGACAACCAAATGATATTCAACACAGCATGTTGCCCGGGCAACAACAACAAAAAGTTGTTACAAATTTGAAGCCTCATTGTCGCTTGTCAGCGCAACTGGCACCCGGCGACATGTTTATGCATACAACTCCATCAAAATCGGTAAACAAAGTCGCACAGGCCGATAAGTAAATATGCTACAAAATGCCAAAGCACTTTTAGTCCATAAATAAGATTACACTACAAGTCGAAATTCATGCGAACTGAGTAAAGGATAAGAGACATTGACGACATACTATGACAATGCAAAAACAAATGGCAAACAACAAAAATCTCAAAAAAATATATATAAATATCTGGGCTCTCAAACACCCTCATAAAAGTTGCAGCAAACTGAATGGCTTGTAAAATGTATTATTAAAAATCTTCTTACAAGCTTTTAAGTAAGTTATATATTTAGGAATGGATTGTTTTTATGCGAAACACATTTCGTAGGCATAGGGATTAGATACATCAAGTCAAAGATTAAGCATTCAAGTGCTCAGAGTATAATAAACCGTAAGCTGAATTCATAAGAGCAACGAAAACAAGTGAAAAAACCTTTAAAAAAAAAGTATCTCCCCCAAAACCCCAACGAAATAAAAAAGTCTCAGATGTTGGCTGGTTCCCACTTGTGCTTGGCTCTTGACAAATTGTATGACAATTCGTTTGTATCATAATGTTTATAAATAGCGCGTGCTGTTACTGCCAGTCCTGTTTGCCAGCCTCCCGTCACCCATTCAGTCAGTCAGTCAGTCAGTTAACACAACCAAAAACTTGTATAAGCAAAAGACAGAAAATCCCATGACAAAACTTTCGCGTGTGCGTACAACCACATTTCTCATGAGGCTAAACTTGTTCCTATGAGCCTGCATGCATATTGGCAAAAAATCATATTCCTGATGCTTGAATGGATATTCTTTGGCGGTAAGCCGAAAAACTGACTTCCCTTTGTAAGGTTAAAAGAAATAATTTTAAATTGCTTAACAGATAAAAAGTTAACGTTGTTAGTAAGATTATAGTAAAGGCTTAAAGTCCTTATAGAAAACTTTAACCATTTTAAAGTTCTTTATAAAGTAAAATGTAATTATTCTGACAAAGTTACTGTTCCTTTTAGCTCAGGCATTAAAATTACACCACGGGAATGCTTATAAGACTCAAAAATTCCTTGTTTACAGCTACATAAAGTTATGTAGTTAAATCAAAAGCATAAAATTGATTTTCTATGCCTTATCGTAATCGAATCGAAACAATGTGCTTCATTCTACGCTCAAATTTCCTCCTGGGACAAATTTCACTAATACTTGCACACACCACACACAAGCACACCTACACACACGCAAGACTTCTCTTTTGTAGGCTTGTCAGCAGGCTGTCGCTAGTGACATTTGCCACTCAGCACATGGCCTTTGCCTCTTGTCCCCAGCTCGAGGGCTCGAGTGTTATATATACATACATATTTGTATGTGTATGTGTGCATGTATTTGTCTGCCAAGATTTGTAGCTTACTTTATGTTAGCGCCATTGCGCGCCCTCGCCAAAGTTCAATGGTCAAGTTCTTGAATCGCCCACACAGCAACGAGTTTTTTTGGCAACTTTTGTTTGGTGTAATATGAAGTGGAATTCCAGTTGAATGCAAGAGAAGCATTACCCACAAGCCATATACACAAAGGACAAGTAAATAAATTGATTTGAGGCTTGTTTTGGACATGGATCAATAAGACACTTGTAAGCACTTATTAAGAGCCAAAAACACACACACACAGAGAGAGTCAGAAAAGTGGCAAAAAGCGCGCTCGCTTGTAAGTGCATTTGAATTCCGCTTGAATATTTACAATGTACAAGTGCCACACAGAGTGCTACAGCACAGTCAGATCAAAAAGATGGTTAGCTACCTCGTAAAAAAAAAAATGTAAAAACAAAACAAAACGAAAACGAAAACGAGAAGCGAATGATTTTAAGGGCCGACATGCAAGCATAAATAAAGACATTTTTTGGTGTGTGATGGCAGCGACTAAGTGGCGACATGATTTGCAATTCAAAGACGTCAAAGTTGTGTGTGTTGGCTGTAACATGGCTTTAGCTTTTTACACGCCACTCATTCGTACCGTTATTTTTGTCTTTAAGTGGCTTTTACCGAGAGGAGCAACATGACTGATTATATTTATTTATGCGCGTCATTTAATCCAATCAAACGACTCAGCAACGACAGCTGGCTAAGATTCGCAACTGATTATATAATTAACTTCGACGCAGTGGTCCAAAGCACTGATTATGCCCAACTTGCCCATATTAAGCTTGGACCCAAATTTATCCCTTTGTCCAGAGCAGAAACTAACTCCAGCAGCAGCAGCATTGACAAATGATTGGCGCAAGCCTAAGCAAATTATCAAAGCGCCAAAGCAGCTCAGGTGGTCTTAACACACATACACACAGCACACCATACAACTACAGACAAACACCTGCAGACTACACCGGCAACGGTAATGCATTCAATAAATGCCCGCAACTGAAGAGCGTGAGAAAGAGAGATAGGGAGTTGGCAATTCGTGCGCAGCGAGGCAATAAGCATTACGGTTGGTTGGTTGGGTGGTTAGTGTGTCCTTGTCGCCTGGCGCCATGGTAATCGCATGAGCGCCCACTGTCCACAGGCAATGCTGCAGCAATTATTGCATAATTATGCAATTATTGCGGCACTTACATTTAATTTCAACTTATTAACTAGCGTTCGCGATGCATTAAAAAAGTGGAAATGGCAATTGGAGTCAGCAGTAAGCGAGGACGCAAATCAATTAAAATCCATAGAGCCCAAAAGCCGCCCACTATGTTCAATCAACAGTAATGCAAGACAAGCAGTGAAAGCCCCGGGTCATCACTCACATAGATAGATAAAGGAAAGCGAGGCAATTGTACAGGGAGACATAGAAAGAGAAAGGGAGAGAGTAGGCGAAAGGGAGAAAGATGCAGAGCACTTATTGTGATGAACATGATGTTAACAGGCTAAATGAAAAACAATTGCCACAAGCAAAAGACAGCAAAAACAGAAACACAGACACACAAATAAAACAACAACAGAAATAGAACGAGCGAGCAAGAGAGTCAGATATAATAAATCCCATAAATCATATTAAATTGACATATCAGGCAAAAATTGACCGCAAGCGAGACTGTGCCACAAATGTCCACCCAAACAAGGCGACACCGAACGACACAGAGAGAGAGACAGAGGGAAGGGAATATTATATAAAACACAATATGTTTTTGTCTTTGTATGCAGCATGTGAATGCGTGTGTGTGTGTCTTGTGTTTTCTCATGTTTGCCACAACAAAATTTCTTTTATCAATTTCCGTTACAAGAGTGCTAGGAATAACAAGAAGAAACAACAACGATGATGAACGACATGTGCAAATGCCTAAATAAACGTTAGCCCAACTTCGATTCTTACTCTTCATCACTCAATCGTTCTCCTTTCCTAATACTTTTGCTGCTTTCCAATTAACACGCCCATGCAATTTGTGGTCTATGCGTTCCGCCTTCCACTTCAATTCAATGCTCATCGTTAGGCCCACACCAAATTGGACCGCTCGATTTCTATACAAAATGGCCTTTTAATAATGCCGCGATGGCAGCGCATTTTTATGACAATGAGGCAGACACAAACAAGCACACACTATTTACACTCACATACTCATCAACACTTACCCACACACATGCAGTTAACGGGGTCAGCATTGTCATAATTAAAATATACGTTTATAGCGCATTCGACATGTTGTACAAGCTGTCAAGTATGTTAAGCCGCTTAAGCCCATGCGAGCTGTGAATTTACAAACGGGCAGAATATGCATTTAAGCGCCCTTAATGCTTCAGCAAACACACAAGAGATGGGCCGGGCGCCGTTTAGTGGAGGCGACTTGCCCGTTTGATGTTCGCTTATTGATTGACATCACCTTTTTTCCGCCACACACTCACAAATAATAAATGTCGCATTTAATTTCCTTTTTTTTTAATTTTAAATATCACTTTTTAATGACTTGTTGATGACGGCTGTAAGACCTGCCACAGTTCATCTGACTGCCTCATATTCGTTCCACAAATAATTTATACTACTCAATGCCGGCAGCGGGAGCAGCAGCAATAATAGCTAGAGCATTAGCATGTTTCTAAGCCAGAGCTTGATAACAACACACACTTACATACACATCAATAAATGTTTATGTATTTGTTGCTTGGCTATTAATCATTTATGTGCCATCAATAAAGCCAACGCTCACACACACACACACGTATATCAATATTGGATTATGCAGTCAGCTTAATAACAAGAGGTGGAGCTATAAATGCGGTACTTATGTAGGCACCAACTGCCATAGATGTCTTAAGTGCTTATAAGCAGGCACTGATAATCACATGCACAAATGTTACCTTACGCCAAGCATTTAGTATAATGCATTGGCATCCAATCAAAGCTTAAATCTAAGTATAATTGAACGTGCATAAATAATCAGAGATGGGTCTTGAAAATGTTTCGATTTTGACTGGGTAGATTGTGTAGAAAAGTTATGAAATGTTTTTAGAAAAATGAGCGAAATTGAAACAGGCATCAAACATTTATATCAACGGCACTAACCCATTTGCACAGTTATAGTCCACTACGATGTAATATTAAGGTCTATGACCCAAAACCCTGATGACACAGAAATATGTTCATTATGCGCGCTTCAAGTGCATACTGAGCGATCGTTAAAGGAGCCAAAGTTGGATATCAGTTTGGGTCACTTGGCGCCCTGTCGTGCATTTTACATGTGTTAACATACTCAAACTTTTATATCCATGTGATTGCCTGCCACAGGCAAAGGAGTCTTCATAAAAATCCCCAACACAACTATAAAAACAATCAAACGAGTTACGAACTTGCCATTTTTGTTGGCGTCTTGTTGTAAGAATCAGACCAGCGCCATTTTTATGTCATTACCATTTCTATTTTTGCGACTCAACTGTCGTAAATTTGTGGCACGGCAGTAGTTTAAGCTGCAACTGCGATGCCTTACCAATGCCTCCGCCCACTTATTGTAGGCGCCCTCATTTAACAGCTGCTCTAAGTCATAAAAAAAGAAGTGCGCGCGCATAAAAAAGGCAAACCTATTAAAACTTTAATAAATGCAGCTAATAAAAGTAAATAAGGAGAGTCAAGTTCCTTTTCCTGCACCCATTCCATGTCCCCTTTTCGTTTCTGTTCCCATACCTGTTCATATTTCTTAATTAACGCCGTAAATCGAGCCAGGTAAATTACTAAGAACCTTTTACTCACCTGCCGCCAAAACCATTCGCTGCTCAATTTCAGATTCAAGAGTCGCACCGTTCGCTGCCTTGCCTCCGCCACGTATATTGTGCGGCAAATCTGTAACCTGGGCATCACAGTATATACGCCCAGTGTGGCGCTATCCGCGGTCATTGGTATACCCTATTGGGCCTCCATCGTTGGCATGTCGGCCATTTGCATATTCTTCACCATTATGGTAAGTACGACACTCCGAAATAGCTCCATTTGAATCAACAAGTTTATTCTCAATGAATAATACTGACGTGGAATGAGTTAAAATGGACTGTTCCGAGAAATTCGAGACTATCTACACTTTTCGACGAGTGTATGCAATTGCTTGATATCCTTCATTTGTTTTTAGGGCGGACTAAAGGCGGCCATCAATGCGGACGTCATCCAAACTATAACGATTCTGGTTGTAACCGTTGCGGTCTGCATACAGGGCACCATCTCTAGCGGTGGGCCAAGGAACGTTTACCGGCTGAACCGTGACAATGGTAAGCCATAATTTGTGAGGGCTCGGCCATTAGATTGGCTTCGATTGATCATGACAGCTTATTAGCGTGGCCTGTTTAATAACATGCGTGTGTATGTGTAGTTGCTTCTGTGTGGGTGTGCGGGTGTTTGGGCTTGTTTGCTTATGCGCCACTTTCATATTCACGCTGACGAATGATGACTATTAAAATTGTATCCATTTTGGTTTGGAATTGCTGGGTTTGTTGTTTTTGTAACTACTGCTTCGGCTCATTATGCACATAAATAATGACGATAAAAGCGGCAACAGCAGCAGCAGCCTCCCCACAAAAGCTACTAAGGGTGAGCGTTTTTTCAGTTCAGCTTGGAGCCGGTGGCTGTTGTTCTAACAATCGCCAAGCACTGGGAATTAAGCTATGTGACGATGCCATTGAACAGACAAAAAGCCAATACTAACGTGCCAACTGCAACTGCATCGTTAACACTATATATAATTGTTATTCTCTTGTATTTTTTCACATAGGCCGCTTAAGTTTCTGGAACTTTACTGGCGATTTGACGGTGCGCGTTGATACAACTTCCGCTTGGCTGGGACAGCTGTTTATGTCGCTTTCACAGATTGGTTGCCAGCAAAACTTTATGCAGCGCTACGTCAGTCTCAAGTCGCTTAAAGAAGTGCGAAAGTAAGTTTAATTATTTTGCAAATTTGTCTAATTGGCTTGATTGTTCGATAAGCACATTGAAAATATCGATATCAAAATAAATCAAGGTCAGGGCTGTTATGCTAATATGCATTTTTACAATTGGCAGGGTGGTTATTTTATTTACCTTTTTTATTGGCATATCTGAAGCGATCATTAGAGACAATATGTATGTAATCGTCACTATTTATTTTTAGGGTTATGCTAAGCAACATTCCAATAGTTTTTCTATTCTTTGCCCTCTCCTGGGTCTCGGGCATGGTCATCTACTCTACGTATATTAACTGCGATCCATATGCCGAGGGCTACATCAAAAAGCCAGATGAAATTTTGCCATTCTTTGTCGAAGACCAGCTGGGCTTCCTCCCTGGCTTTGTAGGCATCTTCATGGCCACACTATTCAATGGTGCACTCTGGTAAGTAAAATATATCAACAACTATTTGATCGTAAATTAATCGTAAGATGTTTATTTAGCATGATGGTCTCAAACCTCAATTCTTTGGCTACTGTTTGTTGGGAGGATTTCGTGTCGCAGTTTCCCAGATTCAAGGGTCTTAGTGATAAACAGCAATTAAGAATTATTAAAATTGTTACTATTATTTGTGGTCTGATTATTATGTGCGTGGCCTTTGGAGTTGGCCTGCTATCCGGCGTCATCGAATCCTCGCTTCTGGTTTTCTCGGCCACATCGGGACCGCTGCTGGGCTGCTTCATTTTGGCCATGATGGTGCCTGTGGCCAACTGGAAGGGCACATCTGCTGGCATGTTAACTGCCTGTGCTATTGTACTCTGGATTATTGGAGGTAGCATGACCATTGACAAGGCATCCACAATGCTTTCCACCTCTACAGATGTAAGTAGCAAATAAATGGAAGCTTTAAAATGTAAACAAAATAATTATATTTAATTATCCTTAGGGTTGCTCCAACTCCACCTTCTCGCGTTCAATTGGCAAGCCAAGCAGCGGCATCGATGAGCTGCCTTGGCTCTTGAAACACACACCAATCGCAGGCTACAATCAAACATTTATTGATCCAACTCCCAAGATTGCTCACGACCGGTAAATATTTCTTAATCTATTTATAAATAAATAAAACTAACTTTTAAGTTCTTTAACTTATAATTCTTTTTAGAACATCCTTGGAGGCATTCTATTCGATTAGCTTTATGTACTACAGTTTGATTGGTACAGCATTGACGGTCCTCATCGGAACTCTCATCAGTTGCCTTACCCAACATGCCGATGATGAGTACGACGCCAAGCTGCTGCACCCGTTAATCTTCCGCTGCTACGAACGTCTTAATGTACCCAAACCCTACTACATTAAGCATGAGGAGGAATCGGGTTTGAACAGACGCAGCAGCAGCAATTCATCTGCAACAACGAACTGCAAGGAGGAGAAAATCAATCATGCCTTCGATGCCAACGAGAAAAGTGTGTGCGATGCAAAAGAAAAAAAGAATCCCATAGCTGTGATCTTCACAGAAACTTCAACTCCAAGCAATGTTGAGCGTCGCAATTCCATTTGCGATGCCAGCAGAATACAATTGGACACACTGCCCTCCGGGGAGACAGGAACCTATCGACAGCTCAACCCCAAGACGACGTTTTGAGACATAATACATTAAGAATTTGCGCATAATAACTAGAATATACAATTTATAGACTATAGGTCGTAAGCTAAGCCATCGTATAGACTATTTAATTTGAGGAGTAAGTCAGTCGTACACCTTCTGTGTATCAAAGTCGATAAAGATGCTGTGATTATTGTAGAAGAGTATAAATTTACGTATGTTTCAAGATGCGTTGTGTAGAAAAACCAATTTTATAATTATGTACTTATGTAAATGTAAGCAAATGCAGTAACAGAATTTTTAATCTTATCTTTATTTTTTTGTGCAGTAAATAAAAGAATTATATTTAAATAAAAGTCAATTGCAAATATTTACTATATGTGACTTGAGACGTGCCATATAGTCGCAAGCAGAAAGACTTGCAAGGGATAAAATTAATTATATGAAATCAACATATGTAAAAATCTAAAATAAAATATATAATGTGTGTTTCTTCAATATAAATATTGAGTACGTTTGCATTTTGTAATTTTTATGAATTATACGTTTACTTAATTTATTGCATCTCGAAATTTGAAAAGCCGCTACAATTTCAAATGCTTCGTCAAAGGTTCATCCAGAAGTGCTGCCATTTTATGCTACGATGCTGCCCATCAAAAAGTCGCTCAGCTGTTTGTCGATAACAATTTCATCAACAGCTGTTCGACATCAGTGATGCCACAATCTTATCAGCTACTCTCTTGTTAAATTTGTCTACCTATGAGGAAGAAAACATTGTTAAAAAAGCAAAAAATGTTAAGAACTAAATAAACTAATTATTTTAAAATGGTTTACTGAACATTCCAACTAAAATTCAAAGCACATACCCGAAATATGGTTTAATTTAGCTTGAATATACTGCTCATCACTAACAGCAACAAGCAGCACTGTTTTGTAGGGGGTTTTATTATTAGCGGCGCAACAATATCCAAAGCACGCAAAATATTTCTGCTGCGCAAGTAAAAGTTAAACTAATAAATAATAGTCGCTATTAAAAATGGCAACTTTGGCTAAGCCAAAAAAAGAAGTAAGTATTAATGCAGTAACTGCAAACAATAATAAAACAACTGCATATGTTTGTATACTAGAAATCAAAAAAGCAAAGGGCGTCGAACGAGCTGCGACATGAGGAAGAAGACAAAGACGAGTTATCAACAAGTAGTGTCGACGAACAAAGACAAACCGAAAGTGCGTCGCTACTAGAAGAGTTCGAGCGTGTGGCTGCCATTGCCAGCAGCAGCAACAACAAAACTGAATCCATTATAAGTCACGAATGCTGCATTTCCAGTGACAAAGCGACCGGCGAGATAGCAGAAGCAAGAATATCAACAATATCAAATGATACACTGGCAAATGAAGAGATAGAAGAGACAGTAGTACCAAGTGCTCCATGTGCGCCTGAAAACAGCGTTCCCTTGTTGCAATATCCAAATCTGCAGCCAATACGAATAAGCAATGCACTCCTTGAAGAACAAAAAACACAGATTGTCTACAAGGAGAGGGCCCGGGTGCGCTCAACCGGCTTTGCCCTTGCTAGCAGTCACTTAAAACCATTTACCAGAGAACAGCTTAGTCAGATATATCAATGTACTGATTTGGAACTGGTCAAGCAGTTCGAATTGGAGTTTCTCATGAACACACTGCTCGAATCAAGTGAAACGGATCCGCTTTATCTGGCATTGCAGGAATATTACAATCTGCAAGGCAAACTAACATCCAACTTGCACGACATCAAGGACAAGCGTAAGGAGTGCCAGGAAAGCCAGCAGACAATTTGGTCACGTTATCCGGTGACCCGAACCTTCAGCGCCAGTTGCGGCGACGGCAACGAAGTTAAAGAAAGCATTACCTTTGAGTAAGTAGGATACTTAATCTGTCTTAAAACTGTATTAATAATATTTATACATTTAAAGCCGCATAAAAGTTGATCGCGTTAAACTAGAAACCGCAACGACATCTTTAACAGTACTCTATGATCTGGTGTGCTATACGTACACTACCAACTTGATAACAGCAAAGATAACTAAAGTCAAAGTAGACCAAATCATCAATGAGCTGCTTGCATTTCCTCATGTCGATGCTCATGCAGCTGTTGTGCTTCACAGCCAGTTGGATGCAGCTGCTCTGCATTGTGTTGAACAGCTAAGACGCGCAATTTCCATTCTCTTCAGCTTTGCACGACGGCCCAGTCCCAATGAGGTATAGATTTTTATCCACTGTATTTCCTTTCCATTGTTAATTCCACTTAATTCTACCTTCTTTTAGAATTTTGATGGAGATCTTAAGACTTGGCTCCGTAAGCTTATTGCACTGCAGTTGCTACTGGCCACTAAAGAGGATCATTGGTTTTTGCTCTTTAACATTTTGCGTTGCCCAAATGGCGTTGGCGCCTGGGCAGCAGAGTTTTTACAACTTCCAGGCATGGTTGTGACACAGACACTGCCCAAGGGCTCACAACCTAATGAGCTGCCATTGCCACTGAACTCACCTGAGGTTAATCACTGCGTTGCTGTGCTGCAAATTCTTTTGCTGCCGATTAAAAAGCGCAACGAATATCTTAAGAGTCAGACCCAAGCACAAAGTGAGCTGTCTGGATCAACTGCTGGCGGTGATCGCTGGATAGTCGTAGACTCGGATGGTGAAGATACACTTACGCCCACGGGCGAATGTGTTGGCCTTAAAGAAACCGATTTAATAGCACTCCTCAATCAATTGCCTTTTGATAAGCTTTTTTCGTAAGCTTGATACTGGAAAATATCTAAATGAACAGAATTTATATAAAAGCTTCTAATTTCTAGCTCCGCCATGTGTATCGAAAAGTTTCTTGAGGACTACATAATTGAACCGGATATGATAACACCGCAGCAAATGCTTTCCGTTGTTGCCTTCCTCGCACAACTGGTTGAAGCTCTCGGCGAGGGCATGTTGACCTACAACAACGAGCGCTACAAGCAGCTGGCCAAGCGCCTGGGACGACTGGTGCGCCACTCCCTGCAATACGCCTCCGATTATCACGAACTCTTCATGTGAGTAGTGCTAGCGTATAAATTTATTAAAGCTAACTGATGTTCTCATTTGCAGCAACAACAATTTGCACAAGCCGCAGGATATTTGTGATCGCATCGAGCTGGAAATGCAAGCGTTGTTAATGCGCGCATGCAGCTATATCTATCGTTCGCGTAATTTAGGCACATGGCAATATTTTTCAACGCTGCCCTATTCCACACTGCATGCTGACATTATTTGGCATCTTTTCTACTACTTAAACGTGGGCTTTCCCAGTGATTTAAGCACGCAGCTATCCACTGATCCGGAGGAGGCATTTCAAACAGAGTTCTGGAGCAAATTTGATTTAGCCAATGCGGATGTTTCTGCTGAGGATATGTACTACCTGCTACAGGCCTTTTTTGAGATGGCCAATGGACGCGATCGCACCAAAGACTGGCCAATCATTCGCATCATTTGCCTTACCATCTTTCAGGTGATTATTCATAATGTTTGATTATTGCATCTTCCTATAACTTTTCAATACGATGTGCAGATCGGATTTATTCATCAAGCCACTCGAGAGTACTGCTACAAAGCCGCACGGGATACATTGGTGAACATAACGCTGGTATATGAAGGTCTAATGGATTGCCTGCTGCTACAGTTAAAAGCGCGCTTTACAGAGATTGAGCAGGCTGCGTATCTATTTAAGGCGCTGCCACTGGAAAATTGGCGTCCAAGCATGGACAGCTTTGAGGTGCTCTCAAACTGGTTGCTTCACTTTGATTACCAGTCTGTAGAAAATCAACTTGCGCGTCTTATCATCGGCCATCTGAATTGGGGATTTGATGACGAGGGACGCCTCTATCTACCGCATAACATTCATGTACGCATGGCTTGCCTGGTAGCTGATGCAATCACCAAGCATACGCCGGAGGTAATCGGTGCCTCAGGCATCTCGGAGAGCGTGCGTCAAGTGTCTTCACTTATCGATTTCACTCAGTCCAGTCGGGAACAGTTTACCAACTGGTGCTGGCGTATGATCTCCATGCTGCATCTTCATCTCATGGATCAGAGTGTGGAGTCCGTCAAACGTACTCTACTGCATCCCACAGAGCCCCTGCTCTTTGTGCCGGATCTAGAACGCTTGGACATGATCTGGCAGGGCGTCAGTGAGCAACGACCATTGGCTGTCTATGTTGCCGTTTTGGTCAGTTTGCATGGCCATTCAATTCCCGTAATATGCCAGCACGGCTTTGAGTTGCTCCAACAACTAATAGGCGATCATCGCCATGCAGCCGTCATACGAAGTCTTGAGCTGATTGTGCCACTATTCCTCGAAACGCCCGACACGCTGGCCAACTGCGAAAGGTAAAGCCAAAAGACATCATGTGTCATGTAAATATTGCTAATTTGTCTGACAGCTTTCAGAAGTTGCTTGTTACGCTGCTTAATGCAGACAGAACTTACTTAAAGATGGCCAAGGATATGGTATATGCCAATTCCATTGGTCCTATTCTTGAATTGTTGGACAATATGCTGCATCATCAAATTGTGTCTTATACTAGGCAAGTTGTGACTCCCACATTGATTATCAAACTTTCCCAAATAACTCTTCGGTTAACGTTTTCCTTAGCTATGGCCTCTGCTCGCCGCTAAATCTCATTAATGTTTGGCTTAATTGCTTAACTGCACTAAGCGGCTGGGCCCAGAACACTCACGTCCTCTATCTTCTGGACAAGATGTTGCGCATTGCCTACCAGTTTGCCGATTGCCGCGTGCAGGCCGTTGAGTTCTTTTACAACTACTATAAGGTAATATACCGTCAATATCTTTCTAACTTCTTAAATGTATTATCGCATTTACTTTCTAGGATTGCAGTGACTGGAAGTCGCCACCCAAGTCGACCGGATTGAAAGCATTGTTTGGCGGGCAAGCCACTGTGCGTATTCCCTTAATATCGCCACATTATTGCTGGCTAAATCTTGTGCTATTAGAGATTGAGTTTAGGCTTCAGGATACCCGCTTTTGGCCAGAACTATTGCGTCAGCTTACGGATCAGTCAGTCGATGTGGCGCTTAAGAAAACCCTTTCGCTTACCAAGCAAAACGCTTTTCCCTCCCAGCAACTGGTCATCTACAAATATGCTCAGCTCCTGTCCACCATGGAGACGACACACGCCCTCTTCCCAATCGTCTGTCAAAAATTCTTTGAGCTGTACTTGTGGCGAGTACCCACCGATAGCACAGGCCAAAATATCAACCAGAGCTTTGGTGTCGCCGATAAGTTTTACGAGCGAAACGTAACGCTTATGAAGGCAATCAAGACTCAGCTCAAATCAGCTGAAGTCTACTACGCTGCCATTGCTACTAAACTTGCCCATAACGATGCCGAAGCGCACAGGTATCGCAGCTGCAACAAACTTATGCAGAGCTGTGCCCTTTGGCTAGAGGATACACAGATCAACAAATTCTCTAGCGATTCTGGTCAACTGCCAGCACAGTACAACAGCGAGAAGCTGCGCGAGCTGCTCACTGGCCACGTTGGCCACTGGACAGAGTTTTTGAGTCCTAGCGATCTGCGCAAGGATCAGCGTTATCAGGCGGATCAATGGTCAGCCAAGATATATCGAGTGCATGTCAATAAACAGCTGCGTACCCCGTTGCAACCAAAACCTCGTCTGCCACCCGCCCAGCGTCTTAAAATGCATCTGTCCACCTACGACAAACGCCTTCCACCACCAACCTACACTCGTCCGGAGCAGATTAAAAAGCAACCCATCGATAGCAAAACGCTGTCTGAGCTAAAGCGTCGCATACAAACGCTCAACAGCACCGCCAAGTAAGATGATATTGATACATACTTTAAGTAAAATTCTCAATTGATTTTTCCTTTTCTTATTATTTCAGTAAATTCCATTACAACACCTCGGAATTGAACTCACTGAATCTAAACTATATAGAACGTGTGCCATCATTATATACGATGCTTCCAGTTAGTGAGATCATAAACAAAGAATGCGAATCGTTACTGTTCAATCGGAAGTGCGCACAACCAGCTCGAATTGAACTAATGCCGGAGAGTATAATCTACAATGAGCAGATAGCGCGTACACAGGAAAAGAATCGAGAGCGTCACGACAAGATAGTCGAAGAAATGCTATCCCTTAATGTGGATGGCTTTGCCCAAGCAATCGAAGAACTGGGTGGTTGCATTCAACAGCTGCTGCAAGAACAAGCCAAGTCCAATTCAAAAGCTAAATCTATTGGCGTGAATTTCTTTTATCATGTCGTAGACAATATGGATGATAAAACAATAAGATTTCAGCCCACAAATGATTTCTACTCGCAGATACTGGAGGAACTGGGCGTAAGTAAAAATATACACATAACTTACCAATTCTTATGTGACCATTCTTCAACAGACCTTCATTCAGGCCGATCAGACGGAGCAGGGCCTGAATGTGCTCCGCTTAGCGCTAAAACGTGGCGATCTTGTTGAGCAGCTAGCTAAAGTTTTTGTCCCCTGTCGCACTGATGCCGCGCATTTTCTGGAAATGTATGAATTTCTTATCGATTCACATCTAAAACGTTGCGATACTAAAATTCTCTTCGTGCTGCTGTCGAAGTTTGATCTGCTCAGCTGGCTGGAGGCTTATCAGCCCAAGCTAAGCGAGATTAATCGACTTCTGCTGCTTGTGTTACAAGGACTTGAGTCATGGTCGCAGCCGGATAGCAGCCTGTTGCAGGATCAATTCCGTCGTCAGTTGATGCACATCTTTACCTACGACTTTCCGCAGCATTACGTCGAGGTTGTACAGATGGTACTCGATCGCATCTCGGAACAGAAGCTAGTGCCCCTTGTGCTGCTTGATTTGCTCAATGCGCTACTTTTGCTAACGGGAAGCGCTGCTCTAACATTGACCAGCACCGAGGTGCAACTGCACGAAGTGTTATTTGACTTTGCGCGCCGTCAAAAGTTGTTTACGTTAAAAGCGACGACGGACACGTTGTTGTTGTTTGCACGCCATTTTCAAAAGGAGAGACTGCATCATGGTCTCCATGGTCTCTATCCCAAGCACAAGGAGTATTGTTCTCCGCTGGTCATGTGGTTTAGCTGTTTCGGACACGTACTCCTGACAACAGCTATTTACAACTATCAGGAACTGCTGGCCGATCAAAGTAAGAAGCTCATAGAGTCAAGCTCAACTTCAAGAGTTATTAACAGTCTTATTTGCCAGTCAGCGACATTGTCTTTGGCTCAATTGTGGAGACATATGCACCCTGGCTCATACCCTACACCGAACATACTGAACAGGCGGCAGGGGCAGCTGCACATTGGATACGTCAACTTAGCCCCGATCAGGGCAAGATTCTGTTGCCTTGGAGTGAGCCACATGCGGACATCAGCAAGCTCATGATTAGATCCTTTGTGGCCATTCTTTTACAGGTGATTCAGTATTTGCCTACATCTAATCAGATACTGGATCATGTGTTCGCTTGGTATGTACATCACTTTGCCCAGGTAAACGTGGCAGGCCATGTATTGGCGCCCATTCACGAAGGGATAGCCCAGCTGCCCTGGGAGCGCTTCTTACCGCCTGCCAAGCACATTCAATTGTTCTATGAGAGCTTGGAGCGCTTTATACCCCAATCGCATGCAATGCTCGGTCACATCTTCATCAGGATTGATTGGAGCACATGGTTTGCACGGATGCCGCAGCCGGAGGCAATGCTCTCGCGTCTTTTCGGCATCTTTATCAAAATGGCTTTTGAGCCAAACATTCACATGCATCCAAATACAAGTAAGATTCTCGAGGAGGCCATCAAGCAGCCATGGCATCTTATCGAGTACAGCGAACTGGAGCAATTGCTCAAGTGGTTTGTAACTCATGTGGAACCTATCATTGTCTTGCAGCTACCCACAGAAAGCAATTACGCTGATCGCGCCGTTCTAGAGTATGTATCCTAAATGTTCTTGTATAACAATCCTTTAAGTAATCATGCCTATATTACAGTTTGATACGTGTGGCGTGCGCCATGCTGCCGGAGAGCAATACACAAGGCGCAGTGATGCAGGCAACGGCCAAACGTATGTTGTACACGCGCTCCATGGTCCGCATGCAGCGCACATGTGGCGCCAAGCACAAGAAGCTGCTGGCCACTAAGGATGGTGAACGCGCTTTTACCACGGCCTTCCTAAAGCTACTGCAATCCATTGACCAGGCAATAAGCGGTTCCAGTGAGCACCGCACACCACAGGAGCTGAGTCGCGAAGCACTCAATCTTATGCTGGAGCTAGTTGTGCCAACGCAAACGCAAGGCGAGGAGATCTCCAAGTAAGATATATATCATATCGGTTCATCTGGTATTATTTTTTTTTCTTATGTCAGCTAACGTTCGGTTTCGTTTAAGCCTTCACATCCAAACTCTGGTACGCTGGCAACAACAATGTCCACCGGCAAATCCAGTCATGTGCGCCGCTTTACCGGCCATTGGGCATCTAAACACATACATCACATGCATCTACACATTGTTGGAGTCCAGCATTGAGTGCTATTTCCGTAAGTCGGCAACAAACTCACCTTGGCACTCGCCCAGCTGGCAAGGGCTGTTTGAGGCACTGCAAATGTCGCTGCCAAAACTAGAGCTGATGCCAGTATTGCGTGGTGGTTACTACTTCTCTCTGCACATCTTTGTACTCTACAAGCTGGAGGAAATTCCGTCGGATGGTGAAAAGGTGACGTTCCTTCAGGACTTGACACAATTGTTGGAAAGTCAAAAAACCAATCCCCAAAACGAAGCGCGTATGGCGCTCGTTTGGGGTCTAATTATCTCACGCGGCTGTAAGCTGCTTCAGGCATCTCAGCATGTCAAAAAGCCGCTCTGTATGCTAGCACGACAACTGCAGATAGCCTCGACAAAGGCTGAAGGCTGGGGCGATGGTTTGCTGGGCGTTATTGGTCTGAAATCGGAAATAATTACTAACAGGTGATGAGGAAATGTATAAAGTTAAATACTTACACAATACCTATATCTATCCATCAAATTTGTATTGCAGACGCAAAGTGTTGACACGCTGTATGGCATGCATAATCTATTCGCTATTTCCCGCCAGTCGTGACCTGCGACTGCCTTGCGAGGAGTACGAAAGCGGAATGAGAGAACTCGCCATGCTCTTGGCCAATAAAAAGTTCAATGATGAGAAACCGCTGATTGTTAGGGCCGTTAGCATTCTTAAGGAGCAGCCATTGCCAGATTTGCGTGCGGTGCCCCATTTGATATGTCGTATAATCGATGTGTTTTATGAGGAGAGTTACCTAACAACTATTCCAGAGGTGTGGGACTGCGATTTCAAGCTTCAAGCAACCTAATATCAATGTGGCAGCCAGGTGTGCAATTTTTCTACAGAATATAAATATATACACAATACAATAATACGAACTAATTTAATAAGGAAATGAAGTGATAAATTTTTTTGCTATTTTGAAAATTGCAAGCAATATACATACATATATCAACTGTTTATATTTTTATTTAATATCAATTGAAATGCAAAACTTTATTGTTTACATCTTTGCGACAAAAATGATTTAATAAGATTCTGTTGTACATAATTGGAGCTATTTGTTTAAGCGTAATAGCAGTAACAAAGCCGGAAATGAGCGCAATTAACGATGGCGCAACATTTCGAACGATACAGTTTAGAATTTAGAAATACGCGTATAAATATTGATCTAAACGAAAGATAACAATAAAATGCATTTTTAAAAGGACTGACAAGTAAAATTGCTACATAATTATATAAATAACACTTAACTTATAAAACTAAACGTGCGAATAGGAAACGATAAAAACGTTTAGTCATCCAGAGCGAAGTTGGACAACTGTAGATGCTGCAGATTGTTGCGTGCCTCAAAGTAGCCAGTGTCAGTGGGATTGTCTGGTGAAGGCACAAACGGTGGCACCATGTGCCCAATGTTTTCCCAATCGATGTCGGCAAACTGACGCATCTGCTGCACTTCTTTGGCGGCTGGGCGCTCCGCGGGCTCCATGGTCAACATCAGCTCTACAGCCTCAACGGCATCAGCCGACAAAGCCTCATCACCTTCCGGCCATTCAATGTCTACAAAAAGATTTTATCTATGTAAGTACATGAAGCAAAAGCAAATGCACATGATGTACTCACTCTTATTAAGAATGTTGTCAAATACTTTTTGTGGCGTTTCGTCGTTGAAGGGTGGAATGCCAGTCATAAACTCGTAAAAGCACACGCCCAGCGCCCACCAGTCAACGGCCGGACCATGGCCGAGTTTTAGCAACAGCTCCGGTGCCAAATAGTCTGGAGTGCCAAGGATGCGTTCGTTTGAGACACGTGCGCCGCGTCGCACAGATTTAGGTGTGCGAAACGGCGTATTTACATTAATGTTGGCATTTTTGGGAGTCTTGGGTGCACTACCACCACCGTGATCAATAGGCGACATTGTTGGATCGTCGGCTAGCTTAATATGATACTGAGCACTGGTAACCTTTTCCACTGCCGCATGTCCTCGCTTCTTGCTATCAATGGATAGGGGCAGGGCGAAGCGTGTGGCTTTTAATTTGCCCAATAGGCCCCCATCGCGACGTGGTAGCTTCTGTGACGAAACGGGCGTCGAGAAGACTACATTGGCAATGCTGGCCTCGGGACCTAGCAGATGCTGCATGGGCATCTCATCGTCTGATAAAGAACGCACCTTGAGTACGCCGCGTATTGGCGAGGATCGTGCCTTGCGCTTCTTGGGTGTGCTGCTGCCGATGTTGAGTATTTCTATTTCTTGAGTTAGGCCAGTGCTGGTGCTGGCGCTAGCATTGCTAGAACCGTCCACATCCATGCCAGATGACATATTATCTGATCGATTGACCAGATTGATTTTACGCTTCATGCCACGCAGAAAATCGGGTCGCTTGAAATGCTTAGAGAGGTTGCGGAATGGTGAGTTCATGCGTATGCCACTAAGCTCATTGGCATTATTTGTCATATTGTAGCTGAAAGACAAGACGCATTAGTAAAAGAAAATGTGATAGCAAGTGTAGAAAGTTAAACAAATACCTGCGCGAGTAGTCGGAGCAACTGTATTCCTCCTTTGACTGGCTGAGGTTATCTGTGTTCTTCTCTATCGAAGATGCATTGCTTTCGCTATTTAAATTCAGATGACAGCTAGAGTTATCATCACCTTTTCGACTAGACACACCCGAGTCCTCTTGATTTTTGGAGTTACGATTACGCTGCTGGATACACAAAACATTATACTAGCATAATTTCGAAATCATTAAAATAACACCAAAATTTATAAGCATGGAAAAGTTGGGGTACTTCAAACATCATAATAATTTATCTCTTAACACACATAAAGGAACAAAACAAACATAGAGACACACGCTCACGATCTAACGCACCTCGTCGAGCGAACGCCTGCGCACCATGGAACACTCAAACAAGGCATCGTTTGCACTTTCCAACTTGGCAAATTCTTTACCATCGCCATTAGCAGCAATGTTGTTCTTGTCCTGCTCGGCCAATTTGCATCCCTTGTGAGTGGATGAAGCATATTTATAAGGCGCAACTGTTTTCGCCCAATGCAGCTAACTTACCTGGCAGTTGACACGCGCACTGGCGGTTGCATCGGCACTGTCGCTATCCAAGGCAAAAACCACGCGGCGCTTTGTTGTTGCCGGAGCCCCGCCCTCGGCTGTTGCATCTAGAGGCGGCGAGCTCTTGCTGATTTCCGTTGACGTACAGGTGTGATAGGAGGATGAGCTGCTATCCAAAAGCTGAAAGAATAAATTAGCAAATTTAACAAATTAGCAAATTAAACATACTTACATTGGTATTAGTGGTGCATGTGTGCGTTATTGAGACGTTAACCTCCTCGGCAGAAAAAAAGGGAGACACACCGGAGATTTTGCTATCGCTTGTCTTTTCCGCATCGTTGAGGGATGTATCTGCTTCGCTGTCGGATGACTCCATGATAAGGCTGTGCTTGTTCATGGCCTGCATTAGGTGGGAGGTGCCGGTGCCGGGAGCCATCAGAGCGATGCTCACCACTCCGAAATCATTTAATTTCTTCTCAGAGCCAAAGGATAAGTGCGAAGTTAGCGACAGTAGCTGGCCCGGCGTGCGGGCATTTAGATTGGGCGAACAGTTGATAAGATCGGATATTTCTAGGTCGCGACGCAATTCAATTTTGCTTAAACCAAAATCGGTCAGTTTCACATGTCCAGTTGCTGAGACTAGCATATTGTCGGGCTTGATGTCACGATGAACAATGCCATGCTGATGCAAATACTGAAGCGCCATCACCATCTCGGCAACATAGAAGCGAGCGGTCGGCTCATCAAAGTAGCCATACATGGCTAGTAGTGATTTAAGATCACCCCCGACCATATAATCCATGACCAGATATATGGAAGACAACGATTGCAACGAATAAAAGAGACTCACACAAAACGGTGAACGGGATAGAGCCAAAGCGTTGCGTTCGGTTATCACTTGGGAAACCATGTTCTTGTTTATCATCTCCGATTTGCGCATCACCTTGATGGCAAACAGTTTGTTTGGATCATTGTTCTTGTAGCCGAGGAACACCTTACCAAAGGCTCCGCGGCTAATGGGTTTAATGATGACAAAATCCCGAATCGTGGGCAGCTACAGTACAAGAAAAGATATATATTTGAAGCGTGTGTTTGTTTGTGAATATAAAACGTCGTCAAATAACGGCATGTCTATTTCTACTTCACATTGTGTGGGTGTGTTTTGTTACTGTAAATTTACATTTACCTTTGCATTTTGCGATTGGTTTTCTGATTTTGTTGTTAAGATATTTATTTTCTCTAGCAGCTTTTCGTTTTCAAGTATCGAGCTGGTTTTCTTTGGCGTTTTGTAGTCAATTTGCAGCTCAATTTGAGAAGACGCTGAATCAGCGTGTTCCATGTTATCCTCTCTATGTTTATTTCTCGATTATCCTTCGTTTTTCTCCTACAGCTACCTTTCGCGCGCAAAGTTTATCGAGTCAATTTATTAATTTTGCTTCGTGGTCAGCATGCACACGTCTAAGACGAATACAATGCAATTGACAATTATTGATTTAAGTAGCATTTATAAAAATTAAAGTAAATTTCAAAGAAATATTTTAAACAGCGCGTCTATACATTTTTTTATTGTAGTGTTGAGTAATTGCTAAATCGCAGGGCTTATCTTTTGAGCCAGTTGACAGTCCCAAATGTTTTTTTTTTATTCCAAATAAAGGACTTGTACGCTGCTCATATATTAAGATTCCTTGCGTTGCAATCTATGCACTTACAAAAAAAAAAAATTTCGCCTGGTTCCATAAATTAAAATATGTTGATATGAAGGTTTGTTGCTTAAAAACTGCGTAAGGGATATCTTTTCCAGAACTATCGATCAGGCGTACGTCTTATCGATTGCTTAAAAAATAAATGCGTTGCAATTCTTTTTTAATCTAGACCGCTGCCTTCAATAAAAATATTATTGGTAATTATACTTTGTTTAGTAATTGCAACTTTAAACTTTACTGTAAACAGAGTTAAAATATTTTGTACGCGTGTAAGTCATTCAACAATTTAAGTATTTCGCGTTTGTTTAACTTTTATATTAGTGTTATTTTTCGAAATCGAATCATGCATCTAAAAAGGTATCCAAAGTTTTTTTTTATGATTCGAGCATGTTCAGTGAAATCAAACGCTTAATTAAGATTAAATAATTAATTGACAAAAATATCTTTATTAATAAAATATTTTTTTATTAATACGAAGACGAACAGAGAAATCTCGAAAACATATTTATCTTATATTTCTTGTACACCTAAAGCTACATACATATATCTTACGTATGATATACATATATATAATATTAATATTGTTTTTATTGTGTATTAATTTTTATCTTATGTTTTATATGAATGCTAAGTGAAATTGGGGAACAGAGGCGATCGATTTGTCGGTGCATAACTGCTCCTTAGGGCACAGATATGTAACAAGAAATCGCAAGGATTTGTATATAAAAGAGGGCTGCCCATGTGCAATGCACGTGGCTTACAATTCCAACTGATCGGAATGTAGGAAGCCAGCGATGACACATGGCTTTGGTTTTGGGCCCAATTCAAGCTGCTTGCTCTTAGCCTGTAATTTTCGCAAAAAACACAAATTACAAAAGAGGTCATCACAACATAAAATAAAACTAAACATTATAAATCTTAAAAACTAACGAAAAGTGTTCGGGAAGGTTTGGTGATGAAGCATGATTCCAAATGGGGAATTGCTTACATAATGGCGCAACGCGATCTGTTGGGACCTTCACCCTCGGCAACATCCGTAGCAGGCAAATTGGCCACTGCATCCTCGCCTTGATCCTCAATCTTGTTTTCATCTGCCACATCAGCCGCAGTCTCGTCTGGCGTACCACTCTTTTTGGGAGTGTCCAGACCAGCTTCCTTGCCCACAGTTACCTCTTCAGTGGTTGATGAACTGTTAATATGTTGCTCCTCCTCTTCCTGAATAATTATGCCTGAAACATTTTGCACCTCGCCATCGGCCTCCTCATCGTCGCCAGTCGGTGGGGTTTGCTCCAGACGCTGACGCGAAGATGGTGAGCTGATGGTTGCCTTGGAGAAGCGCGAGCGCAGAATAGAGAAAGGCGATACCAAGTTCATGCTGAACAGATCAAAGCGTGCACGCTTAGGCGGCGACATTTGCACATCCTGGGCAAGATCATTGGTCGACTGACTGCCAGATAGAGGCGGAGGAGTACGCTCACGCTTGCGACTGCGCCCAAAGAACGAGAACGAGAAGGATGAACTGTTTGGTATCTCGGAGCCAACGGTGGCATTCATGCTTGTGTTAGTACAACCCGAGGTGTCCAGATCGCTGGTATTAATGGAGCGATAATTGCCCATACGTCCTGGGGTATATGTTGCAGCCGCACGAATGCTGCGCCGTCCGCTTATCTGCGAAAGGTTGCGGGCCACGGCGACCGTCGGCGTGATTGGTTGCTGTGAGGCCCGCTCAACCTCATTTGCCTGCTTGCTGGCGCTGAGGAAGCCAAAAAGATTTCGTCCTGGTGTCGATGTGGCCGTCGGCTGTGCGCTACTAGCTACGGTTCTAATGGGCGAGGCATCCACAGTCAGTGATTCCATTTCAACATCCTCTACAGCTTCTGCAGGTATTTCCTGCTTTTTCTGCACTGGCGACTCGATCGGCGACTCGCTCGGCTGCGGCTTAGCAGGTGACTCGCTCTGTTGCGGCTTAATAGGCGACTCCTTCGGCTGCGACTTTATTGGCGACTCTTTCGGCTGTGGCTTAATGGGCGACTCACTCGACTTGTTTGGCGGCTTCTGTTGGCTAGCCGCGCCTATTCTGCGCGAGGATTTGCGTTCCGAAGTTGGTGTGGTTGATACGGCAACTACGGCGGGTTCGTCATCTAATTCAATGATCTCGGAAACGGTTGCTTCATTCTTGTTCTTGGTGTCGACAGCTGCTGGTTCTGCTGATTTAGCCTCACCTTTAAGCGGCTTAAGCTCATCTTTAGATTCTGATTTGGTGGAGTCCTTCTTATCAGCATGCTTTTCTTTAGGTTTCTGGTGCTCCTTGGCGACGGGGATGGAGCTGCCGTTTTGTCCAGCCTTTGAATTTCCATTTGTGGATCTGCTGGAACCATTCTGATTTTTATCATCTTTAGACAAGGACGACGAAGACGATGTAGTGGAGGAGCTGCCCGACGAAGGTGCATGCTGATTGATGCTAGACTTCTTGATAGATACAAATGGACCATTGGCTAGATTTGTTTCATTTTTCTTGCCCGTGTTACTGTTCTGCGGACTGTTCGATCGGCCATTACTGCCAGCTGCTGCTTGCTGTAGCCGGGATATGGAGCCAGCACCGGCGCCGCTAAGCGACAGTGGAACACGTCGTCCACCTGCAGTTGGGCCGCTCCCGCCCCCTCCTCCTGCTCCTATACTGTTTTGTTGTGCCATTTTGCTTAACATTGAATGATTGTCGATAACTTTGTACTTATTCTGCAAAACAAAATTGAATACAACATTTTATGAGAATTAATAAGTTTAACAAAGCTATTATCATCAGACTTTACATTTATTACTGCATTAATGTATGGTCATGCGTTTACAAATAAGATACGAAATGTCAGTATGATTTTGTGCCTCAATTCGTTTTATTCACACTTAAAGTGCAACAAAATCGTAACAAAAATATATGATAAATGCTGGTGAAATCTAAACACGCTTCATCTTTTATTCAAGAGCAACAAGCATTGCGGTTTGTTTACTTAGTTGTTGTATTTGTTATTGGGTGCACCCAACAGCAGTCTCGCTTTCCTAGCGTTGGGTACCGAGAACCGGCTTTTTACGGCATTTACCCCACTTACATACCACAATGGCTTTTGCTGCTAGTTTTTGTTGCTTTGCACTTTTCAATCACAGATGCTATTTGATACTTGTATTTCCAGTTATATTCTATATAAACATAAAAATTTTATTAACGTTAATCTTTCACGCTTAGCGTTTTTCGAATGATAAAGCACGTGTTGACAGTTTCGTGACTATGTTACTTTTTGCCTGACACGATTTGTTGCAAGGAGTTTAAATAGGAAAAGCTGAAGGATTACAGGTAGCCTGCTAAGAAGAAGATGGCTGGAGCTGTGAGTAGGAACACTACCTGTGACAAGCAGCTGCAGTTTATAGGCAACATCTGTGCGCGTATAAGTCGCCATATTTATTAGGATTTGCCAAAATCTGGCAAGTAACATGACATATATAAATATGTCTGCAGGCAACTTTACACTTTAGGTACCATCATTAGGGCAGTGCCCCAAACGAAAATCGTTCCACTTAAATAACTCAGGCTCGTTTTCCCCCATACTGTCTTAACTGGCTTCCGGTAAATATGCAGTCATATGCAAACAAAACTCGTCCAATAGTATGAACTAAATGAAAAGAAACGACTAGTAAATATTTGTAGCGTGGTAATATTGTGCACTTTTCAAACAATCTCACTGTACTTTTAGTATTTGCACAAAATACGCGAATAATTTTCTGTTAAAAATAAAATGCCGGTCGAAGTGTGCAAGAAATGCGAGGAAAAAGAAAAAGTAGAAAACAAAATATTCACATCGAGCAAATGTCTGCCGTAACGGGCATTGGACGCACAGTTTGTGATGTCCCCAACGAAAACGAGAAAAAAAAAATCTGCAAGTTCAATACCGGCAAGAGAGAGGACGAGTGCTAGAGAAGGGAAGCTGTTTAGAAAATGTACTCAGCGGCTGCAAGCGTTTTGTAATTTTCTTTTAGAAAGTGCAAGAGGCAAAATCGCGAAAAATTCATCAACTTAGATACATACACACACGCACAAAACACTCGATGCTACAGCGAAATAAAAAAGTCTGATGGCAATCAATACACAAGCACATAAGCAATTACACTAAAGGCATACCATACATATGCACGTTAAATGCATGCAGTTATGTGCCAAGCCCTCGCGCAGTCTTTTTTTTAAGTTTTGTTTTGGTGCTACTTGTACGCAAGGAGAGTTTAATAAACTCAATTACACCAACGTACTGCATGTGTATGTGTGTCAGAGAGCGTAGCAGCATAATTGAGCGGCTATATACACACATCCAAACAAACATACCATTGTTTGTATTTATGTATCAATGTTTATGTCTCCAGATAATTAAATCGGAAAAAAATGAAACTCAAATTTTCCTCACTTAGGTTCTAAAACAAAGGCACATATACTACAGTTTGTATGTACATATGTATGTATCATGTGTATAAAAAGGCGGGCCACAGCGCGCGCCAAAATATTGAGCACTGATTGCGGCAGCATATAATTTAGTGTTTTTTTAAGTGTGTTGGATCTTGAAAATCAATTTTAATCTATAAATGGTATAATTACATATAAAGTAAATTAGTTGTTCAATAGTCTATCTTTTATAATATAACTTCCATATTGCCCTTTACTTATACGCTTTGCCACCACTGTACCAGCAGGCTCAATTGACGGGGTTTTGTTTTAAAAATGGCGGAAGCTGCAGCAACGAACGATAAAAAAATAACGTACGAAAGTGGCTACATATGTACATATTTTTTGTGCAATTGCACGCATGTATTGTTTTTGTACTAAGCGCACACCATCATAATGTACAAATTCCGAATTGGTTATTTAGTAAATTTCACTTAATTGGCTGGTTTTTCACTTAGCATTTGAAGCCCGGCAACTGTGCACATTATGTCTACACCAGACTCAAATCCTACCACAACACAAAATAAATAAAGCTGCACTTTACTTATAATTGAACAAGATGCTCTCATTATAATGAGTTTATATACGAAAAAAAAAACAAACCTTTGCTTTATTAAATTTCACAAAATCCTTTTAGAATAGTCAAGCCTTTTTATTTGCAGCCGAAAACTGTCTGCGGATCCAAATTCGCTACCGACGCTACTGAAAAAATTAAAACACTAACGCGCGATATCAAACGGTGTGACCAAAGTTGATCACTAAGAAAACAACTCTAAGCAAATACAAATTTCCCATTATAGTAATAAATACTCAAATTTGGAGAATTTATTATTTGAGATTAATCTTTATGCAACTTAATTAACTGAGTTTAATAAATTTAAGAGGCGACATACATTTGAAAATAAATTAAAAACATTATTTAACTTTTTTTTAAGATAAAATTTGCGATAAATTTCCCTTTATTTAATCGATGTGCAATAAGTTAAGACAACGGGTAATAACATTAAGAACCTCTAAACCTTTTATGAAAAGAATTAAAAAAACAACTTAATTTTTAGCACAATCACAATAGTTATTCAGAAAAACAAAAGTATTTTGTAGATTGTAGTATGCGGTCACTCCGTTTTTGTAGTTAGTCGATTCACTTGAACAATCGACAATCGGCAAATAATAAGCTATAAGAAATAACTCAACAATTCAATGAAATCAAATAGAAATTAATGTAAGTACCCAATAAAATGATGATTTATAGTTGTATTGTATTCATATAATAAGTGTTTTTTATTAACGTTACCTACTTTATTGAATTTTCAACAAAACATGACGCATCTGGATACGCCTAACATTTATGCCGGACACGCATACATGCAAACAAAACATTTGTGAAACACGTACACACAAAAACACGTACATAGTTTGTACAAACACAAATACATACAGAGAATATAAAGTCAAAATAGATACGAGTTATTAGTTGCCACAAGCAGCAAGTGCACCTACACAAAAGTTACAGAAATACATCATGGCGCACATATTGGAAAATCAATTATTCGCTGCTGCGCAGGTGATTGAGCAGCAGTTAGATCAAGAGTTTGATCGCCTCGACAACTTGGACTCTGACGATTTGAAAGCGCTGCGCGAGAAGCGGATACAGGAAATGAAGAAGTTGAGCAATAAAAAGCAAGAATGGCTTAGAAACGTGAGTTATTATTGAAAGCCTCCTCTTTGAAATCTTGTTACAACAGGATGCATTTTTCAGGGTCACGGCACATATTCGGAGCTAGCCGATGAAAAGGAGTTCTTCGAGGTTTCCAAGAAATCGCCCAATATTGTGTGCCACTTCTACAGAGACAGCACAGAACGGTGTCGTATCGTTGACATGCACCTGAAAATACTCGCTGCTAAGCATGTTGAGGCCAAATTCTGCAAGGTGAATGCCGAGAAGACGCCGTTCTTGACGCAACGCCTGCGCATCAAGGTGCTGCCAACTATAGCATTGGTTAAGGACAGTAAAACCAAGGACTTTATTGTAGGCTTTACCGATCTGGGCAACTGCGATGACTTCGCCACAGAGATGCTCGAATGGCGCATCGCCCATTCGGGCGTCATTGAATACAAAGGTGATCTGCTGCAGCCTCCAGATGTGAAACGCAAGCCCTTTATGAATCGCGCACAGAAGACAATTCGTGGCGGCTATGACTCCGATGATTCAGATATCGATCTAGATGACTAACGTGGCGCCTAAAGCAGAAAAAATCAAACTCAAAATTCAACAAAGTAAACACATTAAAAATACACTTGGATGCTTGGCAATTGGTTGCGCCTGAAAAACTCAACAACAACAACAACAGCAAAAATGGAAAAAGAAAACAAAATGAAAACAATCAAAACCTAGAACATGAATGTAGAAATCCCATTAGGCAAACTTTTAGCGTTATTTATTTAATTGTAAAATTCCAATCGAGCTAATTACTGCTACTAATAACTCCTCTAACATTCACTTACTCACTGTGTGCTCCAGTGCGAGCTTATGTGGTTGCCTTTCCTTCGTTATTTATATATACCCTAGTGCCCTACAAAAAGCCACTTTACCATGCAACATACATATGTTATGCGTTCAAAAAAAGCCTTGTGCGCCCTTGGCACAATATAAATACATAGTTCTAACTGGCTTAAGAAAACCTACATGCATGCATATAAAAGACAAAACTGGCATATATTTTAACAATATTTGAAATTTATGCAGAGATGCGTTTCCTAGTGTAGAATTAACTCAAACTCACTTGTACAAGTTTTTTACATTTATTTTTGTAATTCTACAAATAGTTCATCAAACATGAAATCGTCTTCACATTAAATGGCAAGTACGGAAAAAAATATTTATCAAAAGTATTTTTTTGTTGTGTATATGATTTTCATATATATTTGGGACAATTTTTGTGTAGCTTACTGCCGAGGAAAAAACCCATTATGAGAATTAGCCCAAACATCCTAGTATTTATGTACATTTGTGCATAGAATAAACAGGTTTATGTCGTCGATTGACTTGACAAATGTGAAAGAGCGAGAAAAGAAACAATACAGAATACGTTGCGATTAAGTCTACAAACTGAACGGTAAATACAGTTTGCTTTTTACGTTTCCTTTTGTCTTGCTCTTCGGCGTAGTTCGTGAAATTTTGCCGTCTTTGCCTAAAGCGCTGCATTGTTGCTCAGGCAAACGTGTGCCAAAAAAGGTTTCGCTAATACCAAAAATTTACAGCTTGCGCGTCATCTAGTAGTTTCTGCAGTCAAAAAGTTTACCTGCGTACTCAGCGTACAATATAAAGGACACTGCAAGTTGAGTTGCCTCAATTGTTATGTGATTTTGGCACAGCCAACAAGTTCAATTTGCAGTTTTATTTTGATTTTACAATGGTTCTTGAGACAGATGTGCGCCACGTTGTAAATACACTTATGGATAAACACAGTTTCGAGGAAATCGCACGTATATTGGATTGCGATGTGCAAAGCGTGAAGAGCTGCGTGACTGGAGGCGATGATGATAATATACCAAAATTGAAGCTGAGACCGCTGCCGGTGGAGGAAAACAACCGGCGAGAAGTAGGACGCCCGAAGGTGTTCGAAAACCGACAACTGATAGAGGAGCTGCTTTATGAGCATCCCAACTACACTTCCATTGATGTGCAACGGGAGCTGCTCAGTCAGTTTGGAATCGGAGTTAGTCGCCGCACCCTTCAACGACGCATCAGTGAGATCCGGGCAAGCATGCTTAAGCCGAAGAGGGCAGTGTTAAGTACAGCTGCGAAGCAACGGCGCATGGAATGGGCCCGCGCTCATAAAGACTGGACCGTGTATGATTGGCGCAACATCTTCAACATGGACGATATTAAAGTGCAGGAAAACGGTTCAACGCCCAAAGAAATATTCCTGGATTCCTTGGTAGGTCCGGAGTGCCCGGAATGCAATGATCTTAATCTGCTGGAACAACTGATGGCTGTCATTGAGCCAAAAATACAAACGCAAGCACCACAAAATGTGTACGAGTTCCGATCAGTTCTATACGATCTTTGGCACAGCGATCAGGAGCTGGTAAACAAGATAAATCATATCTATGAGACGATGACATGGCGAGTTGCGGCTATATTATCAAATGGCGGCGCAGAAACCGATTTCTTTTAGCCAGCTAGAAAAATTGTCTGTTTTTTTGTTATAAGATCTATAAATAAATAAGTATGTATGTAATACATAATTTTTTTCGTATTTCGATAGTTTATATTTTGTTTAAAACGTATATCGATTGTCTTACATATCGCACATAGAAGCAAGGCCTTGCCTGCCACATTTGGTACAAATGTACCTATACTGGTACCTTTTACAGAGTATCTTGATGAATTGAAACAAGTCCAATGAAAAAATAAAAACTCTTTTTAAAGTTGTATTAGCGCTCAAAGGCAACAACATATTTATTAAACATTTCAGCTTAGAATAATATATGCTTTTACGATATTAAATTAGTTTCAATAATAGAAAAGTGTCATAAATAATTTTCTAAAAAAATAACGCGCTTTGCGTTTACATAATAATTGGGTAAAAACACAATTTAAATTAATTGCGAATTTGGAAATGTTATTTTCAATGTGCAATTTTGCTAAAAACTAAGTACTGTGATGAATATTCGTCCATTAATTATGAATTATGTTTTGTGTAGACACATTTTGCGACTTAATTTCAGAACCAAGGTTAGCTCGATAGTCTTTGGATTTTGCTGGGTGACACTAGCACCGCTCCCGGCTGATGCTGTTGTGCACTTGAGATTGCATCAAAAATGCTCGTCTCGGAGCGCTGATACTCACTGCCAATGTTCTCCAGATTCAGATCGGCGTCCAGCACAAGAACCTGCAATAAAAGATAATAAAGTTTAAAAATTTTTGACCCAGTCACATTATTATAAAAGTCAATTGACCTTGCACTGCTGTGGGCGCCGCTGATGTATGAGCCAATCCTCATGCAGCTCATGCAATTCCTGCAAATACTTTAGCGGCACGCTGCTCTCTTCGGATCGTGCGCGTTGCTTTATCCGTTCATACACCACCTCGGGGGAGGTGCGTAGATAAATAATAAGATCAGCTTGCACGTGAATTGACTCTTCAATGAACTTATACCACTCTTGCAGGGTATTGTACATGCCCAGCTCCAAGGAACCATTGCGATACATATTCTCTACAAAACAAAAGCTGCAAAAAAAATCACAATTTAATCAACTTTATGGCATAAAATTAAGTAACTCTTTAAATAAACATACCGTGCACTGTAAATGGAGCGTTCTATGATTTTCAATTTCTTGTCTGTGGGTGCTGTATGTGCCTGGAGCATGGTTAATGTGACATACGACTGAAAAGGCATTGCCCATTTTTGTGGATCCTTGTACATCTTCTCAAGCAAATTAACACCGTTTACATTGCGCCACTTTTCCACTGGTTCTGTAATTAGGCTGACTTCGTTCTCATATTTCTGAAAATGGTTTAGGAATGTTGTTTTTCCGCTGCCAATGTTTCCCTCAATTAGCACCGTAAAAGGTTGTGTGTCCTGGGCGAACTTGCGTCCCATGCTCGAGCATGCTTTTGCAGTGGCCATGAATTCAGAAAGGCTCTGATCTGTCATTAAAAATTTCAAGTTTTTATATAAAAAATCTTATCGATTTGATGCGTCAATTTTATGTTATTTGGTGTTCTTTCAAAATGCCTAACGAAAAATGCAACTGCACAGCGTGTACGGTACACACGAACTAACTATGGTCACCATTTTGCTAAGACAAAGTACAAAAAAGCGGGAAACCAGCTTAGAAAAGGCGGCATTTTGTTACGTTGTTTGTTTTGTTATGTTGCTTTTATCAGCTGTTCGATTGGCAACTAGATGTTAGCTAAAAATCGATATATGTATGAAAATTATTTACATATATGTTTGACGACTTTCGGCACGGTCTGCATTTTAGTTAACATATTTTGTAAGCTAGGAAAACACAAATTGTAACATAGAATATGTTATATATGAGCAGTTTTCTGGTTTATTTTAACTAAGTGGGACCGTAAAGATGAAGGCTCAAAATACTGTTTGACTTATTCAAATGCGGCACCGCTAGTAAACGTTCTTCGGCATCTAGTATTAGTCGGATAATACAAAAGAAAACATCATATGCGACACATCAAACAATTAGCTGCGCGTTAGGAATCTTATGTTTTAGGAATAGCTACAAATCATTAATAAAAACCAGCTGGCGCTGGTATATGTTTTTGATAAATATATAAAATTCTGGTCAGCTGGTATCTATCGATACATTTCGCATACTAGCTGAACTCGAAAAAAACTTAAAATGATACAACTTTTCCTACGGTGGCCACATTCTTTGCTTTATTATAGAAAGCGAATAACGTTGTAAATTGGCCTAATTTTTTCTTAAATTATTTCGTTTGGACTCAAAGAGAGTTTATTTTTGCTTAAACGGTGCCTAACAAAGACGTAAGTCAACAAAACGACTAACTAAAAAAAAAATTGGAAGCTTCTTTGTTCACAGTAAAAAACTTCGTAAAAAAATCATTAAAGAAAAATGAAATGGAATGATAAATAAATGCAATTGAATAAAATTAACACTTTGCATGGACTGAAAATGCAAGTAACATGTTTCATGAGGTGTGCTGTGCCTGTCAATGGAAAAACACTGCGCCGTGTAAAATGGGCACAGCTCAAATCGACAACTGCACCGTCCCATTCCCCTTACTGTTCCCACCTCCTACCAGCTGACTGCACTTGACAACCACACGAAAATGTAGTTAGTCTTATATAAAACTTTAATTGCTTAAAAAGCTCATGAGAGCGCTCGCTTGTTGCTTTGTGTTGTTGTTTGCTTTCGCCGTGCGTCTCCCGCCCATCCACCAACTTCAAACCATTACAAATAACTTGTAACCTACGTATATATATACACGTACCCTAAGTCAGGAGTGCATCTATCAGCGAAGCAAAGGTAGAATGGTTCCGATACTACAGTCGATCTTCCGTATAGCGATCCTCAAGGGGACAACAGAAAACTTAGCCAAAGGGAAAATTCATAGTACACAATTGTTTTCTGATTTAACTAAATTGCATTGTTCTGAAAATGTGCACGGAATTGTACGGAATTTTGTAAAAGAGAAGTTTGACTTTAGTTTACTACTTGTGGTCATGACGCTTCAACTCTTGCTTCGGATGAATAATGCAAATTGTTCATATAGTAAACACATTTCAAACGATAACAATATTCGTTTTCAAAACTTGAATCATATTCAGTAAACAAATATATTTTTTGTGTTTTTTTTACAGCTCATTCGTTTGGAGATTAAACCAATTGCAATGGAGCCCTCTACAAATCTGCCGGAGCGCAATAGCTTGGGCAGCGACAAGGAGACGGCCAGCTCCAGTGCTAATGGCAATGATTTGGACTCAGGTGTGCCCTCGTCTGGGGAAATGGAAAACACGCCTTTAGCGCAGAGCGCTGTCGGCGAAGATGATGATGAGGATATTTTTGAGCAGGTGACAATGATATTGCGCAAGCGACGTGGTTGGGGACAGCAGGATTCGCTTAGCCACAATGGCCTTGATTTGGATTTGCTAGAAGACGACGATGACGAACTGGTTGAGGAGGATGATGTAGGTTGTCCATTGCCTTCAACGCCGGAGGACACTCAGCTCATTGAAGCCGAGGTAAGCTAAAAGCATGACCTGTCAATAAAACCTACCAATCAGCTGTGCAAAATTAATTTGCGCACAACAAACTGCTTCATTATCGCTGACCCAATGGGCAGCGGTTATCGGCATTTTCCGATCCATGTTAGACATACATACGTACATACGTATATGCATGTTTATGTCCGTATATTTCTATTCGTACGCAATGTGATCGTTTGCCAGATTTGAAAGTCACGACCGCTTATCAAATCGTGGAACGATAGGGTTTCGTCTGCTCTGTTGTCGCAGGTGCGAAATATTGACAAGTGCCGTCTGTTTTGTTTGAAGTTTAAACAAAATACTGAAAAATATTTATAACTCGTATTGCTATTATTTGCATCAGGTGCGGATTAAGCGTTGTGTGGTGAATTTGGGCGTTTGTTGCCGACGAAAACACTAAATACTATAGACGTGGCACACATAAATCAATTTGCGTCTGCAAGTTTCGTATACTATTCCTATCTTATCGTTGGCTTCGTTTGCCGATTCTAGTTCCGCCTAAAAAACGTACACAATAAACTTGAGCAACTTAGTTGGCAACGACAGGCAACACTTGCTTTTTCGTGCACCATTTTATTTAGTTTAGTATATAAATGATAATGGCACAACCGCGAGTCGAGCTTAATGCTGTCGTTACTGTGAGTGAATCTCTGGAATCGTATAAAAAACTACCCGATGAAGACTCAGTTCAAATTGAAGAATGCAAGATCAATGTTAGTTTCGCCGTTCGTATTTTAAATTAATTTTTAAGCCCCGTTCTAAGTGTAACTCAGATTATTTAACTTTTATTACGTATATCTTTTAGATGACTGAAGTTTTAAAAGCTGGTGTCCTCTCTGACGAGATCGATTTAGGCGCTCTGGCTCACAATGCCGCTGAGCAGGCTGAAGAATTTGTGCGCAAGGTAAGCTGTCGGCTCAAGCAAAAACAGACGTTAAAATGAATTTACTTAACATTTGTGTACCTAATTTCATCCTTTACTAAACACAGCTTGATTTGAATTTTAAATAAATGCATTAATATATATTTGTAAAATGGTAACTTTTCATTCAGAATCATATGAAAATCTGCATGTTTTTGTATATCTTTATTTCATTTATAATTTATTACTTTGTTCAAAGGTCTGGGAAGCGAGCTGGAAGGTATGCCACTATAGAAGCTTGCCCAAATGGTTGCAGGACAATGATTTTTTGCACCGTGGACATCGGCCACCTTTGCCTTCGTTCCGTGCATGCTTTAAATCAATATTCCGTGTGCACACGGAGACTGGTAATATATGGACGCATCTGCTTGGCTGCATTGCTTTCATTGGCGTGGCTCTATACTTTGTATCTCGTCCAACCGTCGAGATACAATTTCAGGAGAAGATCGTTTTTGGAGCTTTTTTCATTGGCGCCATCATTTGCTTAGGATTCTCATTCGCTTTCCATACATTAAGTTGTCATTCTGTTGAGGTTGGAAGACTGTTTTCAAAGTAAGTTCATATCAATACAAGCATATCATTTATTTAATAAATTTTTATTTTCATATACCATAGGCTGGACTATTGTGGAATTGCACTACTTATAATGGGTTCCTTTGTACCATGGCTATACTATGGCTTCTATTGTCATTATCAGCCAAAGGTGATATATTTATCGGTTGTTTGTGTGCTTGGTTGCCTCTCCATCATTGTCTCGCTGTGGGATAAGTTCTCGGAGCCGGCCTTGCGTCCACTGCGTGCTGGTGTGTTCATGAGTTTCGGTCTATCTGGCGTCATTCCGGCCATTCATTACAGCATCATGGAGGGCTGGTTAAGTCAGATCAGTCGTGCTAGTCTCGGCTGGCTTATACTAATGGGTAAGCAAAACATATGGCTTAATAAGGCAAGTTGCTTAATATTATATTTTATTTTTTTAGGCTTACTGTATATACTCGGCGCCTTGTTATATGCTCTGCGCGTGCCAGAGCGCTGGTTCCCCGGCAAGTTTGACATTTGGGTAAGTTTTTTCTGTTGAACCATATGAAATACCGACATTGATTTCACAAATGTTTTTGCAGTTCCAATCGCATCAGCTATTCCACGTACTTGTTATTGCGGCCGCCTTTGTGCACTATCATGGTATATCTGAAATGGCCATGTATCGCGTTACCGTTGGCGAATGCACCGTGCCGATCGAGCCGATAAATTTTTAAAAGCTCTAGCGAGTACCAATTATTCTAACGCAACACACAATCATATGCACATACTAAATTCCATACACATAGAAACACACACACACACACAACCTGCAAACACACTCATTGAAAACCTAGCGTTTAACAATGCAGCCATTTAAGCGTTTGGCTTGCACTTGTTACTTTTCTTTCGGATAAACAGCTTAAATTCTAGATGAATACATGGAATTATAAAAAAGGCATAATACAATATACTTAGCGAAACCCCGTTTATTATAATTAAATGAAATCTGAAGTAGAATAACTAATACATATAATAATTTATAGCAATTTCTTCAGTTTATTTTATTTAAGAACTTCGAATCTTCGAATAGTTTATGTATGGTTGGCTATCTTTTTTTTTATTCTGGAGTCATCACTTTGTGGAAATCATTTTAAAATGCGTTGAACTCAGGGGTACGATAGTTATTAAACTTTTTTGGCCAACCAAATAGTTTTATTCTTTAAGCTTCCATTTGCGTAAACCTTTGAATTGTTTTTCAGTTATGTTTTAAAATGAATCATTGCAAATACAAATCGTTATTAAATATTAGATTTTTGTTTTTATTAAAAAAATTCCTTAGAACAGTTGATGTTGTGCATCTATTTTAGCACGCAGTTCGATTGTAGGCATATATACTAATCGCTTAATGTGTTATCAACTTGATAACGCGATTCAATAAACTGTACAAGACTTCAAAATCAATGTTATTTTTACTGTACGAGATTTCTGATGGATTTATGATAATACTATGTATACTTTGTACTTTGTATACTAAAAATAAGATGTTTATGCCCACAAGGTTATTTACAGTTTCGAAAGGTATGTTTACCAAATGTGTGATTTACTTGTCATCGCTAGGGAGAATTTCCTCATCTAACGATGTTCTTAATTATTGTTAATATTATTGCCTCACCTTTAAAGCGCATCTTAGATTGTAATATCGAAAACTTTTGAGAACCGCATTTGCAAGCTGGCTTTGTAGTTAAGATAAGTTAGTTTATATGATGGCTGTTTGTTTTGATCTTGGACTCGAGAGCGAGGGCAACGTGCTGCGTGCTAATGACTGGCAAAATTTGGCTTAAGAGTTGACTTTGACCCGCTGAGTCGGCTCGATCAACTGTCTTAACTACGTTTTTTTTCCACCGTCTTTTGTTCTACTTCAATTCATTGCCTTTTATTTGATGCCAGTTGCTCAAGATTCCGTCCGATACATCATTAACCATGTGCATATTTATAAAAACTAGTTCTGCCCTTTCGAACAACTGTTCGAATTATAAGTTTAAATTATGCAATGATTAAAGTTCTTGCTAGTCTTGTTAAACTATTAAATAATATTACCCTTTAATAATCTCTTTGAATTTCAAGTTCACAACTAATAAATTCCTTTGTCATTTGTATACATTTGTTATAAAAAAAGTCAATGTAAACAAACGGAAAAAATCGTATTGATTTGTTAATAAGTCATAAATTAGCCAGTTGAGTCGAGTCCTAAGTTCAAACGAAAATGATACGAAGATGTTTCTATATCATATCTGGGATAATTTGCAAGGCATTTTGTTTATGCGCGAACAAAAAACATCTGATTTGATTTTCTATTTTGTTCCTTACGATTTATTTAAGATAGAATGTTTGCTAATATTAATCAGAATCGGTTTACTCGAAACATTTTAAAGTTTTTTGAGATTTTTTTAACTAACTGTTGCAGGTATTGTTGGAAGACTTTCACTTTTATTGAAGATGTACGCAATTTACGAAAGCTGAAATTTGTGTTCATTTTATTTAATTTGATAATTAGTGGAACGGTTTTACTGCTCTTTCAATGGGTATCACAGTTCAGTTATGTATTTTATCAGGTCTTGCTATTTCGATGTATTGATTTTGTCAAGAATAAGCGCCATAACTTATTTATGCTAGCCAGGGAGTTAATTTTCATCATGTCATGGCTAAATTTGTCTTAAACGCTTAAAATATGCTTTACGAGCTATAAGGAAGTTGCATAGAGATCTTCAATGTGTAGTTCAATGTCACAGTATCTTTGCATAGAGCTCAAGACCCTCTCTCGTTTTCTTAGTGCTCTGTGTTTTATTAATAGTCAGCCGATTTTATGCGTACAAATCAATAATACCGGCAGTCAGAGGCAACGGTAATCAACTTGTGTCTTTGAAGGCTATTAATACATAAGAGTTATGGTCAAGGCTAACAAAGCAGCCATTGCATGTGTATATACATGTGCGTGTATGCATGAGTCTGTGTTTATGTAGCTGGCTAATTCATTTGAAATAAACATAACACTTGCTTCTAACGTATTTCCCCCCAATTTGCTCAACTCATTTTATTTTATTTTTGGCTTTGTAAAGTACTCCAAACACGCACTTGATCTTACTTATAAATTGAGTTTTAATGTCTGTTGCCACAACCACGAAAAAACAAGAAGACAAATAAATACAGAATGTTTTTTGTGCCGCATTGGATAATGAGTTGATTCTTGCAAACATTAGCTCGGCCTAGCCACAAACCCAAACCCCAATCAAATGCAAATTATCTTGCTATCTTGTCAAGTTCGAAAACATTTAAAGCGTATATATAGAAATCAACAAAATAAAGAAGCAAGAGCTTCAGAGAGTGTGCTGTAAAGATGCTTGAAAATTAATCATATTATCTTCAAAATAGTTAAAAGAGCGCAAAAAAAAATCTAAAATAGCTGACAAGCTCAAGTTTCTCTCTTAAGTCTTTTGTTTACCTTGTGCGACATGACTAGAAAAGTTGAAACATGCAAATTTTGTTAATAGTTGTTAGATTTGGAACGCTTGTAGATTTGAGATTGTCGTTTACACTACACTGTTTACACTATTTAGCTAAATGATGCTACGTACTGTACATTTTTAATATGAGTCAAAATTCGTTCACTTGTACCCGAATTATCAATACACCTGCGTAAGATATGCGCAAATTGCTAGCAAAAGTGTGACTATACCAGCTGCTTGTCAATTGAAATGAACCGCATGTACGCCATCCCAAAAACAAAATCGTATTGATTGCTGTGCACGAAAAACACGCGCTTGGCATGCCTTAAAAAAAAAAAACAGCGATTCACCTTCAAAACTGCGGAAGCTGAAACGTAGATAGAGTCTGATTTTGGGGCGCTGCTGCTGACAAGAAACTAAAAAGTATTTCTGTGAATGAATCGCTAATGAAAATAAATTAAAAGTAATGCTTGCAGATTTGTTTTTATTATCTTTATGAGCTAGCGGACACATCAATCAAGCATCCGAAGCAGCTAAAGAACAGCACTTTTCGTGGATTTGTATCTCATTTGTGTGCCAAACAGACCAATTGAGTAATTAACAATAGGGACCAAGGCAACGACTTCGAGTGCCATTTAATTTGTTGTTGGCTCACCAAATTGCAACTTGTGCCGCATTCAAAGCGAAGTGTCAGTCATAGAGTCAGTGCGTCTCGAGACTGGGCGCAGTTGTGAACTTCTTTTTTGGTTTTGCTAGCTAGGTGCTTGTGCATTATTGTTATGGTTTTAGTTTGAGTACTCATATTTGTACCCGCGCCTACATAATGGCACGGAGAGCTCAAGCTTCATGATGACGTTGCTAAAGCTACAAGTGCCAACTGAAGTTTGGAATGCCTCGGTCTGTCTGTCAGTCTGTCTGACTGTCGGTCTGTGGTTTCTGCCAGTCGTTGATGTGATTTAGTCTTGTGGCTGTGGCCTTTTGGGGCCATTAAATTGCACAATCATTTTTTGCACACCTAGGCGGGCCCAGTCAGCATATGGGCCGCTGGGCTGCCTTTTGGGCGTCAAAGCTTGGCTAGTTGGTTGATAAATGGTGGAAGTGGAGAGTTGGGAGCTCTAAGATGGCATACATATGCATATATTAATACGTCAGAAGTTATGCCATATCTAATCAGACAAACGAAAACAAAATTACAGTAAAATTATAGAAAAACTCTTTAATTACATTGCTTGGCTGCACGATAATAAAAATTATTGCCTTTCAATAATAATCCATATGAATGTGCATACATTTTACACCAATCACCGATCGATAATTAGCTGTTTAGCTCACCGTCGCTGATTATTTAATGTCTTACCGAATTATAGAACACAAGCCCTTAAAAACATGCAACAGCTCAGCATAAAATGAGACACACACACACTTAGACAGACTCCATCAGACAGTCACACAGACACACACAGAACTGTTGTTGATTAACACATACATACGTTCTTGATTGTGGTTATTGTATGTTTTTTTTTATTTTTTATTATTTTTTGTTAAACGAAAGTTGGCTAGCAATTAACACGAGGTTCGGCGATCGGCTTCGGACCTCACCTCGTGCAAGTGATTGAGCGCGTATTAAAGTCGTTGGTGTCCATGTGTGCAAGTGTGTGTTTCGTCTCGTGTCTGTGTCTGCAGCAGCGCATAGAAGACGACTTGTCGCGTCCGGATGTCGCTTAGTTTGTTGCCGGCGCTTTAACCGCATAGTAAGCGCAAAAGCGTGAAGTTGGCCCCACTGGCAAAACTGATATCCATTTATTTGCTGCTGCTGCTGCTGTTTTTTGTTCTTAGCCGTCGCCGTTGTTCGCGTGTTCTCTCTAAGCTGTGACTTGGCCGTGTGTGTGTGTGTGTGTGTGTGCAAGGATATTGCCCTTAAATAAAAAGTTGGTTCATTTTGAAAATCGATGAATTTTTGTGTGTGTTTTTAATCGGTGCTGTCGTTGCTGTGTTTTGTGCCACAAAAAAATATTAAATAAATATTAAATCCAATTAAATATACGGCAAATAAAATATAAAGGCAAGTGTTTAAGATCTACCAAACTAAGTTAACAACATGTTGCATTCAATATACTACTAAAAGAGATGCGTATAAAATGCCAAAAATTTAGCCAGTTTCTCTTGTTGTTGTTGTCGGCTTATTACGAAAGAGTCGCGCGTGTTTGTGGACCAATTTCGGGGGGGGGCCCACTCATAAATATGTATTGTATGCCAAGAGAAAAAAGAAAAAACAGCGCATCTTCGAAACCAGCTTACAACACCAAAGACAGCTTGTAACGTACATAAATGTACATACATAATATGTGGATAACATATTTGTGAGCTCCAAAACTGTGAGCTGTAGCAAAGTCAATCACAAAGTATATGTAAATGGCTTTTTGGCGATTGATAAACTTGTTGTTAATGATGTAAATATTGTAGCTGCCGCTGCTGCCAATTTTATTCAACTAGCAGAAGAAATCTTTCATTTTGATGCAATGTGAAAACTCGGTCAGGTTCGCGGATAAAGGCAGCAGGCAAATGTGCTAAACAACAAAATATACTCAATATATTTAGTACACATGCATGAGTATATGTAATTGACAAAGTTGGCGACGACCAAGACTGTAACAAATTTCTCATATAATATTCGGTGAATCGGCCGTGTGCCCTTCAAAAAGGCGCTGACGTCGAGATGTTAACGCATGCGCGCAATTTGTTTGTTTGTGATTTTTATAGTTGTTGTCTTAACGTAAACAACCCGAACCAACAGCACCAAGCCGCAAAGGCACCCAAATGGGCTAGTCAAATTATCTTTATATCACACACACGAAAATAGATAAATGAGAAAAAATTCAAAAATTCAATCTGGCAGATTAGTGTTGCACATCCGTTGGGTTGGGCAACTGCTGCACAGGTGCTGGCTGCTAGGCCGAATTTTACGAGGGAGTTACTTTTATTGTTTCGCTTGACAATCTCACCATGCAAAATACTAGCATATTAATTTGAAGTCCAATTGGGGTCACATGCGTGGACAGTCACAACCTTTGAGAAACCATCTAATTTTTATTTTTTTGTTTGAGTTTCTCTAATTTCTTATTGGTTGGTTCAAAGCACTTCGTTTGCCTAACAAGCCATGGTCGCTGGTCAAACAAAAATTTAAGAAAAAAAATTGTTGTTGGTAATAATGGCAAGGTGAAAAGCTAACGAGAGCAAGGGAGCCAGAATGACAGAACGTCATGACAACGTAATGACAGCGTCAAATATTGGAGGCCAGAAGTTTTCGCGCTTCGCCAGCAGCGGGGGACATTGCCTAATGTTGTCCAAGTATTTATGAACAGACACACAATTTATTGACATTTTTTTGTTGCATTTTACGAATGACTTGACCAATCTGTACACCCTTGGTATTGAGCAAATGATTGCTCAAAAATCATCAGCAATAATATAATACAATAATAATAATAATAATCCCAGTAATAATCGTGTTGGTGATAATGACTGTTGATCAAATGAGTTAGTACTAAGTGCTGAGTAATAAGTTAAATTTTCACTAGAGTCAATTATGACTGTGATTTTCCCTTGAATTAGTACATTTTTATTAGCGTCAGCTCGAACTTTTCTCTCTCTCGGAAATTTCGCCTACCCTTAGGATGCAAATAATTATGTGTACATGTTATTGCTGAGCTCTCGCACTTGGTCACTTTATTATTGCATTTTGTTGTGTGTGACGCAATTAACATCTAATCAGTTTTAATTTACAGGCATGGAAACTTACTGCTAGCCAATATTAAACGAAAGACTCTGGCAACGAACTCTGAACTTATTGTTTAGATAGCAGCTACGTTAATATTGACAATTATTTGCATTTTTGTACAACGCTGCTGATGACTTTCAAAAAATAATATTCAATTGTACAAAACTCTAACTAATAGGGCCCTTACAGTGGGAGAAAAAGTAATTGCAGCTAAAAGAAAGCGTTCACCTCATTTGTAATAATAGAATTTTTAGATGCATTCTGGAGTTAATAAATAATACCATCATTTTATTTAAGCTTAAAAGTTAATATCATTATTATTTACAAACGTCTCGAAAATAGCTGGTAATTTATTAAAGCGCTTGAAGTTTTCACACACAATTAATTTAGGTTTACATTCAAATGGTTTTGAAGGTGACAAACAAAAATCAGCACTACCGTATTAATAATATCGACATTATAACAATATAAATCAAAACCAGGGATGAAAGTCACAAAACTCTCAAATAGTCATATAACAAACAAACTTCTTACATTTGATTTATGGGACAGGAAGGCCTCGAGTCATAGGAAAACTACCAACATATTTGGTATGCCATTAAGAGCTAATGTTGCTGTTCACTTAACATGAAATCAATGCGTTTAGTTTGTTGCATTTTTCTAACGCCGCGCGGAAGTGCTTCTAGCCAGACATCGGTTATTGAGCGATATTTATGAGAGAAAGATTTTGCTATAATTATTATGACTATTTTCAATACTCGTCTAAATCGCGGCAACTGGCTCACGTACGCACTAGTTCAAGGTGATGGCTGTGAGCTATGAACACAACAACAAATGCCGTAGAGTAATTCCGATTAAAATCGAGCCGCAAAATCTGCATAATTCACGCTCTTTGTGAACTTGATTCCTGCTCATAGTACGGACCCCCAAAATTACGATGTAAAAATAACAGCATAATATTTATGTTTGGATATTTACTAGTAAGACCAATCACAAACGTAGTCTGGAGGCTGTTGCTTAGTGCAAGAATTAATTTTGTTTTGATTGTGTTTCGTTTCCTCAAAATAAAAAACGTGTGACCTTCGCAACGATTTTATAATGCGTTAAATCGCTGTTGCTGCCGTCTTTGTTGTTGTTTGAGGACCAGCACCAGCTATTGACTGGCCCATTCAATCATATCAGATGCTGCCGACACTGACATTGTCTCACTGACTGATTTATTTTATGCGGCGCACTTGGCTTTTAGTTTTTTTTTTTTTTAGTTTTTGGGGTTTGCTTCGATAATGTTGTTGTTTTAGTGGAGCTGAATGACTAGTTGATTTTAGATATCACCTTTAAAAGAAACTTAGCATGTAACAACATTAATGCAGCCTTCGTTATTGTCTCTTATCAATAGCTTGAGCTTATATACTTAAACTGGAATGCTAACATCAACAATACGTATACGACACATGCACGCCACTTCCAAAAGTGTTGGAATGTTATGGAGAAAAAAAGAGGCATACAAATAACATAAACGTGCGCTTCTTTTGTGCGGCGGCGTTGCCAACGCGTGTCTAGAATTTATCGTTCGATATTTAAAGATAGGTTGACAGGATAGTGACGTCAGCACTAGATAAAATGTATATTTATTTACATTATTCGAGTGCGTACGCAATTCCGCAATTGCCCCACTAATCGATAGCCAAATATATACAACAACCTACAAAATTATTATATAAGTACTACAAACGCACACACACATGCAAACACATTCAACTCTCATGGTTTGTTTGACACATTATGCAAAATTGGTGCAAATATTTATAGAGCATGGTGTTTTTAAGCTCGATATCGGCTTATAATAATTCTTTGGCCTTTGGGCATCGGGACTAACAAATTATAGAATTCATATGCAACGCAGCAGGGACCCGCGGTACAACACACACACAAATAAATATCCAAATCAAAATGATTTGCATGTGAACGTCGCTCATGTTTCGGAAATTAATAGCAAAATATAAAAATATGCAAAGTTTACAGCATATATCCGCACGCTGTTTGCCTAAAACCAGCCATGAGCCGATGAATGTATTTAACAAATAGGATAGAAACATATCTAAACAGACATTTGTATGTATTTAAGAATCGAAAGTCATTAATTCGCTAAGCAGCTCTCAAAATACATAAGGTGAATGCCAAAGTCAAGCCCGCAAATCGGAAAAAAACCTAAAAGTTGAATACTAGTTTTTTGTAGATTTTATATTGAACAAAGAACTAAGCCGGCCAGTTATCATAAATAATCTTTAGCCGGCACACATACTAATAAACCGGAAAATAACATTGAAATATTCTATTCTAGTAGCAATATCTTTTAATTTTTGCCGAATTTAATGAAAATTAACTTATGCTTTAGTTAACGCAGCTTTCTCCAAACCATTCGAATCTTGAGTTGATTTTGTTTAATCGTTCTAAATAATTTGACTTTACTGTAAAACAATGGAAGGGAAGATTTTGATAGCATTTAACTTAATAATACCTTGACAAATGTTATTATAATTTTGTCACGATGTGAGTAATGCAACTAAAATAAGTACATAACAGGAAGACAAGCTAAGACAACATATTGCAATATCCGCCTTTTAATATCTTTTTTGTGCTAATTAATATTATTACTCATTTAAATCGTCTATTACCTAATCGGCAACTAGTTTCTCAGTTCTATGCTAATCCGTCTCGGTTATAAAACATTTTACTTAAAAGCCTGTTGATTCAGGCACTTTGTTGTAAGATTAACATTAATACATAATATCGAAAGTTTTTTAAAGTTTATAATAATAGGATTTACGATAAGAATTTTTTATGTTCATTCGAAGTCTCTTTTAAAAGTGGGACTGTTAGGCGAAGTTATAGACATTTCAAAATAAACAAATAAAAACGAAAACTTTTGTTAGGCAAAAGTTGCAAACATATTAACAACAATAATTACTGTCTTCTTCAAAATTAAAACAAGTTACGAACCGGTTTTGAAGATTATAAATGATGTGATAACAAAATTTTGAACTTAATGAGTAGAATTGAATAGATTGATTAAGAAGGGCAGGCTAGTGCATGTCAAACAGAACATAGTAAATACAGAAAGAAGTAGAAGATGCTTACGGACAGGAATATATTTAATACAGTTGTAGTTTTTTCAAGCGATTGAATCAATATAAGTCAAGTTATAAGTCAAGTCTCGCTTAATATTATGTGATAATCTTAGAAGACAAGAATGTCAAAGCTGAACAAATTAGAAATCAGATAGATACATTTACCTGGTTGAATCCCAAAACTTTAGGTATTTATAAAAAAAAAAAACAACTCACGTGTCGGATTGAGTTAAGAACCGTGTTTGGCAGAAAAGTTCTCATTGGCATAGAATGATGACTGGACAGAAATTGGAAACGATTTTGATCGCACTTCGGTGTGCTTTGAGCCAACATATTCCGATAGTGACATGACAAACTTGAATGCAATGTCGACCGATTTGCAAGCAACAAGCGGCAAATGAGTACGCGTCATATTTGGAACGTCAAAGTGCGAGCAACAGCACACAATTTCTCACCAAAATCAAAGACACTTGTCATGGCACATATTTACCAATGATTTACGCCAATTGTGAAGAGTGCGGGTTGTCGATTGCCAAACGACAAACGCTCAAACGACTTGTTCAAACAGAATGCATTCAAATGACTGACTGATTCGATTTGCTGACGAAGCGCGCCTCCAAATCAAAACGGTTCAAGGCCACAGCTAGCTCAAGTGCATGCAAGCACCGACAGCAGCTGATTGCATTTGCAACTGCAAAATAAAATAAAACCCAATATGCTTTATTCGATAGCCTATAGCTGGGGTATACCCTCTGTCCCTTCCCTATGAAAACCTAAATACTAAAGCTTAATGATACCCTTTTTATATCTTGTAAATGCTCGTGGAGTACAATGTGGGTTTCAATAATCGCTGGCAAACGAGAAATTTGCGAGGCGTGTTTTTAAAAGTGAGTTAATCATGAGAGATATTACAACAACATGAACAGGCAATCGAAAATGCTTAGTCACTGCCACAGGCACAGGACTTGAACTTACCTGACGTTGCCAACGTTGCACAAACACTGTGGCAACAGCCAGAAGCTGAAAATGTTAATGGGAACTGGTTTCTGCCCTAAAGCTGCCCGTCCTTGAACTATCCTGCTCCTGTTGCTGATGCTGGTTGTTGGGTTTTGCCACTTTGTTTAAAAAAACTAGAAGACAATAAAAAATCGATGGCAACAACCACAACAAGAGCTACACTAATTTGGCATATGAAATCAAACCTGTTCTGAACCCCCATTTATTTATTTTTGTAGTTTCTTGTATCCCTGGCCGCCGCCTGTAATTTAAGCCGCTAGTAAAAGCCCATGATGATTTTACACAAAATTGTGATATGAAAACGTAAATTATTTTTAGCTGAGACCAGCATTCAGAAAAGATTCGAACTGCGCTAAAAAAAAGGCACACGTTGGTTGCTTTAAGTCGAGTAAGCAAAAATCAAGGCAGGGTGAATGCCACGGAACTTTCCGACTTTTTGGCTAATTTACATGTGTTTAGATTAGCTAGGCCATTCGCACTATATATACATTTAAATTAATACAAATGTGTGTATGTAGTGCAGCGATTTAGTGGTTCCGTATTTTGTTAATAGTCCGCCAGTATTTCATCAATGATGTCGCAGGGGTCGCAAGCGTAGGCGAGGCTTCGCCTTGACGATTACCATTTATGTGACTTGACGATTAGCGTCGATCAGTAAATCAAATAATAGTCGACTGGTTGAACTAATATGTGATAATATTGCAACAACTCATATTTGCTACTCAAAACAGAATCGACTAATAGATTGTTTATTATGTTTCTTATTTTAGTTTTCAGAATGTCGGTCAGACTGAACGAGACACAAACCATTGTTGACAAGATGGTAAACTTTTTTGTGGAGCACGAAGATCTGCGCACCAAGGTAGCTATTTGAAATTGAAAAACATATTAGATCTGGACTTATTTAACTTTCTATTGCACAGAGCTGGTTCCTTTCGAATGCACCGGGACCACTGTTTATGATACTGGGTGCCTATTTGTACTTCTGCCTGTACGCCGGACCACGTTATATGCGGGATCGCAAACCTTTTGAGCTCAAGAATACGCTGCTTATCTATAATGCAGTGCAAGTGCTGCTCAGTTGGGTGCTCTTCTACGAGGGCTACAAGGGCGGCTGGGGCGGTTATTACAACTTCAAATGCCAGCCGGTCACTTATGCAACGGATCCCATCTCGATGAGGGTATGCCATAACAAACATATACTTTAACATATTAAATTGCAAAGCTTTGTCTGACGCTACAAGTATATATAAGTCACGATTTAATATTTAACACTCAAATATATTGGCATAACTTTTTTTGCAATAAAGTATTAAATGGATTGTAGACAGGGGAATATAGCCGAACTTGCGAACACAAAATTAAATATAATGTTTTATTCGTATAGATAGTGAATTTCGTATTTAAATAAATTACGATTGATAAAACTTTAGTAATAAATGTATATTCTTTGTAGATGGCTCGCGCTGTTTGGTTGTACTACATTGCAAAAATCACTGAGCTACTGGACACTGTGTTCTTTGTGCTGCGCAAGAAGGATCGTCAGATTTCATTCCTGCATCTGTACCATCACACTCTGATGCCCGTGTGTGCATTCATTGGCGTCAAGTACTTTGCCGGCGGACATGGCACACTCTTGGGCTTCATCAACTCCTTCATCCACATTATTATGTATGCGTACTATCTGCTGTCGGCGATGGGACCCAATGTGCAGAAGTATCTGTGGTGGAAAAAGTATATCACTATTCTCCAGATTGTAAGTTAGAAGTGAAGTGTATTTATTGATTGTGTTTTAACCAGTTTTTCTGCTCTGTGCAGGTGCAATTCCTTATCATCTTTGTGCACACGCTGCAGATTCAGTTCCAGCCCAAGTGCGAGTTCCCCAAATCGATTGCGGCGCTGCTTACCTTCAATGCCGGCCTCTTCACCTACATGTTCAGCTCCTTTTACGTGCACAACTACAGAAAGGAGGCCAAGCAGGCGGCACAGGCTAAACTGGCGGCACAGGCCAAGTTGGCAGCAAAACAGGAGTAGAGACACGAAGCCGATGTTTTATTTGTTGCCTTAAGATCGATTCACGGAATCGTTAGTTAAGTCTTTATATATATATATATATAGCATGTATACATCTACTGTGAAGATACCCTAATGAATTGGGAGGGGTGCCGCACACCCTTTTAGTTGTACTGGGTGTATGTATAGACATTGGATATTACATTTTATTAGCTTTTAAGTTCGTTCTGATGTATTTTTAGTCAAGCGTCATTGCGCAGTGCAATATAACTTTGCAAGTGCCGTATTGGCAAAGTAAAATAGAACCAAATATTATAGATATTATTTGATGTTCATCGAAATGTGTATGTAGTTTTTATTTTATTGATTGGCTTGCAATAAAACTTTAAGACATACAGCGGATGGCAAGACTCCTAATTGTCATGTACAAAAATTTAATTTGCCATTTTTTTTTTTGAAAAGTGTTTTTCAAGCAAGCAATGTGAGCTATATTTTCATTTGAAAGAGAATGCCTACAAGTATGCAAGTAAAAATGAAATAATAATTATTTTTATAAATATTTTTGTAGCACCCACTAGATGGCGCATTTGTACAATGTTTGAATGTATTTAAATACATTTTTGTTGATTTGACTCATCTGGCAGTTATTTCCCATCGAAGCTCTCACCCCAATCATTTGTCATATGAATGAATAAATAATTTAAAGGTAATTGGTGTTATACGAATGAAAAGCTTACTTTGACTGAAATTCCCACAAACAAATAACACTATGGAGCTGATCTGATTAGAGCGTTATGATACGTTCTTCTTTAAGTTTGTTAAAAATTTCAATCAACTTGGAACATTTCTAAATGCAAAGAATAGTTGACAAACATGAATTGGGGATTATAAACTTTATTGCAAGACTTTTAACGTGTTCGATCGCGAATTTGACGGTAAGCATAGATAATATTAAAAAAAATATTGTACTTTGCATATATGAATGTTAAACACTTTTTGTCGATCAATTCGAAATGTCATACAGTCGGCAATAAAAACGATTTATTGCTTTAGCCTCCGCTTAAAAGTATGCAATGATAATGAAGTATCTGAAAGTGTATGTGAAGGTGAATGTGTGACAGATACATATGCATGCATGTGAGTTTGTATGTATGACAGAGTATGTTGAAGTTGCAGGCAAATGAATTTAAAACTAAAACTCGCCTCGCAGTGTTGGCGAAAATGTGGTGAAGTGCAGACGCTTCCTTTCCGCTCGTTGGCGCGTTTGTCGATTGTTGTTCGCGTACTGTTTGTTGTAAGTGTAGCTATTATTATTACTATTGTTGCTGTTATTGTTATTGCTCTTGTTGCTCTGGCTGCTCTGTTGCCAGGCAGTGCTCGTAAATAGGCTCCGCTTCGCTCAACTGTTGGCATGCGTGTTGTTTTTATTGTATTGTATTTAGGTTAAATTCCCGTTCGCGTGTGTGTTACAAAATATTGGAAAGTGTGCGAAAAATTAAATAAAAACCAAAAACATTAGCCGCGTTTAGCTGAAGAATTGCTTTTTGGTGACGTGACTTTGTGTTAAGGGAAATCTGTGCGAAAAAAAGAAAGTGATTTTCTCGTTGCGTGGAAACTCCAAACTGAATATAGACATCAAGTTGTTTAAAAATAGATTTGATATGCAAATCAACATGTATGCACTTTTGTGTTTGCATGAATACATACATATGTATGTCTGTATATCTGTTTGATAAATGCTTACTCATGCAAACACACACACACACGCACAGAGACGACTCACACATATATTGAAATGGGTTTTTCCGTTTGGTGTTGCCATCCCTGAAGATGCAAACGTTGCAGACTTTGCATAGCCATCGTTTCATCGCTCATCTGGCGTTTCCTGTGATGCCGCTTGGCAACAGACGCTATCAAAACAAAAACAAAAATAAAAGAGCAAGAGCAAGACAAAATCAAAACCGAAACCAAAGTTCAGACACAACGCATGGAGTTTTTGAGCTCAGCTGGTTTGAGCTAAGGGGTGAAGAAGTTGAGGCAGCGGGCAGGCCACACCTGAGTACAAGTGTGCGAGTGCCGTTAAACGAGATTTGCACGTACCTACATAGAAACATACAGACAACACGTCAAAAGTATCTGTATCGCCTTGCGAATAAAAACACAAAGCGAAGCCAAAAACTCTCACACACATTCAGAGACACTAAAATACATATGTATCTACAAAGGTGTGTGTGTGGATATCAGCATTTAAATGTGTCTATGTCTGAGTACCTGAAATATCGCGAGAGCGAACTCTGGCAGCTACAGCTACCTGTTGATGAGACTAAGACAACAAAGGCCTCGACGCATGGCTTTGACTTTAGATACTACTTAGTAGTATCGGGTAGTGCAAATACTTGTATCGTGTTTTTAGCATATACTCTACTACAATATGCTCTCCCCACTCGACACATTGTCCACCGTCTGGTTGGTCCGTGCAGTTGTTGTTGGCGGCATTGCATAAACGAGAAGTGCTAATTTACTTATCACAATTTTGATTTGATTAAATTTTATCTAATTGCGGCGCACATGCGAGAAGAGTGCAAATCGCTGGTCATTGCAAAATGCACTCAGAAAATATACTTGTGTTTTACGAACTTAAAAAATCTCCAAACGTTTGGTTATGTACTTCGACATAAAACATAAACTTTATAGATCAGCAATTAGGGCTTTATATTAACTATTTGGACTTGTGTACATATATTTTTCTGAGTGCACTTATGACGCACACAGCTGCAAATTCAAGCTACATACTCATACAGTACATATTTGTATAAATATATATATATATATAGCCGCACTAAAGTTTCCCATAACATGCGCCACTCTGAGCACCAAAGCCAAAGGTGCGATAAGCACCACCAGCAAGCAGTAGAAGCAGCGGGAGCGAGCGTAGCAGCGATCGAGACAGCGTTGAGCAAAAGCAACTTGAGGAATATTCAAGAAAACGCCAACTCGGTTTTATGCCCGATCAGTTTAACAGAGAATCGCGTCGCGATCACAACGTTCAGTTTTTGAGCAGCTCGCGCGAAACATCACAGGGCGTACAATTAAACAATAACGTAACGATCGAAACGCGCCCTAACCCGAAATTTTGTATGTTCCAATTCGTTTTAATATCTTTTGGCTCTGATTTGGTTTAGGGTTTAATTTGATTTCTTTTGGCTTTGGCTGGGCGTCACAGTCGCTGATCGCTGGCCGCCAGCCACTTGAGACAACCATTATAAAAACAAACAGAACAAAACAATACATTAATAATAATCGTCACAGTATAATTACTTCGCAGTCACGCTGCAAAACCAAAGAGATACTGATAAAGAGCAACAAAGAACTGCGTCAAAGTGCTGTGTTGAGTGAATTAAAAAAACCAAAGAACTTCGATAAACAAAACAGACTTGAAATATAAACAAAATACAAACACTGACAAAATGCTCAAAACAAAAACAAGCGACGACAAGCTGGACACGCTGCTCTCACGATCTGCAGTGCCAATCATCGATTTGGCTCATTGCGGTAAGTCACACATACAACAAACAAACATGTATAAATATATCATGCGGGTTCAACATGTGCCACTGCCATTCTGACATGGCTTGGTTGCTAAGCAAGCCTTTAAACATTGTCAATGGTTAATTAGCTGCAGCCCTGACTCATTCCTAGATAATTGGCAAAAGCTGTTTTCCCATAATTGTCTGAGTCTCGCAATTGCAGTTTCTTAACTTTTGCATTTGTGCTTCTTGCGATTATTAACTTCACTCAATTTTTAATTATTTATTAGTTTTTTGCAACGGACACCTGTTTCTCGTTAATATCAATGTGTCAAGTACTAATATAAACAACTAACAATAATAATTTACATTTAGTTTGTTAAGGAAATGTTTGAAGTTGCACAAGTCAAATATTGAGTATTAAGCTTCTCGAAAAGGAAAGGTTATACTTTTTGTAAATTGCCACTTTTTAAATATATTTATTATGAGTTATTAACCGCTTTTAGCGGTTATCGTTAGCTTAAGTGAAACGCATTTTGAGCTTTAACATGTTAATGGCCAACAATAATAATTTATTATATTTAGTCAGGTTTCATGGGTAGGAATTATGGCCAAAATATAAACACATGCTGCGTTGCATAAGTGATTGATATCGTATACCATAAATTAAGATAATATTATATGCATGAATTTATTATTATTTTGGTGTATTTTTCGGTTGGTAGCAAAATATACTTATATTTTTTTTAATATAATAATGGGTGTGCTTAGCGATAATGATAACAAAGGCAAGCTCTGTCATAGATTATAATTGGTTATTATTCAGCACAGACGCTCCGTTAAATACTGTGTTGTATAAATACAGTTTGGCAAGCTGACTTTATTTTAACAGCCTCATTTGGATATTTGTGAAAAAATTAACAAAAATCCATGTAGCATTACTTTATCACCGAAAATAAATAGATATGATCATTATTTGACACACTTGTGTACCTAAGAATTATACTTAAGAGTGAGAATGAGCTGATTGATAGACTTCTAACCATAAGCCTGCAAATTAGTATTGTTGATATATGCCCAATTTATTTGATGTATATTAAGCACACTGTGTATGACATCCGAACACATGTTGCGTGTTAAGAAATCACAGCTCAAGTGATCGAAAGCCAGGGAGTATACAGTAAACCAAGTCATGCCGTTGCGCGGCTCAAACGACCTTCGCTTAAGCACTTGACCTTCGTAGAACGACTTTGTTTCCAAACATTTCAGCCATTGACCCTCAAAACAAACATACAAAGCTAGCGTTGTAAGCTCGCTTGGAAGTTGTGCGTAGCAGTTGTGCCAACGGAACTTGAATTGCTTTCAAGCTCGAGAGGTTTTTGAACTATATAAATACTACGCTGTGCTCATAGTTTTGTCCAATGCCAGCGAGTCAACTTAAAACGCGCCTGAACAATGAGGAAACTCAAACACAAAATGCATCACAATATTTACACTTCAAGTATGATTACGATTTGTTTTGGGTACTTGATTTGTGAGCATTTATTTTTGTTATGCTCCGCACACATTCGGATGCGACTATCGATGCACTCGTTGATGGGCGGACATAATTGCAGGAAGGCGTGCACTTGTTTGACAGCATTGTTTGACTTGATTGCCATATATTTAAACAGTGCTCAGACAAACCGAGTAACAAACACTCGCACGAGCCACAAGCCACAAGCTCGCTTAGCTCGTTTGTCAAACGACGTCAACGGCTAAGTGACGCATTTGGCCAGTGAAGCCCAGCCAGCGAACTTTCAACAGCGTCAACAAAACAAACCCGCGCCCACTTTGCCGATTGTCTGTACTTAAATTAAAAAATGCGGCATCGTCACAGCAGCTCAAAATAAAATAAACAAATGAAAACGAAACATCAATAACAATCATAAGAACAAGAAGCGACCGAGCTTTGAGTCTGATTATAACCAGCTTAAACCTGTATATCTCTGTCTGTATATCTACAGACGCTTTTTTACGTATTTGACTGTATTTCAAAGAATGTGACGCATTCTGTTAGTTTGAGGGGATTTTTGTTAGGCTGTAATGTTAATTGGCGTTATTTCATGACTAAATGCAAGCTTTAATTCCGGCTAAGCGCCTCATACACTGCGCAAAAAACTCAAGGAGTGTTTTCTTAATAAAAAAAAACAGTAAAAATTCACAAGGATAAATTCGATTGATCTGAGTGCGAATTTTAAAAGCTTTGTTATTTTTGCCTTTTTTGTTTCTTTCAAGTCTGAACGTTAAACGTGTCTGATTCTTAGAAGCTTATTTCAATAACGTTGCCTTATTTCAAGTATTAAAACATTTTAATTGTTTTAACGATCGACTCTTGGTTGTAAGATGGCTGCATATCAAAAATTTCAAAGAACAAAGCAAAAAGATATTATAAGCAATCGAAAGCAATATTGCTTAAAATTTCAATTTGTTTATCCAGAGATTTGTTTTGTGTGCTTGAGTTTCAATGGAAACATTTCATAACAATCATAACAATTCTGGCAATAGAATAAACTTATGCGCTTTACTTTCGCAATTTGAATATTTTGTGCCTATTTCAACTCCCGTAATCAATTATTTTGTCAGATACACTTTCAACCGCGCTCAATTAATTAGTTAATAAATAAACTATGTTATAAGTATGGTCAGGCATTTGTGTACATATGTACATTACATATGTATGAATACAGAATTCCCCCAACTAATTGATGCTTTTAGGTCTGGCCGCGACTATATGACTGTCTGTTTGTATGTATTTAAATTGGGCTATAAATATTGAATTAGATGTTTGTATTTAAACAAAAACACTGCTCGACTAGAAAATACCGTTTAATGGCTTAAACATATGCAAGACGTGTAATTATATATCTTAAAATGTTTTAGCAATTATTATGTTTAGTTTGCAGTTTTGGCATTTCCTGTCATTTAAAGGAACAGGGTATAAACTAGAAAATCCACTCGAAACGTTTACAAAATAAAATGTATACAAAAACACAAAACGCATATTCATCTGTTTATGGCGCCCCACAAACCACATGCAAACCTCCCAATAAATAAAGATAAATTCGTTAAACACAAACAATTTGGCAACGGTTTGAATAGTGATGCCAATCAAACATTTAGAAATAGAAATTCAAAGCCAAATGCAATATCCGATAAATGTGTACGAATATTTATGTGAGGCAAGCAGCAACGATTTCGAGGCGATGATCTTCAATTCGATTGCGACGATTACGGCCTCTACATAATGCTGACTCAAATAATTAGCCTCAATATAGATAAATTAGCGACAAGTTAACGAATACTAGCAAAAAATACTGCAAATTGAAAAGTGGCGTCTAATTGAAATGCATGCAAACAACAGCCATAACAATAACTGTATGGCTCAGACAACTCCTCCTTCAATTCTGTTGATATATGTATACATATGTATGTGCATTTAACGAAATGAAATCGAAAGGCGGCGTTGCGCTTCAATTGATTCCATTCAGAAAAGAAACAGACTATCTGACCTCTCACAAAGCTATCTCGTCGTCATCATCATGTCATGTCATTATGACAAAATTCCATAGAACTTTGTTGTTGAGTGGGAAACAAGTGAAGCACGACACGCACTGATAACTACAAAACGTAATTGCTATTAACCGTGAATTTCCGCCCTTATCAGCTGAAAGAAAAAAATAACTGTGGTGTGTCATGCTGTTGATAAGAATGTAAGGATGGTGGGCGGCGTGCAACCGAATAAAATTGGCAATTATTTATTTATAGATTGTCAACGTAAACATACGTGTGGAAATATATGCAATTCTTCGAATTCATTCATTTCTAGACACTGAATGAACAATGAGCAATTTGATATATTCATACGAAGACGCATTATAAAATTGCAAAACACAAAAGTGCTTCACGCTTAAATAATAAAAAAGCCATAACTCATTTCTCTTATTGTGAGGGGAAAAGAAGATAAGTTTTAGAGTTATATATGTATATGTATTTGTGGACTTTAAGTGGCATCGCAGAGTTTGTTTTTCTTCAATATTTTTGTTGCAAGCTTTTAAGTTCTCTGGTTTCCTTTTGTGACTTTATTGATGAAGTCATATCCTTGCGCTAGTCGCTTGACTTGACTTCCGATGCGGGCTTTGCTCGCTCATTTTATGAAAATTGGTTTTATTTTTATTTTCACGTAATTTTCCGCCAGGGAAAACCAGGAAGTTGTCACTGTCGTCGTCATCATCGTTATAGCTGAGGGCATTTGCGGTAGTGGCATTGAAATTGATTGCATTTACCTTTATTGCATTTACTCGTATTGCATTTATCGAGTTTGATTGCTCAAAATGCATTTATATCATTGCCGTTATAGCGTTGGGCACTTTGCGTCTATATTTTTTTTTCATCTTTCTATTATGTGACATTTTTAAATGAGAATTCTTAAAAAAAAGAGAACAGAATCTTGGCACGTGGATTCCTTGCATAGCCGGCGTGTGGCACTTTTTGAGTTTTTGTTTTGATCGTTTATCGTATAGCTAAGGTTTTTTGCACTTAAATTGGCCGCCATAAAAAAAGTGTTAAGCTTTTTTTTTATGGTTATGGCTATTTCTAGACATTACAAGAAGTTTATAATCGCCAGCCACACAACAATTATTACACAAGCTCAAGTGCTAGTGCCGTTGCGAATAGTTATCAGCTTGGGATAATTCCCACGCGCACGTTGTCAACAAATGATCACAATGTACATTTTCTCCATGTATTTCCAGGTATTGAGGAGGTTCCCGTTAAGTCTGTGGTGAATCGTGTGGGTCATCAGTTGGCGAAGGCGTTATCCGAAAAGGGCATGGCGCTGCTGGTTAATCACGGCATATCTGATGAAAAGGTAGCTTTATCTTGATTAAAACCTAGTTTATTCAATGCTATAATGCTGCTTTGGTACAGTTGAAGACCGCCTGGGATCATCTGGATGACTTTGTGAATCTCGATCCGGATGTTAAACAGCATTATATACGCACCGATGGCGATAATCATGGCTATGTTAGTCCAGGCGTTGAGAAATTTGATGGCAAAACACCGGAACTGCGACATGCCTTCAACATATGCACACTGAATGCCCAGAATCTGCCAGAGGAGCCACTGCCCGGATTTGCGGATCACATCAGTGCACTGGCCACGGACTTCAAGGCGCTGGGCAGTTTTATACTGCAGGCGCTGGCCGTCTCGCTGGACATTCCGCACACATTCTTTCTCGAAAAGCACTCTCACATGCTGTCCGGCGACCACGACAACATGACCACTCTGCGCATGCTTTACTATCCGCCCATTGTGGACGACGAGCCCGGACACAGTCAGAACGATGTGATCAAGGGACGTTGCCAATATAGCTATCAGCGTTGCTTATCAGATCAGCCGGACTTTCGGCCAGAGCACAATCCCCGCGACGACATCAACGAGGTGGATGCCATGCAGACAAATGGTAAGGATGGAGCGTTCTCCGAACACAAGCTGGCTAATGGTGAGGTCATACGTTGCGGAGCACATGTCGACTACGGCACATTTACACTGCTGGCACAGGACTCTGAGGGTGGATTGGAAGTGCAACTGCCGGGCAGTGAGAAGTGGCATCGTGTAGGTCACTTGCCAGGTGCCATATTGGTCAACTGTGGAGAAATCTTGTCCATTTGGACAAAGGAACGTTATCCAGCACTGGTAGGTGGAACAACTAGAAGTCACCACTCACAAGCTAATCATTTTGAGTTTTCATTATTTCTGTAGCAACATCGCGTTGTAATTCCCGAGCAGGAGCATATTCGTGCCCGTGGTCGTCACTCCATTGCATTCTTCTGCCATCCAGATAATATTACAATGATATCTCCCAACGATCTGCCTCAAATAGATGATGCACAAATTTCAGCGTGTCTCAAGCAGCGCAAGAAGTCCTTTAAGGCGGCGAAAGAGCGGTAAGTTTAAGTAAAGTTTTCATTGATTATCTACAATATTTACTAACTTGATTTCTTTGTTATTGTTTGTTATCGCGCTGCGGCTGGCCATAAATTTCTCAACACGTATATACTCAAACAGTGTATACAATGCGTATCAGTTAATACAAAAAAAGTTTAAAGAAACGTACACCAATAACAATCACTCGCAATGACGTTGCGCCCCTACGTAAGATGCAAGCCATCTGCTCCTTCCACCCCCACTCGTCAATCTGTCACCTCCATTCGTCGTCATCTGTCATGTGTCACCTGACTGAGGAGAGTTGCGTCGTATTTTGAAAAGTCGACAACACGCTTGATGTTTTGTAACTTTTTTTGAAATTTTATTATTATTTTATACGATTGTAATTGCTTCATTTCTTGTTAGCTTGTACCATATGTATTTGATATACATGCATACTATTTATATATACAAATACAACATACAAATACATATATGTGTATATATGTATATGTTTTTGGATAATTCGAGTATTAATACAATTACACTGAAAAAATACACACGCACATTTTAACATTGACTTACATTCTAGACTTCTTTTCGCTTTATAAAATTTGAACATATCGCAATTCCAGAATTGACCAAGACTTCTTACTACAATATTACAGAGCGATTTGTCATCAAGTTATGCAATGATTTTTTGTTTATTTTTAGATCGGTCTTCACTTCATTTAATTATGCAATAATATGGGATAGCTTAATTATTTCACTTAAATTCATCATAGTACATCTTTTGTTAGTTTTATTCCACACACATAGTTTGCATTTGTGTTTGGTAATTTAATTACATTGAGAATAATCTATGATTTAGTTAAACTTTTGGACATTTACGATTATTTGGCTTTGTTGGATGTTCTTGATAACATACATACGATCTCGCTTATAAATAGTCTAAATAGTTCATACAACAATATACATAACTACTGCTACGGCGTACATTAACTTATTTTTTATAGATTAACGTAACGTAGAAACGAAAAATCAAACAAAATTAATCAGTCATTTAAAAAGTCGCAGAGTCAAAAAGAGCATTAGCTTTAGTTTATAACCATTATCATTGAATTATTGTGCTTATCTTGTGTCAAGTGTGCGCACAATATTGCCCATAACTGTGATCAATTTACTGTTTATGTGTGTGTACTGTGGCAATAACTTAATTATTTGCCCTTTTATTTGCGCAAAAAATATTTCATTTATTTATAACTAAAAGTCACATGCTCCACACTGTCAGTTAACACGCCAACTAACAATAAGAACCAGGTTGATAGACCATTTGTTTTTCTTATTGCGATATCTCTTGTTGTACTTATTGTTAGCCAGCTGATTTGATCAATAGTACTCAGTAAGTATGACGCGAACGTTTAACTGTATTTTTTAAAAAATTTCAACGAAATAGACACAGTTTTGGACTGTGAATATGTATGAATACGTAAGTATTTCTCATTGTGTATCTTAAAACAAACTATGCATATACTTGAACTTTGGCCTGCTTACTGGAATTACATCTTATCGTGTTGTCCTCCAATTTAAGTGATATCTGAATGCCTTAGCTTACTAGTTACTATAAAGTATGTGTGTGTGTCGCTTATTGTTATATATAGAATTCTAAATTTAAAACGGACCACATTCAATCTACTGCCAGTGCAGTTTGAGCAACTTGAACAAAACTTTGCACTTAAGCAAATGTGTTAAGCGTTCAATGCACTTAATTATATACATATATCCGCTTTTCAAAGTATTAAAAGCTCGTTGACAAATGATACATAAAACAGCAATGAATTTGTTAATGAAATCATTGTTATTAGTGAGCAGACGAACTGTTTTAGTTAGATACATTAAAATTACTTAAATGACTTTACAAGTGTGGTTGTGAACAATGTTTCCCTGTTGTGCAATCATCTACTTATTAAGTCACACATAAACATAATATAATGCCTAATCTAAATCGGCTACAGAATACTTTTATACGCTTTGCTTGTTACCAACAAAAACATTCCATTGCTTTCAAGCATTAAAGTATAAGTACAAATGCTATCTATCAATAGTTGCAAGCTCGAAAAACGATTTAATCGCACTTCAAAAGTATAAAAAAACCGTATGAAATATAAATCTCTTAATGACACGCGTTTGCAACTAGTTGATATAACTATTTTATGTATGAAAAGTGCCTGCTAATAAGGGCTTTCAGCTTTTTTTTTTTATTCTTACTGATTGATAATAATAAATGGAATATGTTAAATATTAAAAGGTCATACATATCCCGTGGGGATTAAACTAAATGCGAGCTGCTTTATTTGAATTTCATGCTGATTTTGTGGACAATATTTGGTCAGGTTTCAATTTAATTGTTAATGAGCAGCACACGTTTCGCGAGTGCCGCCACTTCGTTTTATCAAACTGTCAAAGTTAAATAATATAAATATTGGCAAAAAATACACCAAAGCAGAGACTGGCGTGGGTGGCTCATTTGTCTATTGGGTTGAGCCCTTAAGCTGGCGCTTTAGATAATGATTGTGATTTGCAAAACAACGCGCGTTTTATGCACATACTTAGATTAGATGAACATATACATATATATACTGTGTACTTGCAACAATTTCAAATTTAGCGCAAGCGAAATGAACTTGTGAATGCTTGATAAGCTCCACGTTGTAAATAATTGCCATGTTTGGCTTCTACTTATGCGACAGGCGTACGAAAAATATAAGTTAGACGGAAAATATAAAAAAAAGAACTAAAGCTAATAATCTTTATTATTTTGGCTCATTACCTTAAATTTGCTTGGATAAGATTGTCCGGGCAATCAAAGTATATATATTGATTTCAATAAATTCAAGATGTCAGACAAATATTTAGCAATAAATATTTATTGAAATCAATTTGTATGCAGATATGTGTGTATTAAAAAAAAAATGCAGTTAAGTAAACGTTTGCATATTGCATAGGAAACTAATACGAAAATTGAATGTCAATAGAATCTATATGCATTTGTAGTTTTATCGACAGTTGTTTGCCGATTAGAGCTTGCACATTTTGCAACTAAAGGTTAACTAATATTCCTATAGTATTTGAGCGCCAACTACCTACAACACTTAACTAAGGCGCTCAAAAATGCGACATGCTCAAATATAATATGTAACAGCTTTGTTTTGATGAGACTTTAAGTCACACTTTACCATATTTTAGTTTTGTTTAGAGGCTACTGGTACAGTGGCTACTAATAGAACAAGTGGATATGTTAATCATACGAGTATGCAGTACAACACGTTGTAGTAGTTCTTTAAGCTTTATTCAGTTGGGCAAATCTACTTTTATAAATAGGAAGACTTTCATCTCCCGTTTTCAAATTTCAATTCACACGTTTTACCTGTCTGCATGTATTATTATGTGTATACTAATGGTACATCAAATAACATTATATACGTATATCAAACATTCAATACAATATATGTATGTATATATATTAAATAGGTAAGTAAACTTTATATAAACACTTTACTAAATGACAATAAAATGTTGCAGGCAAAATTCTAGGAATTTGAAATTCTTTTCTGTTGATTTTTTGCATTTGCCCAACATCTTCGCATTTTAATTCAACTTGTAAATATTTTGTTATTGTTGATTTTTTGTTTGTTTATTGTACGCATCCATATTTCAAATGTATTTTTGCACATCAATTTCGGATTAACTTTTATTTTATTTTTAGTTTTTTTTATTATTATTTTTCGTTTGAAGGCTTCATGTTTTTTTTTTTCTGTGGGATTGTCGTGGTCGGCTTATAACATTTTAACAGATGCTTAGCGTGGTCATAGATTTTAGCTTTGTTTTTTCATATATCTTTAGGTTACACATATGAAGGCCTATGTAAGTAAGTACATGTATCGGCAGCTAGCATAGGAGGTTTAGGTACATACATATACATATACATTTGTTTTGTTTTCCTAGGAAATACAGAGAAAGTGGAATGAATGGAAGCTGATTCGAAACGCTTTTAGTTGGTGAACAGCGGATGCAGTTGCTGCTGCTCCTGGCTGGTGATTGTGGGCGTAGCCTCCACATAATGTCGCGCACGCATCACATTCATATGGATCTCCGATGAGGCCGTGGAGTTCACATAGTTCGGCAGTTCAGCGGAACCATTCCTGGCACCGTTGTCCCTTCGATGGCCGCCACCCGGTCCATTGCCACGTCCGGCAGCCGCCCGAAAACTGGCGCGACAATTGATGAACGCATAGGGACAGCAGCTCTGCAAAAGATACACCACCACACATGCACAGAACAACAGAACGGAAGGCAAACAATATGAGTGCAAATTGGCGAGAATGCTTACTGCTACGTACTGAAAGGTTAGGCATATAAAAACGACGTCGGGGACAGATACAGCGAGCGAGATAAACAGATAAAAGACAAATAGACAAGGAGACAAAGTGACACACAGTCGGTATTTGTGTGGAGCCATTGGGTGTGTGAGCTGTGAGTTGCTTGTTAGTTTGCATGGTTTTGTCGCGTTTTGTCGGTTTATTTGGTGTGTGATGGACAGCACATGTCTCTGGCAATGCTTGTTGTGTGCGTGTGTGAGTTAAAAAACAAGAGAGCAACAAAAAGCAAAAAAAAAAAAGAAGAAAGAAATGTAAATGAAAATAAAAATGGAAAATTCCAAGAGGAATAAAAAATAAAAGCCCGCATTCATTTGCAAAAAATATGAGGAACTCACAGCATGTGAAGTGTATAAATATGTGTGCTGTGCTGTTAAAGAGAAGTGTGCAAAATGAGAAATTTGTGGCAAAGATGAAGATAAAAAAAAGGAGGACATTTTTAGTTTAGACAAACTGTGGGCCTTAAAATATGCGCATTTGCAAGGGTTGTTTGTTTGGCGACCGTTTTGTAACAGGTGCTGTTGTTGGTTTATCATATAGGTAGAGTGTGTGTGTGCATGTGTGTGTGTGTTAGGTCTACTCATTCGCATATGGATATATGTACATAATTTGTATAACATACTTAGATACGCGAAAGCTTTTCAATTTGAATATAACATTTTATTTTGTGACATTCTTTGGCAGGGCTTAGCATTTGTTGGACAACGTAAGGCAACGTATCAGTAAGGCAAAAGCCAGCTGTGCATGGAAAAGATGAGTAGATGATAAGATTAAAGTTAGAAAGGCAGAGAGGCAAAGGCAGAGAGAGATAAAGATAGAAAACCAATTTACGATAATATGCGATTTGCCATAACAAAGAGCGAAAGAGATACAAAAAAGTTAATGGAGCAATATATACTTATGGTTTGAGCTCTATATGCACTATATGTTATAAGTAGATATGGTGTACAGAAATAGGATTAGCACAGGCAAGCGGAGCGTGCATTAAATTCAAAAGGCAATTAACATTATCGCTGAAAATGAAAGTCGCGACATGAACAAGCTATTGCAGAAAGCTACTGCAGTTGCAGTTGCACTTGACAGTTTATTACTGTTTGCTGAATTGAGCTAAATACGAATGCTATGAAATAGTATTATTTTGTTAAAGCTATGGCTAAAGGCTAAAATGGCACTAGATGCCAGTGCAGCTCCAAATTAACTCATATAGCTACCGAGATGTGCTCTTCTTCTTGTTTTGTCTGCTGTTGCAATGGCCATTGATGTTATTCTTGTCTCTGTTGCTTTTGCTGTTGCTGTTGCCGTTGTTGTTCTTTTTTGTGCTTTCCCCGTTGTTGCATCAGCGGCTTTTGAACTAAGTCTAGGCATGAGGCAAACGGCGTTTGCAATTGATATTATATGTATTTTTTTTTCGATTTCAAATGCAATACGTATTGATAAGAGGTCTTACTTTGCAAATTTGCATTATGCAACAACAAAAAGAAAGAAATGCTCCCGCCCCAAGTACATTAATAAGCCTAAAAGCTTTCCACATCGAACTCACCTTGAGCGTCTTCTTGAACGCGGCCCTGAAATCACGATTGAAGTATGCATAAATAATTGGATTCAGTGCCGAGTTGAAGTAACCAATCCAGAACAGTATGCCAACAACGATTCTCGGCGTTTTGCAGCTATCGCATAACGTAAACGTTATGTACCTAAGGCAAAATAATAAATATTAACTTATATATAATATAATAAGTATGCTATTTTGAGTAAGGAGCTATTTTAAGCACAGAAAATGGAAAAAAATAAATGTTTTATGCGTAGAAAATTAATTAAACTCCTGCTTTGCTATGTAAACATAATAATGACTCAATGAACTTTGTTTAGTAGTTTTGCCCTATAGCTAAATAATAATAGCTATGAACTCATTTCAACAAAGCAAAGAATAATTTCAAACTTTTCCATTTATAATAATTATGCAAAAACATGAGTAAAAAGTGAAGCATAACTCAAGGCGTAAAGTGAAATCAAACCTTAGAGACTTTATTAAATTTATTTACTGGAAAGCAATTCAAACAGACCACTGCGAAGCTGAATAAATGCAATAGCTTTTTAATGAAAAATAAAATCTCTTACCCAAATCAAAAAGTATATCATAACAAAACAATATAAGCTTACGAAACCTTGTACACAGTAAAGTGCTTCACAAATGATAAGCGGTTCTGCCGAAATACAAAATGAATAGAAAAAAAAAATTAATAATGAAAATATTGGCAACAATCTGCCCTGCCTATACGCACCATAGGAAGAAGGGCAGCCAGCAGAGCAGAAAGGCACTCATTATGATGCCCAAAGTGCGGGCTGCTTTCCGTTCACGCCTCATGGTCGTTATGGTTGACTGCTCGACCTGTATGCTCGGTCGGGGCTTGGGTATTTGGCTAATCTGTAGATGCTTCTCCAGCAGCAAAGCGGCCACCTTAGATCTGCACGTTAAGCAAGTAATTAGCATTAATTGCATTAAACAAATTAATTGCGTGTACCTGTAGACCAAGCGCTCCTGACGGTCTGCCTCCTGATAAATTCGATAGTACATGGACAGCATGACAATGCCGGGTATCCAAAAGCTCATCGATGAGCTTACAATGGCATAGACTTTGTTCACTTTGAATTCGCATATCTGCAATTCAATTAGTTATAAGTACATACTCGTTCGTTAGTGTGGGTGTGGGTGAGAGCAGTATTTTAATTTATATAAATCACACTACAAATAAATCAATAAAACGAAAAAGGACTGTTAGAAGCCAGCCATACGTGATAATATGTAAAATGCACTCAATTAACTTGCAACACAACACACAATAAGCAAATTGTGGATGCACTGCGGCGTATGCGTAATTTGATTGTTGGCACTGAAGTGGAAGCAATGAAAACGCAACCCAATTACCAAGCATACATTAAACTGATGATACGTATTAAAACAACCAGAGAAGATGAAGAAGACATAGGGCTGGAGGCTCGAGGCCATCTAATCAGATTTATGCCGAGAGTCGCCTTCCACTTATAAACAAACAACCACACACAACAGCAAAAACGACTAGTACCTCCACAACAACAACAACAAACACAAGTTAAACTAATTAAAGCCCCAACTTGAATGCTAATGTATGCAAAAGGCTTTCAATGAGTCGACGCATTGTGTGGAAGTCGAAAATTATGCACAGGCGGCAAACTCAAATATAATTACATTTATTTATACATCAGCATTTAGTATGGCGCAATGCTAACCACAAACAAAAACAACAAGAATGACAGCATCTGGCAACAGTTGTTAGGCAGCAGTAGAACCATAAGATATTGAACCACCTTCACCGTTTGACAACTTAACAAATATATATATTGCTAAATGCAACCAGCTGCCAGCTGTTTGCTGCTCCTTTGCCTTGTTCAGAACGTGTTCATGTCGAAAATGGCCAATAAAGCAGACTAAGTAATAAATATGCCAACTGTCGACTGGCCGTCCAAAAAGGCGTAAAAATGCTCCAAACGCCCATGGCACATACATAAATCAATTTTCTTTGAACCGTTTTTGAAGCGGAAATAGTACAGTGGGTTCCGAGTCGTGTTTACCTTAATTGACACGAGGACCTGAATGAAACACGACGCAAGTATTATCAATACTTATAATTAAGGAGCTAGAAATTTGGGTTTTCCCCTAAGTAATCTTGGCGTTTTGAGTAGATAAAACTCTGCTTTGTTAAGCTAATTAATCATAATTAAAAACATGGTAAATCTCTCTGGTTTTTCAACCTGAAAATCATAAGTTATTCTGTATGCCTCCTACATCCGTGTAGGTTAAATTAAATGTTGTCTAACAGATAAATCTGAGTGTGTGTGTTTGAAATTTGTAATTTCGGTTCGTGTCTTGGTTGTCAAATACGCATCTCTAGTCTGAAGCAAAGCCAAAGTGCCCGCAAATCTTGGCAAAGCGTTGTCAGAATCTATAGCGCACCTTGTGTCCCATATGCGGTGGGAGCAAGTAAAATGCATGGCTAACCTCTACAATCAAGCAAGAGCACACAGACACATAGAGACACCCACACACTAACACACTTCAAGCCAGCATAAGCTGCACATGCTGGCAACTTGTGAGCTCTGATCCGAGAAAGAAAGTTAAATCAATAATGCAGGCATACACTTACATGCGGATTGGATTTGAGATATTTCCAGTTCTCGTTCGTCGTATACCAGCCAGAGCAGATGGGCAGAAAGGATAGTAACGCCGGCGACAGCCAAACCATCAGCAGCATTATAAAAACGCGACGATAAGTCATTATAAGTGGATAGTCCAATGGCTGCACTATTGCATAGTACCTAAAAATTATGAAATGTTAAAATATGAGCTGTTCTAATGCATATTTTACTGCTTACCTATCTACCGATATGCAACATAGATGCATAATGCTGGCAGTGGAGAAGTAGACATCGAAACTGTTCCATATATCGCACATTAAGGATCCAAACATCCATCTGCCCGATATCTCGACGGAAGCATTAAATGTCATGGCACAGAGTGCGACCAGCATATCGGCAACCGCCAGTGAAACCACAAAATAGTTTGTAATGATGCTACAAATTAACAGTAGAAAGTGGAAGATGAAGTTTAGAAACTGCTCTGTATAAGGCAAGTTAGAAAACCTCTACAAAATGACTTTGCAACAATGTGCAGTTATGTCATTATTCTCTCTCATACGTATACGTAATATACATAGTTATCCTGGTAGTTGATTGGCTTAATCACTTGTCTGGTTTTTAACCTTTGAGGATAGTGCAGAAAAAATGTATACTCATATAACGCATACGTATTTTCGAGTTTAATTAGTTGATTGATAATTTGTTTTACATCACCGCAGCCCCCTTCACCCACTTTATCAACAACAACAATATCAACAAGCACCAACTCAATTACAATGCGGCGTATGCGCAACGTTTAAACTAATTGCAGCTTTAATTTCCGAAAATTTAAGCGATAGGCAATTACATTTTCATACTTAATTTTACAGCAGGCCAATGAACCAAATCCAGCCTCCAAAACGATGCCACACCATCTACAAACTTAATTACAGCCCACAGGAACCAGCCGCAGATGACAGAAGTCAGCCAGCTGAAGGCAGAAGGCAGACAGGATGGCAGGATGGCAGAATGCCAGAATGGCAACAAGCGGACAGTTGATGAAGAGCTTTAACTACAGCAAAAATATACAAGGCGCAGGGCACAAAATACCCAGATCAACAGCAGCAACAGCAGCCATAGCAGCAGTAGCAAAATGTAAGTAATAGTAAAAAGGCGATGCCTTAAAGCCGATTAAAGGCTAAAAACTGGCACCGGGGAAGTTGCTGATAGGTGTCAAGTTTAATTAGATTTATGACTTGTCAATTTTATCATTACACCTTGGGGGCTTTTGAGAGGCAAAGTAACGATTTCTGGTGAGTTTTTTGTTTTGTTTAAAGAGAGGTTCGTACAGCATAAAGGAACTAAAAATGATTTTACTTGAAGATTAGTTAAAGACAAGCCTTCATTTTATGTTATTATTTAAGCTACTATTACTTTTTACGTCTTAATATATTTTAAATGCTTTATTCTCTTTTTGAAACTATAAAATCGGAAACTAAAACAACAGCTATAATACAGCTCTTTTATTGGCACCCTGTCTAAAGTTCTTGAGCCTGAATATGATAATCATATGTTTTAGACCATTTAATCCTTGCAGCTCTTAAGGGACTGGCCCAAAACATTGCTTGTTTTAGTAAGTAGCACGTAAATGTGCTACACAAAAACTGGTTCAATTAGTTAGCCGGATATTAGGGCCTCCAGCCGCAAACGCACAATTGTGGCCAACTGTCTGTGTGAGGGTTGTTGAGCTGCCAAGGAGAGTATCTTTACGTTTGCGAGTAGATGAGGCCTAAATTGTTGAACGACGATTTGGCTTATGGAACGCTGGAGTTAGCAACACACCTGTGATTTGCAACAGGACGCAAAAGGAAACACACTGGAAGCACACACAGGAATGAGACTTAAGTACGAATGCATGTTGAGCATAATAAGGTTTAATTTGGCATAATTATTTAAAACTGCGCAGCCAAGCAAAAACATTTAAAATGTGCCACTCCCCAGCCAGGAGCCAGATAAAAATATGTTGTGTACTCGACAATAGTCCTTAGTACCCTCATACCATTCCATTCTCATTTTTACCAGAGTCAGTTAGCGCTACAAGTTAAATGAGCCCCACAAATGTCAGATGGCTTGTCTGCTTCCACTTAGGCAATCTCTCTCTCAATCTTTCTCTCTCTCGCTCTCTCTTTGTGTGTGGCGCTGTGTCGCCAAGGTGAACATTATCTTCGCCTGCTTTAAGAGTTTTATGCCTTGACATTGAACGCCTTAGGCCTCTCACGTAGGCGTGACCGTGTTGTTGTCGGTCGGTTGACTACGTGTGTGTGCTTTATGTTGCTTAAATGCCACCAACTAAATACAACATATGAATTCGCACCTGAATCACGTACGACATAATGAAGAACTGCCGCTAACCCAGGTCATACAGGGTGACACCTACTACCACAACAGTTGTAATCTCGTTGGAGAGTGTGTTTGTGGACCATCGTAAATTATATGTCGATCACACTCAGAAAATCTATGACTTAAGATTACCAAAACCGTAGTTTTATAGTTTGGTTTTAAAAATCATTAAGTGTAAAAGCATAAAAATTCGATCTTTCTGGAGCTCTCGAATAAATTTAACTCTTAATCATATCATTCTCTATTTTTTTATATCTAGGCCACAATATTTTAATGCGCGCTTCTTATTAACATATTCGATGAAACTACTCACGTTTCTGACATTTGACAGTGCCGCACATAAGTCTGTTTGTAGAGAGAGGTCATATTAATAATAACCACCAACCACGGAATTGAGGTAAACGGGTCACAGGGTGAAAGTCGACCAATGTCTCGGCATGCGAGCCAGCCAAAATTTGATAAATTATGACAAACAAATGGACGTAAAGGGGCGGAGGATTAAAGTGTCCCGCAGGCAAGAAGACTCCAATTGTTTCACACACAGACACAAGAGTCTACTGGCTGTGTCCTTGATAACAATAGCGCTTTGTGAATAACAATAATCAAAAAAAAAAAAAAAAGCCAGCACAATACATAAATGCCAGAAACGGGAGCACGCTTGTTCGCTTGGACGGCCATTGGTGATGCATTTGTTGTTATTGGGTGTCAACTCACCGTAATTTCCGGTGCCGCATAACGGACACAATCACCAGCATGTTGCCCAGTATGGCAGCCAGTATGATGAAACCAATAATGAAACACTTGACGATGACAAATGTCAAGTGCGCGCTGCCGGCCGTCTCGCCAGCCGCTGCGGCAGCGCCAGCACTTCCATTGTCCTGGGCCTGTCCCCCAACACCGACTATGTCCATGTCCAACGGTATTGAGCTACTGCTGCTGCTGCCACTGCCAATACCCTCCTCCACATCAATAAGTCCATCGGCAACGAAATTTAAATAACTTGCATGCGAGGTGGCCGCCGCCGATACCGATGCGGATGCCTCCAGAAGCAGTGGCATATAAATGGGCTGTGATGGGTTCGCTTCTGGCCCGCTGCCACCGCCATCATCGAGCAGTGTCCTTGCCGCCGTTGTTGCTGTTGCTGTTAGCTTGCGTATGAGCGTCATATTCGCAGTAATGGGCAATTATTATTGTTACTATGTTTCGTCTGTCGTCTCGTAGTGTCGATGGTGTTGAATAGGGGCAATGCTGGCAAAGTTAGTCCTTGAATCCAATGCAATTATTGGCTTGCCACTCAATGCTGACTAGCTGTTGTTGTTGTTGCCTAGTAGTAGTAGCATTCTCATAGTTGGGAGGGGCACACGCTATACAGGACATTCTGATTGTAACTGTCATTTGGCGATGTTGCTGTTGTTGTTGTTGTTGCCGTTGCTGTTGATTGCTTTTATTGCTTGCCAAATTCTGCAATTGAAATCATATCAAAACGATTTATTAGTGCTCATATTTCATTTATTGCCGCATTATACATTTTTATTTATTTATTTACTTATTGTTTGTTCGCTATCTTTATTCGATTTGTATCAATTTAGCATTTTTGTGCCAGTTTAATGAAGCAAGAAGTGTCAGCGATTTATCTTCCATCTGCCTGCGAGGCAGCAAACCAGCCCAGCCTAACCCATAGGCTATAAGCCACATCCGTCTTAGTCGCTCACAATTTGTAGAACATGCAAATGTAAATCAACCCCATAAACACCTGCCTTGTGCCTTTAATGGCATTGTCTAAATTTTATATATAACCTCAGGCAATTGGCTACCAAAACCAACAACAAAAGAGCTTTGGCTGAGCCTTTTGGCTTAGAGCTGCAAAATGAAATTGCCACCTACACAAGGATCTGAAGTTTATTTTTTTGAAGGCGCGGCCGGCGCAACAAACGTAATCTCAACTCAACTCAACTCAATTGGCTCAATTTGCCATAAATAGCGCCAATGTGTCTGCTGGCAACAGATTTTCTAATGGCGCCAGCAAAACGCGACAAAACTCACTGCCTTCCGCTTACCGACAGCTGTTGCCTGTCAATATTTTATCCTTATCATTAGCAAATGTCAACTTTCAAAAAATCTACTACTACGTACTCATATTCGCGTACTCAAACTTTTGCAATTTACTTAGCTGCAGCGCTCGGATTACTTGTTTTCAAGCAGAGATGTCGCACGGTGGAATTGAAGAAAAACAAAACTTTAAATACTGCAGGTATGCAAAATCTTGATGTTGGCTTGTTTGCAGTTCAAAGGAAAATCCAGGTAAAGTTTGTAAAAATAAATCTATCTTACGATTGAATTGCTTTTTTCTAACTGAACTTGAACTTCAGAGAGTAGCGACTTATATCCAAACAATTGTAAATATTATTTAAAGCTGTTTTGGGTAAGATAATGATCTACTTCCTATTCGCAAACAGATAATGTACAATTTTACACGGCTCACTTAAGCCACAGCATAGAAATAACCCAATTTCATAGAAAATATTAGCAACTCACTAAAACCCAAATTTCCGATCAAAATCAATTGAGATAAATATATTTTTTAATAAATGGCTATAATAATTTCATAAAATGTTCCTAATGAAATAAATTAAATAAACTTTGTATGAAAGTCACAAGGACTAACAAAGAGGATAAGTGTAGACATACTATATCACCAATTGCTGTTGGCAAAATGTATCAGTTTACAGTTATGGAGTGTGTGTGTGTGTGTAGTTATCATTGATTCGCTTCCGGTTGAGCAAACATTTGCGTCTCCAACTCGCAAGTCCCTCAAGTTTAACACACAGTAGATGTTAGTGAAAGTTAGCTAACAAAATAATAGGAGGCCAATGGGAATGTGATATGTGCTATGCGCTATGCGCTTTGTGTGTTTTCTACCTACCTTTAGATAAATGAATTTCGTGTCAACACGCATACAGCGACACTTACACACAAAAGCGCGAGCACGCTTTTCATTCCCCATTTCCCATTTCCACAGCTCAAGTAAACATTAAATCAATAACGAGAGGGAGTGCGATACAACAACAGCAACACAAATACAAAAAAAGCATGAAAATCTTGAAATATGTCATGCGGGGCTCTGCTGCTTTGCTGCCAAGTGCTTTTGTCAACCACATTGACAATGCTTCACAACAATACAGCAGCAAGAACATACATAATAGCTGCAGCTGCCTCTCAAGTGCCCAATGGCTTACCGGACGAGCGTTGAAGCGATGGTGGAGCCAGAGGAAAGGAATAACTATGAAGTCGATTGAGATTGGTTGCCCTTCTACCGTTCGCAGCCACAATACATCACGGCTCAAGGTAAGGACACTTTTTAACCACAGACGCTAGTCCTTCTCAGCCTTCTGTCACACCCACTCTGTCCCTGTTCTCGTCCTAGACTCTGCCCTACCTCCACTCAGCTCCAGGACTCAAGTCCAGGTAACTTTTGCCCGACTCGCGTGGTACGCTTTCTTTCTGTTCTTTCTTTTTTTCTTGCTTTCTGTCAACTTTTATTTGTTGTTAAAGTATCTGGGATTTGTCGGCGTTTGTTTGCTTTTGGGATTCATTCATTTAATGTATACGAGAAGGTCAATGTACAATGGCATAGAATTGAGAGTTTCAATTTCATTTATAAAAGTAACATGAGCTAAATGGCTTAGCTAGCTTATGGCATAAGGCAATAAGTAAAAATGCTCTTTGTGTTTATATACGAAATTCATAGATTATTTCAGATTATGTTTACAGTTGTTATAAGAGTTATAAGTTCTAAATAATAAGAACTAATTTTTTCGGAATTTTACATATATAACATTACATATCAGATTTTATCCGACTCAATAACATTTGAGCCCAGTGTTAACGGTTTCGTGTTGGGATTTTAATGGGTCTGGTGGGTCAGTGGGTCGTTCACACTACGCTTCATTCATATTGTGACGGGATGTGATTCATTTCGTTTGGGACGCGCCATTGTTAAGGTGCAATGGAGAGTGATTCCTTGGCTGGCTACCTGCGTCACAAGTCGTGCAGGATATTCGGTTTTTTCTTGTGTATCTTTTCCTTTTCTTGTTCTTGGCTTATAAGTTATTTATTCGTACTTATTCTTGCTTATTTGAATTCGCCAGTGTTTATTTACTGTTGAGCATTGGGCTAAAGCCAGCCAGGCCACATAGTATTTGCTTTGTGAAGCAGTAACGGACCCTCCCACATATACCCTTACATCCACACAAAGTCTTTGAGAAGAACTAAAGGCATTTTCGACGCATAAAGACATCAAATTTGTTGTTTGCGGTTTCTTGATTGAGGGTTTGGACTGAGGTCAGTTATGGACTGGACAGGATATTTGGCATTAATTACTTTCTTTGTGCTGAAATCTGTGGAAGGGTCCTAAATTATTTTCGCTCCTTTAGTCTGCTTTTAATTAAGTTTTTTATTTATGCAGGCAAAAGGAATTTTACAAAAAGTTTTGTGCTTAAGCTAATTGATATTGCTTTTAAAGTGGGAGTCTGTACTTTAAACAAAGTACCAAAAAAAGCGATCAAGTTGTTAACCCGCAGCATTCGAGTTTGGGTCATTTATCACAGCTGTATTAATGTGTCCGATAGCGACGTGGATACATTAAAATTTTGTCTGGATTCTTGGCCAGATGCAAATTAGTTGAGTGCTTAAAGTGACAAAGACAATAAGTGGAAAAGATGCTGGAATAAATGGACGAATGAAATCAAGCGAATATTTTTGGCTTAACAAAAGCCACAAAACCGAATCGAAAGCGTTAACAAATCGAATGCCAACAAAAAGAAATTAATTGGGCACTTTGAAATATGCAAAAAAAGATGAACCCGCAGCGGTCAGCGGAGAAAAGAAAATCAAACATACAGGAAAAGCTTTGTTGATTGTGACCATTTAATAAATCAAATAACACAAGAAACTTTTGGTCTGCCCAAAAAAGAAAAAAATCTGAAAACACTCACAATCCCAATGCAGATTTGATATATATGTAAGCGCGTGTGTGTTTGTGTGTATTAGAGTGTATGATCTATGACCTTGCAAGCGCTACGACCTGTGTCAGGCAATCAGCCAGCCAGAGTGGAAGCAGCAGTTCAATTATTCATCTACCAACAAATTCGTTATTCGTTTTGACTTGATTATAACGAAGTGGCATGGAACACGAAAACGCCTCACGCATGTTAAACTGTATACGGATAAGTATATGGTATGTTTGTACATAGATTACACTGACCAGCCGTAAATTGCCCATCTCCTTGGCCTCAAGCATTTACATTTTAAATTGCAGCAATACGAGTATTTGCATTTTCCAGCCAAAATGGCCGCAAATACGCGCAACAAAATTTGTGAATAGCATTTTTTGTACACAATTTGAATTTTGTTTGCATAACCCACAGTCAAACACGCACACGCACACACACACAAAAAACTTGCCACAACAGCAAATAGAGAGTGGCAGATGGAGAGCGAAAGGGATACAACTTTTTGTGCTTGCATTTTAGCGGCTTTTTCGCTTCAACATTGCTGGTGACGGCAACAACAACAACAGCAACTAGCTTTGCTGCGGTTGATATTCTGCTGGCAAATGTGAATGCCAACTGAAAAAAAGGCCACAGAGCATCATTGCAGCATACGAAAAATGTTGCTCAAAAATTCCCAAAGTTTGGAAGTGTACAAGTTTCAATTGCTAATGCAAATATATAATGTCAGGGGGCATTGCGATTCTGTTAGTTGACCTCATTTATAAAGAGCAAATAAAAAGCTAACAAAATTTGTCTAATATACGAGAAACATCATGGCAGTTGAGCAATCAAATGAAGCCAGTTGAATAATAAAAGAATCCCAACTCTCTAACCAGAGCTCTAAGAAACATAATTTGATAATAATTGAACCACTTCTTGGCAGGCTTCAAGAAAGTTGAGCTCTATCTGCATCAATACGATTGAAATAAACTCTTTATATGTTTGAGTTCAAGTTCATCATTTATTGAACTTGTTCAAGAAATATTAGTAAATACAAGTTTAAAGCAAATTCAAATCGTAATTTTCCACTCTCTGCAAGCTGTGACTTTTGAACTTGATACGCATGGACGAGCTCACGTTTCAAAGCCTTACCAGTACCACAGAGCCAATAGCCAGAATAAGTGGCTTTCATCGCATACTTTCATCCACGTTCTGACCCTAAAATAATCGGAAATATGTGTGTGTGTGTGCCATTAAATGTTTATGCACAAAGTTAGTTCTGAGTACTCAGCATTTTTTATGTATTTAAAACATACAAGACACACATAATAATGCCTTGTATGTTTTCCTTTCATTTACTTTTAGGGCCCACAAAGTTGAAAAGTCTTATGCAAATGCAGCTGAGTTAAAACCTTGCGCAAAACTCAATTTTAATAATATTATGCCATTGTTTTTACACATATGAATAGTGTTCAAAGAAATTAATCAGCAATTGCAATAAAAAAGATTTTGTTGGAATATATTTAGCCATAATTATCTGTGCAATGATATTGTTTTAATTAATACTAAAATTGTATGAGTTTTATTTTAGCACACTGTATTTCACATGCAAATAATACGGCGTGTCAGATTTTTATCCAGCATATGCACGCAAATATGCGAATTATGCAGTTTTTAATTAATTTTGCCTGTTGCCTGTTCCACATATCCAGCTTTTTATTCCACAATGTTTTACTTTTTTTTCTAGTAGAGAAAAGCTCATATTCATACAAAAATAGCACAATTCTCCTACCTTTTCCATTTAATTAAAGAAATAAAGTTTGGATAATATACGAAAGCTGAGAAGCCAAGAAATTGGAGCCTCGTTAAACTTGGTCGTTGGCGTGCCGTGTGTCAAACGACCATCATGAACTTTACTCATCTGAGTAAAATTGTGCATACGTCGCGTTGCCAGCCAGTTTGGCCGGCTATACATTTTTCCACTGCATACTTTTGAGCGCTTCGTTTGTGTGCCATCGCGTAAAACTGTTGAATATTTCAGCGTATTTGCAGCTTATATACTCAACATGTGTGAGCACACTGGACAGCGTAAACATATTTCTTTGGCTAACGTAACGTGCTGCTGTTATTTTTACTGTTGTTTATGTAATTTGTATAATAAATATTTGATTGGCTGCGTTGGCATTCATAATTTATTCACCACAGAAATAAATGTGCAAAAGTAGTCGACAGGACAAAACACTTCATCAGTCACACATGTTTACACACATGTCGTGACATTGTTACTAGTATTGTTGCTGTTTTTATGGTCAATTGTTTAACTTTGTATAGTAGTCGCTGTTGTTGTCAATTGTTTGCTGGTCTATGTTTATGTTGCTATTTCTGTGGCATTTGTGGTTAGGACCGCACAATTTACGCACGCCCAGAGCCACATTAAAGCGAATTTAAAGCACCGGAAATTACTTGCAAAACATGCCGACAAAGCCCAAAACGTTGGAAATGATGCTGTTGACAAAGCCCAAAATATAACGGCCCAAACGTGCTCTTAACGCTTTAATTGATATACAAGGTGTTGCATTATAAAACGCCGCACACAAAAATATTCAGCATACTCTCTGTTGACAGATTATTTTTGGGTAAGCATTCTAAAAATGTCAGAAAAAGTAACGCACGAGTGGGTCATAGATGTCTGTTTGTGTGTGCGTGTGTGTGTCTGTGTGTGTGTGATTTGATATCATGCGACATGGCCACAAGGGCAACATAATAGAGTAGTAGCTGGCCCTGCTCATCTGTCTGCCGCACTGCGTTTGATTGTCTTCCGCATGATTTCGTGTGTTTGTATTTTAAATGCAGTCGTGCAGTAGTGTGTATGTATGGCAGTGTGGCAAAATGGCATGGACAAGGTATATTTCGTACTTCAAAAGCCGCTGGCTTTGAATGTGAATGCGACTGACTGAAAACGAGAAATGCAGAAAAAAATACGAGCTAGAGCATTTTGTTTTAAATGCCAACCCTACAATAGAAAAGAAGAATCCTTATCAAGGACATAAACAATTGCATTGTGGTTGCCTTTACTACACTTGCTGTTGTTGGTGCTCTTATTATGTGGGGCAATGCTGGCAATGGCAATGGCACAAAAAAAAGTGCTTCCAGGGAAGTACTTTCCTCAATTGTTGTTACTGTTGTGCTGATTATTTGCGAGAGTGTGTGTCTATGGGTGTATGTGTGTATGTGTTCACGTACATTTTAGTAAGGTTAAGAGGAAGACGCTCTTGGCACGAGTGTATGATTCTGCTGCTGCTGCTGCTGCAGACTAACTGCTAGCTGCGCAACCTGTGTCATATTGGGTCTCTTCTTAGGAAGGACGCAGCACCTGGCGTCTATCAGCTGCGCACACACACATCAACACTTTTTGGCTTTTGTTTTTTGTTTAAGCACACGACCTTGAGCACGAGCGCTGCTAACACACTCTGCACCTGATTGCAAAGTGTGTAATACAAATAAGAACTTTATACACACACACACATGTACACACACCATCGTATCTGCAAGAGACAAAAAAAATGCGCTAGTTCATTAGTGTTAATTGATTACATGGCCCGCAGAAGTAGGAAGCGACAACAACAAAAACAACAAACTTACTGCCACGACGTTGACAAACGAAGCGCAAAATTGCAGACAGCCGCAAGGCTGCTGATTGAGAGGGGGTTTGCAAGAAGCAAGTGTGGGTTAGCTTTGTTGGCAAAACTTTAGCTGAGCTGCAGTAGAGCCACAGCGAACTACTAGCATGATTATCATAAAATCACGTGCACGGCACGGCACGCCATGGTCTCGATTTCGTATCAAGTCAATCACACAACTCGATAGACAATGACTTTGCCCTTTTGCCTGCCGTGCGATGAGGGCGACAAGCGTTAACCTTCGTTTGCGATTGAAATTGACATTGCTTCCGTTGTGGGTAAGACAGAAACAAAAACAAAAAATAAAAGTAATGTCAATTGCCATTTGCATTGCACATGAATTACGTTTATATTAGATATAATTATATAGTACGTACGTGAAAGAGTGAAAAAAAAACATTTATGCCTTGTGCTGCGTGACTTGAGTCGACTTGACTTTGGTCTGGTAGTCCTTTTCTTCTTTCCGCTGTGGCTTTTTATGATTGCTGCGTATCGCAGCCAAGTATACTCGAGTGTGTTAGCTTCGGCACTTTGATGGCATTTTGATGCTTAATATAGTTGCAATTTTCTATTTATTTTACTTGCATACACACAGAGGCACATACATACAAATCTACTCATGTGTATGTATTTGACTGTCTGATTGCCAGCTGCCCCACAACCAGTGTTTTCCCTACCCACCTAACCTTCGCCCAATCGATAAGCCTTCCTATCGGCTGCCCTTTTCGATACGCTATTCATTAGCATCATTTACGCAAAGAATAGAATTTGATTAGACGAGTTTCGAATGAGTAAATGCTTAGTTTTCATACTAAGCCCTGTTGAAGTTGAAGCCAATCATCTTTAAAGCCTTTCGCTCTTGAGTTTTATCGACTTATGCAATTTTCTAATAGTACTGTTTGTTTATATGCTTATTCACTTGAAATTATTCATTTTTATAGCGAGTTTCGAAAAGCCAAACCTACGCATATTGGCGGTAAATAAGACATGAAATAAGCCAAGAATGTAAACAGATCCGAAAAGGCAATTTTCAACCTATTTTGTTTGGGAGAACTAAATTGAATGATGCTCTTTAAATACATAAACTTACATTTATATTAAATAAAATATTTTTAAGTGCAGTAAATAAATCAAAAGACATTGCTTTGATTGCATTTTAGTGGACAGGTTTTGCAGCTTTTCATATTTTATAGAGCTTTTTAAACTTTTATGAATCCAATGAAATCAAAACTCAAGCTGTGTAATAATAGTCATTTACAAGCTTTATATTTTGTTAAGCACTTCATGCAACAAAGCCTATTAACAAATTGATGTCTTTAAAATTCTAAAACAGGTCAAAATGTATCAAATGCTGTTTTTAGCTTCAACTTACCTCAATAAATGGTAGTAGCTATAGAGCAGACGAACAACTTGGTCTAAGGTTAAATTCTTTGACATGAATTTCAGAATATGCTTTTTGCAATTAATGCACAATGAAAGATAATATAGAACATCCATTTTTTCAAATCAAAAAAATCTGTTTTTTCAACTTCTTCAACGATTTGTATGTCAATGATTTTAATTGCATGTGCATTGGATTCGTAAAAGATGTGCGTCAGAAATCAATTTCTTAATGCATTTGCGCTTGATTCAGGCTAGCACTTTGAATCAATTCAAACACTATTTTTAAAATGAGTGTAAGTATCATAGTCGATTCAATGAAAGCTAAAAATAAAAAGTTGTTTCAATGTTTCACTTTTTGAGTACACTTTCGGTAATTTTAATAAGTAATGGGATTGTTGTGAACACAATCTAATTTCGTATATATTGCCCAAACGAAGAAGCAATTTCAAGTTTCAATAAATGGCCGTTACGCCAGTCTGGGTCCAGCGTGTTACTACCCCTATCACGGACCTGATAAAATATTTAGGGCACAAATATGAATGCTCATATTGAATGCTTTTATATGGTGCACAATTTAACTTTTATTATGGGATATATGTATACGTATGTGTGTATAAAATGCGATTTGATCTCGGATTGTCGGCAAAGGTCATACCTTACTAAGCTCACTCAATCCAAAGGCAGCCCCTGCTTACCACCCACCGTATCACCATTTGTAAAGACCTTGCAAGGTCTGGCAGGCCATATTGAGCACAGACACAGAAACAAAATGCTTTAAAAAAGAAAATACATATTTGTTACTTGGCTGACAGGCAATGGCAACGGCAACGGCAACAGCAACGTCAACTGCAACAAAACGAGCTAAAGAAAAATCACGATATTCAAGCTTGAAAAGAAGCAATACACGTACAAATACATCAACAGCAGCCCGCTGGGCTGATAGCTTTTGCCTGATATTCGATTTGCGGTCTCCGCTCTCTGCAACCCAAACAAAGCAAACCAAGAAATTTAGACGTGACCAAGCTTTAAAGCAACTTGTAAAACGAAATCAAAAAATATGAGTAAAATCGTGTGTGAGTAAATATAAAACGGCATGTGTAACTAAAGTGATTTATTTCATATTGGAAAAAAAGTGAAGAAGACATTCGAATGACAAAATAGTGCCAAAATAGAGCACACCACATTGGAACTGGGCGGCTGCTCACGCGCCTCACAATCAGTGTATTAACTTCACTCTCTATGTGTGTGTCGAAGAGAGAGAGAGAAAGGGGGTGAAGGGTTTTCTTGTGAGTGCACCTGCTGCTTTTGGTCGAGCATCATAACATGACAATATACTTTAACTCCCAACGCCATTTAAGTAAAATGCTCCATGGGGAATTTTCAAGGTAATGGCTTCTGAGGTAGCCAAGCGATCCAAGGACCAATAGTCAACCCTTCTTAACTATTACCAAACATACCCTCTAATGCATGTTACTGAAAAGTTTTTTGTTTGTACAAAACTTCCTACATCTGCTTTAAAATTAGTGAAATTAATTTGAAATGCAAAAATTGGGAAGATTCCTGTCCTTAAAGTAAAAGTAACTTGCTACAGATTTAAGCTCGCTTTTAAAAAATTCTGTCTCTGAAGAAATTTTTGCTCTATAACTTAAAAAACAATTTCATGAAAAGAGAAAAACTTTATTAAGAAATAAATAGTAAAACAAGCATTAATATTTAGTTTGAATGAAGCTCTTAAGCAAATGTGTTTTTCTTTGCCCATTATTTCTTATAGGAAAAGAAGATAGAAACGCGCGTTGTCCGGAAATAAAGAGAGAATAAAGTCTCGCCTGGATAATAGGCAGCTTCTTCGTCAAAGATGTAATTTACATAAATTTAAAGAAGTAATAATAATTTCTGCTGACATTGAAACTTTTGGTCCGAATTTTTGTCGCGACATTTTTGCTAAGTGGTGAAAGCGGTGATAAAAGTATTTGTTATTTTCTTTAATCGCCAAACATTACAAGGTATCTTGGTATTCTATTGTAAAGCTTAAACTGCCATCAGTTTGAAATCACGTAATGGCTGCAGCGACAGACAATGTGAGTAAAGTGTGAAAAAAAAGGACGAAAATCAAATTTGCCAGCGACGCCTCCCGTTAAGCGATGAACCCAGGCGGCAGTAAGCGCAGGCAGCTGCCAGACATGCCATTATTCGCTGGTATACTAAAGCTGTTGTTTGTATTTACATGCAGGTGAGCGACATTTGTTTTTATTTGTATTAGTATTCATGTATGTATTTGCATTTGTATTTGTATTCAATCAGCGTCAAGCGTGACGCCAAACACAAAAAAGTGGAAACACGAGAAATAAAACTGAAAACGACGATGGAAAAGAAACAAAAGGACAGACCAAGGCTTTAACAACAAAAGCCAAAAGCTGAGAAGCGTCTGTAAAATGTGAAGGAAAATCAAAAAAATAAAATAAAATAATGGCAGTGGGTGCTAGCGATTGCAGCAGTGTGAGTGAGTGTGTGTGTGTGTGTGTCGCACAGGTGTGTATGTGTGTGTGTGTGCGCGTGAACGAATTTGCTGTCAGTCGATATTTGAGTTGCCATTTGCCAATGTAGCAAGCTAAGAGCATGCTTACAATTGGATGGCGTTGACGGCTTGCTGCAAAACTTATGACATTGAAATGGCAACAACAACAACAATCAAGAAACAAACAAACAAACAAACAACAAAACACACACACACAACCTAGATTTGAGTTAACGAACTCAATTTCTGTTTACTGACAACTATAAGTGTGGGCTTATTGCCTAATGAGTGTTTTTTTTTTTTGTTTTTTGGCTGTTGCCGTTCAGCTCAATATCATTAAAATGTCATCAATATCGCAGACGTGCACAGACATACATAAATATTGTAAGAACGTAACTGATATTCAGTTGCTGGAGCGATGCTGTGTCATATTGCCAGTAATAATGAGATGAAATAAAAACTATCTTGAAACACGGGCTGCTAGCAAACATGTCCCAGACCTCATCGCTGTTGGGCACAAAACACAACTAGGACGCGTCGTCCTTCAGTGGACTAAGCTCAGCTACCTATATTTGCTCCATTTGGTCGTTGAGTTCATCGCCGTGACCGTAATGAACCTATAATTAGATAAGCGCAACAGCACCAGTTAGTCAGTCAGTCGGTCTGTCAACCAACCAGATGCCTCTCACAGAGATCTGTTTAGACAGGCTTTCGTGGGCCAGGTTGGCTTCGGTATGGGTATGGGTATGTGTGTGTGTGTATCTGCTATGCGCTGGCCTTATATTTTTAACCATGGCGAGCAGCGAAGTAGCAAATAAAAGCGTGCAGCAAATGTAACAAGCGTTTGACTAACCAATTTCCAACTGAGAGCCATTGGTTTTCCCAGCCAGATGGACACCCATGGTGACATTCCATGTGCATAACGAATCTCCCATTGTTTGTAGCTTTGTATTCATGCTAATGTCTGCTTATCAGTCACCACCCTTTCTCTCTCTCTTTCTCTCTATTTTGTCAGTTTACGCGTATCTACACGTGTCTATTTGGGCGACAGTTCGCAGCAACATGGCGTATGCTTTATGTGAAATTAGCTTTAACTTAGTATGTGTGTTCTTAAAGTTTGACTTTCATGTGTGAGCAGACTTACAGCTATATATATTGAAAGTAAATATGACTTGCTTGCCAATTAATCGAAAAACTTTTTGCCTCAAAGAGCTGTTTGATTTTTACATTCTTAGACAAGATTGCAGGCAATTATAGCTATTTGATTTACCTTTATAAAAGCTTTTAATGTGAAGTACTTTTTTGTGTATTTAGATATACAATTATATATACTCCATACTGCAAATATGAGTAAGAGTAAGATCCCAAATTAGTTAAGTTTTGTTAAAGGTATTGTGGTTATTGTTTTAAAATTAAAACCAGATGTTGCACACATATTTAATAGCGCGTGTGTTGCAAGTACAGAAGTAACCTTGTTATCCATGTCATATTTTGCACTCGGCTTGACTATCAATCAAAACCAAAGGGGGACCACTCATCCAGCTGCTGCTGTTGCTGCACCATGCCACAGTATTCAAGGCTAATTCTGTTACGACCCCTCCTAATTGACTGTGTTACTTGCAGTGAGCAGAGCACTTCGCTCGTAAGTCCCCCGGATCGACAGCTTTAAGTTGATATTGTTGTTTTGTTGCTAATAGCTTTGTTCGAACGCTTTCTTTTACTGTGTGTGTGTGTGTGTTGTGGCCAATTAAAAGCAGCAAGAGAGAAAGAACAAAACAGAAAGAAGTAAGTAACTGAACACTCAATACACTGCAAATCAAATCAGACACTCGGTCGGATGCAAACATCTTATTCTGATTGGGTCAGCAGGGAATTACTGTCCAGGGCAGCTGTAAATCAGGCAATCACTTAATTAACTGCTTGAAAGCCCACCACTCGTCAGCAAGCTTGCAAAATTTGTACGATTTTTATTTTGCACGGCTGTTTTTTGGCAAACTTTTGTGTGAACTGAAAAAGTTTTTTGGCCAATAGAACTAACTGTGCAGCGATATTAATGCGTTTAATTAAGTACCGATGAGTGCTGAACAGTTTTCGTCCCACTTTGCATTCTAACTTTGCTGCACACAAGCAATTTTAGACCAATCCTTGCATTATTTGACATAGTTCAAATCAAAGTTTCTATTGTAAACATGACCGATTTGGGTCGATTGGTTGTTTTAGCCAATTTGATTTTCGATTCGAGCAAGTGCGCAGACAGGTGGGCGTCTAGTTGTGATTAGATTGTGCTTCTGTATGTCAAAGTTTCCCCAAATGTTGTTGCATGTGTGTGTGTGAAATTGTTTTTGTTAGTGTAAGTGTTTTGTAATTTGCCGAAAACTATTAGCAATTCTAACACAAGCAGCTTTCTCATGGCCTTTTGACTAGCTGAGCTACAATTACAATCATGTTAAGGGATGCAGCAGATATAAATAGAAAGTAATAAAGAGAGAAGCGTTGCTTTTAATTCACAATAAATCGAACAGAACTACGTGACACTTGCCAGCTTAATTAAAATAAAATGCGCTAATGGAAAATTCTCTTTCACATGCTCACAGACACAAGCACTTGTGAGCAGATAACCACGTGTTTGAGCACACTTCGGTAATAAAATTATATCAACATTGAGTGTGCAAAAGTTAATTATTTTAAAGGTCACACAATAAGAGATACTTGTAAAAGTTTGATATTTCACAAATGCATTTGAAATGCGAAAAACGAAGCTGCAAGAAATATATATTTAATACACATGTGGTTTTTATCAATCCATATTTAATCAGTTACCTTATGATCATATGTAGTGTTATGATAGTTTGATTGTGAGCTGACCTACATATGAGTAAGTAAGCAAGAATCGGAAATATACCCACCTATCTATTTTTAGTTCTTGAATTGTAATAGTTTTTATTTTTTTTAGCTCGCCCTCAAGGACAAGCGCGTGCCTTGTGCTATTTTTAATTAATGCAAACGAAATAAATTTACTTAGAGTTTTAAATAGCTAGGCCCAAAACTGCCGACTCAGAACACACACAAACTTACTAACTTGTGATCCATTTAAAGCATTGAAGGACTATTTGAATTTATGCGTGAATATGCGACAAGAACAACGACAACGACGACGACAAGAGCCGCACAAGAGCAAAGCCACTTTGATAGCTTGAGAGACAAACTGCGCGACGACAGTGGTTTACATACACGCAAAAGAACACTGGTGCTTAGGCAGAGGAACGTGTTAATGCTGTTGAGGCTGAAAAGGAATTGGGCAGGTGCCAGAAAGTGACGGCTCGATGAAGACTGGACTTCTGCCGACTGGCCTTTGGGTTCATTTTGAGGCAAGATGTCGTTAGCTTGAGGGATGAACAACTTTTACGAATTCCAGCACACAGAAAAAGATGTTAAGATAAGGATATGAAAAGACGCATTGATCCGCAAAAACATCTTAGAACTCATTTATTAAATGCTTACACGCTTGTAAATGAAAATCTGCAAGAAAAAGGGGCTTTTAAGAGCAACCAATTGTTTTCTAATCCCATTTTTATTTATATATACAACTTTAGCTTTTAATATTACGATAAAGGTATTTAAAACCAAAAACTTTGAACAATTTTAAGCCTTTAGGGCTCAAGACACCCACAAGAAAGAAAAAAACTGAATACTTACCAAGATTTTTAGCAAGGCTTTTGTACAGACCCAGACAGAAGCTAATGCCTTCAAGTTGTAAAACACTTAGCGGTGATTTTTTTTTTGTATACTTTTTTCAGCTTAAGCGGACACACAAACACAGTAAGGAACAGCAGCAGCAGCAGGAGCTAACAACACACAGAGCTAACAACACAATTCGCGCCGTGCAAACTTTTTGCGTGCCAAAATTTTGTTGAGAACAATTTAAAGCAATTTAGGTGCAAATTTGATACGTTTTTGGTGGAGTACTACGCAGCAGTTGTAGTCCGAGAGTAGTTATTGCCTAGTAGTGGCGCGCACAGGTGTGCACATGGACGTGTCTCGCTACCAACTTAGTTAATTAGCGAGTAGATGGCCTGCCAGGCTGCTACCAAGCGCGTGCACGACCGACAGGAGCAAAGGACAACGCACGACTGCGGCGCACGAGCAGCAGTATGAACGATGACGAGGACGCCAACACCGACGCCGATGGTGACGAGCTAGGAAAAGCCGAACACCCAACACCAAAGGCAGCAACAGCAGCAGCAGCAGTTGCTTTATGGCCCATTGGCACAGCGACGTTGGCATAAGTTGAAAGTAAGTTAAAATATGAAAAGAAGTAACAAAAATAGCAGCAACCGATGGCTGCGAAGTTGACAGTGACGGCGGCGGCGACGGTGACTGCGACAGGGACAGCGGCGACAGCAACAAATAAATCGCTAGTAGATTATACATGCTGGCAGCCCTTGCTGCTCATCCTTTTTTGAAGCGCGCCTGTATGTATGCTACACAAAATTGATAGCCACAGCAGAGGGGACATATTTGCTGTTGTTCTAATTCTTGCTGCTTTTGTTGTTGTCGTTGTTTTTGGGAGGCCTCTTTTTTGGATAAGTAATTTTCGTTGTTTCCATTTAATTTGTGACTCGTGTTTTTCTTGAGTATTTTGTTTTTGGCCCCATTGTTTGTGTGTTTGTTTTTATTTGCCTTTCATTAATTTGTTTATTTGCGCGAGGCGATGCTCATTTCAAAAGCCCATTGACAGCCAGTTTGATTTTTAAACGTTACATTTTATAAGCTTTCACAAATAGATACTAGATAGCTTTATGCAGTGCGGCACGCCTCCTAACCAATTCAGCCATACACGTGTGTAATTGTGCATGCTTGTGTGTGTGGCTTTTGTGCTTGTATGCGGCTTCCTGTTGCTTTGGGCCAGTTTCTGTGGTTAAGTTTTGCGCGTGTTGCGTTATTTGGGTGCACTGAACAAAATTTCAAGACAAGAACTGAAAAAATTGTTTACTATTCTAATCTTAAGATATTGACATTTGAAATATTAAAGAAATAAATATTTATTTTATAATTTTTACTTTTGAAACTTTAACTATCTATCTAACTAGAAAGGGACAATATTTTTAAGAAGCAAACAAGATCCATAAAGCCAAAAAAACGTTATATAGAAATTATTATACTAAGACACTTTAAACTAATGTCCTAATACATTGTCTATGTACTATCTAATACTTCTTCTATGGTATTTTCTGAGTGCAGTCTAAAGTTTGCCTTGCTATCCACATCATTACTTGGGCTAGCAAATCAAATTTGTTGTTGCTGCCAGTGTTGTCCTCTCCTCTATCTGGCGTAAGACTTTTCTCATTTCTTTTTACTTGTAATGAACTCCACATAATCCGTATACAGTTATTTCGTCTTGTCGTCATCCTGAAATGGTTAGCCCCTACAAAGCTGTTTTGTTGGCACTTGTGTGCCACTAAAAATGTAATGCTGCCCGCTTGTTGCTCACTTGAAGCAAGAAGTGTTGTGGCTTAAATAACCCATACGACATGCGTTGTACTGTGAGCTCAAGCCACAAAAAAGATTATGCTGTGCGTAGTATTTTGATTTACTGTTTCGAGCCACTTAATAGACCACAAAAGCTGCACAAAACACCATTAAAAAAGAAAAAAAGAACGAAGTGAAAGGCAAACCAATCAGCAAACTGGCCACAAATGGCACGTTTGGTGTTAAATGGTTTGGTTGTGAATGTATGTATGTTTGTTTGTACGTATGGGTTTGTTGTGTAAGTGTTCGAATGTCACAGTTACAGCTAAATTGTTTGTACAACATGCATGTACAGCAAACATAAATCCCTTTCTAGCAACAGCGACGACCAGACGCAAGAAACGTTAACTGAAAGTGCGAGGCCAAGCGATACGAACAGTGTCACCCACCACTCCTCAACACCCACTTACCCGGCAGCAGGGTAATTAAAGTCACTACTACTCACGAATGTACGCATATTTTGTTGGTGTCAGTACATGTGTGTGTGTGTGTGCGTGTGCGTGATGGCTGCGCTTAAGTCGGCTTTAAGTTAACTGAGGACTTTATCAGAGTTCCTACAGCTTAGTAGCGCACTGTTATTGTAACCAATGGAAGCTACTTAACAGTTACAATGCGCGCACACATACATACATACGAATATTTGGGAAGCGTTCACCGTATTAACAAACAATAACACACATGTTGCTTCATTTCGACAAACGTAAGACGAGAAATACATATTTATTGGTATATATGGTATTCTGCAGACGGCATTTTTGTTCTGTCGCTGGGACATACAAATGTACGCACATGCATAAATACTTAAGCATTAGTTTCATAGACCTTTTGTCTGGACTTGGCAGTACACACTCAGGTTTAAATTTAATATGAGCTTTTACGGAGCTTCTCTTATATTCAAATAACATAAGGTTTTGCATTAATATGCATTGCAACCATAATCTTGCCCTTTTTAAACAAAAAAGGAGTTAGAAAGACAAGGCTTTTGCTCTGAAAGTTGCAGAAATTAACGAGTTGCCAGATCGTCAAATCCAATGATTATGAGCTTAACAAAGCTTTTGTGGCTTTATAACGAATCAATCGCTTTAAAACTTATTCTTCTTCGGAATTTTGCATGTTAAGTTGTTTTCCAACTAAAATGCAACAAAAGCTTACGTATAGCTTTTAAAGAACAGACTCTGTACCCAGCTATATTTGCGCAGTTTATAATCATCGATAGTCGAGTCTGCAACCCAATCTGCAAACAGTGTTTACCGTTCCATTTGAGTATACCAGCCGATTAACATAAATACTTCGATATGCAACATTTTAAACATGGACTTATGTTAATTGGTCGATAATTTTAAGTCGAGTTAGCAGTGCTGTTTTGAGTACAATTGTAGTAGTTTTCTTGACTCAGTTTGAACATATCGATACAAGGCAAGCTCGCGTACGATTTAAATAAGTAAATAAATAAATAGCTATATGTGCATTTCATCAACGCTTAATAAATTTTCGAATTATTCCATAGTAAATTTTCGCAATCATTATTATTATTAAACGTGAAAACAACCCATTCTTTGAACTTTTGTTTGCGTAGCGTAGCGTAAGCTAACAACCGTTAGGTCAGCCATATTATTTTTTACCGCGTATTCTCTTCGCCGCGTGTTTCGCTGTAGTGCAATTATTTCGTTCATAATTTAGATTAATAATGAATGAAGATAAAGAAATGGGATGCATAGTATGCGGTATTTCAGCCCAATTGATGTGCCAACGTTGCGGAGAATCCTACTGCAGCGATGTGTGCCAGCATATAGATTGGAAACGCCACAAATATATTTGCTCTGTAATGCCGTAAGTAAAATTTCAGTATACCCATGTGCATGTACATATGTATGTACATATGTATTTCGAGTCGCGTGTAGCACCCTTCATGTACATATGTACATATGTATGTACTTACATATGTACATACATATTTACATGGGTATTGCATGTACCTGCCTTTAAATTTTATAGAGATTTAATAGTATTTGTTTTAATTTAAATTTGGATACTTTCACGATCATTGGTACATAAACATTACATTTTATAATAACTTTTTTTTTTTTAGAGCACTGGTCGCCAAAAAAGGGAAATTATTGCTGGCTAGGCACGAAACTGTACCAACCATAAAGAAAGTAACAAAGCCAATTGAAGCACCGATCGAAAATATAGTCCTAACATGCAGCATTGAATCGAAGGTCGAAAGCCTATCGTTAGTTGAGTTAAGCCAAAAGTGGCGGGAAACTGCCATGCCACCAGAAAATGAGTTCTTTGAGTGCCGCGTCTCTCATATGGAATCGGATGGCCCCATTTGGGTCTTGGAAGTGGCTAATACTGAGAACCTGCAGCGCCTTACTGACAACATTTCGATCAGCATGCAGAATCAGAAGCCATGCAACTTTAATAATTTGTCTGTGGGTGACTTAGTTGGCATTGATATTGATGGTAAAATATTTCGAGGCGAAGTGCTTGCACTAAATGCCTCTGGCTCTAAGTGCGCCAAAGTGCGTCTGATTGACTACGGATCAGAAATTAGCTGCAATGCGAACGATATTTATTTGCCCGTGCAGTGCATGTCCGAATACAAGGCGTTTGCGTTGCGTGTAAAGCTGCCCACCAACACGGGAGTGCAAGTTAACAAGGAGCTCACGTTGCGCATGCTGGGCAACAAGTCGCCCGATGGCATAGAGCAGGTGCAGTTAAAACCCAAAATGACAGTTCCTCTGAACTTACCAGTAGAAAAACTGGCTGTGAGTCCGGAAGTTAGCGTCGCTCAAATACTTCAACATGACGTGGCACTCAAGGAACCGCAAGTTGCGCTGCTGCAAGTCAAACTGGCTAGCAGTTTAAATGATGACTTAAACGCTCGGCTGATCGATAAACCCGTATCATCCTATCCTGGGCCTTTTCCGAAAGAGATGCACACATTCTTTTTGGCGGCACGCACCAAACAAGGCTTTCGACGTGCATTTTTGCTTGACTTTATAGAGGATCCGCCGGCGTTTTTGGTCTACGAAATGGACGAGGGTCGCATTTCTGTATCCAGTGAGGTGCGCCGTATTCCCAGTGATCTGCTCGGCCATACATTGGGTGTGTTTGCCGTCACTCTTGAAGATGGCGGCAGTCTTAAGCAGCTACTCACCCAATGTGGCCCAGACCTGTGCATCAAATTCCAAATGGAGAGCCTACACGGAACAGACCAGGAGAAGATGCGTGCAGCCCAAGCAACCCTTTTTGCCAACAATAAGCCCATCTGCGCTGTTCGCGCTAGCACCTTCAAGGGCCAGGTGACCGAGCTGGGCCACAAGTACTGGCGAGAGCCCATTGAGAGTGGCAGCAAAGTGTTCATCACTCATGTAGCTAACTATTCAGAGGTCTGCATCAGCTCCGTTCAGACCAAAGAGTATGATATCATTTTCAAGAACTTGAATTCCAAGTGCCCAACCTTTAACAACTCCAGCGATATTTCAATTGGAAGCATTGTGCTAGTTGTGCCTCCTAATCAGAACAACTACCGCGCTGAGGCAAGCCATTAATTATTAACCTTCCTTAATATCTTTCAATCATAATTACTAACTGCTCTATGGTTTTACAGATCACTGGCGCTAAAAATAATAAGTTCACCGTTTACAACATTGATACTGGATCTACTCAAACTGTGCAAGCCGAATGGCTACGTAGGTCTTGCCGTTTTTTGGAAAATTTGCCAGTTAGCCAGTGTCGTGCTAAAATCAGCACTGTATGCAATTTTCCGCCTGGAACTGTGCCGCAAAATACAGTTGCTGTGCAGCTGCTGATGAAACTATTCAACCAGAAGACAGAGATGCAGGTCGAGTTTATGGATCCTAATCGTAGCACTATTGATTTGCTCGACTTTTCGATTGAACCGCAGTCTCTTATGACAAGAATGCTGCCTTTGATTTTCACGCCGGCTGCCGTGGAGCTAAAGCCGGCTCAGAACCCACTTTCTGTAGATGTAGTTGCGCCAGAGCCAAACAAAGGGGTGCACAAACAAGACCATGTGTCAAATAAAGATTTGCCGCCGCTTCCCCTTTCACCTCCCATTACTCCGATCCCACAAGAGGTCGCTACTAAACGTATTAAGCGATACTACGTTGATGATGTTGAGCGACATCTTATACCGCTGGGCGACAAAATGCAACTTATAATCCTAAATGCAGTTGGTTTGCACAAAACTGGTTACGTAACGGGCTGTTACTTTTCCAATGAGAAAAACGCAGCGGATTTTCAGCAGTGTCTGGACAATGTGGCCAAGATTGGTGCTAATGACGATCAACTTCAATCGGGATATTTGCCTGAGTAAGCAATGCACTTTTAAATTTAGTTCAATCATCAATTCACCGAATGTCTTAATTATCAGCGTTAACGAAATGTGCCTGTGTCTCTTTTCCGAGGATCAATCTTGGTACCGTGGTGTTTGCCAGAAAGTAAGTGGTCAGAAAGCTTCAATTTTGTACTGTGACTTTGGGAACTCAGAGATTGTTTCGCTGGATAAAATTAAACCAATTCCCAAAGAAGCCTTGTACGGCATTCAAGCCACCAAGTGTTTTGTAGAAGGTAAGTTAGTTAAACATTTGTTACTGGCTTATAAAATTGTGTGCATAATTTTTAGGTTTTGATGAGGCCAAAAATTTTTTGGTTCTCGAGCAATACCTTGCCGTAAAAAATAAAGCAAATTGCAGCGTTTTTGATGGACCAGAACCAAACTCGCGTCGAATTCAGATTCCAAATTTGGACAAGATACTGTCTAAAGAACTAATTTAATTTAAAAGCTTAAAATTTCAGTTTTGACTACATGGATAGCGTCCTTTTCGTTTAAACTATTAATATATCGCGAAAAATTTATATAATTTTTCTTTCAAGAAGATATTGAAACTGAATTTTATGTTAAACTTTATATTACATTTCATACCCATGCAATTGAAACGAGCTGGGCTCAACACATTACTGTGTTCTATAAAATTTAATTTTTCATAAAAATAAATAAACAGCAATATGCTGTTTGAGAAAAACCAACTATAAGAGCATAATTAAAGTTGTTTCAAGAACCTTCGATCAATATTTGTTTTAAGGTAAAAATAAACCAGGAACTCAGGTATAAACATTGAGTTTTCATTGTCTGGTTAAAAACGGTTACGTTAAATTTTCACTTGTTACACGAAATCAGTAAATAAATAAATATGTTTAATTGGAATTATACACACACATTACATTAATGCACTATTATTATACCAAAGCTACAAAATAATAGTGTTTTTTTTATTATTCGTTTGATATATGGTTAAGGTTAACCTTATTTATATAATTGGTTCTATTTTAACACAGCTACAACATCAATATTACATAATGAAAACAACATTCAAATATCAACAAAGTCGATTAAGATATCGGTCAAAGTTCTCATATTTCGCACAGCAATCAAGCCGTTCGAGTTTCGCTTCCAATCGCAGTCAAAATCCTTTCCGTTTGCCTCAGGAGCGTTATACTTTATAGGTACAGGCTTCTGCTGTTTAATGCTGGCAGCATAATCCAGAATATCACCGCCTAAGGCTCGTAGAATGGCTTGCGGAGCGCAGGTGTCCCATCTGAACGTAGAGCCCTTACTGAGTAAGTAGATATCAGCCTCATTAGAGATAACTTTAAGTGATTTGTATCCGGCTCCTGCTGAGGAGACCAAAGAATATTTGGCATCGCCAAGACGTTGAAGTACGTTGCTCTCCTCGGAACTAGAGACAATTGCAATTTTGGAATTGTACTGACTGCGGCCATGTTCGAAACGGCAGTTATGCGCCTGTAATGTGGGTAAGCAGACTCCCCAATACAGTTTTGAGCTGAACTCGTTCTCACTCAGCTTATAACCAAAAGGCTGCAATACAATGCCAATTATGGGCACGCCAGATTCGCGTTCGTAGACGCCAATCAGTACGGTAACACAGTCCAAGCCCGATGAGACGATGCCTGAACATTCTGTGAGGTTGCGTTCACCAGAAATATACTCCGCAGTGGCATCTGCAATAATATTAACTAAGCATAAAATAATACTATTCAAAAACACAAATCAATTACCAATGGGATCAATCCAAATGCCTAAATTACTATAGTCAAGCTGCCCTGCTAGGTCCGGAATGTCAGTAAGTTTAGTGTCATAGTTGACCTTTTTATGCACTTCGCCAGCTAGAGCTTCTGCTGCCGTTTTCTGTCCATCGAGCACGGATTCCAAACAAGTAGCGGTTTGGGCATCTGTGTCACCAATGGCTATGGTAATTTTGTTTCCTAGCTTGTTGGTGAATTGTGTGGATTCTTCGCCTTGTATTGCCTCGCGCATATCGGGAAATAGTGTGCCCACCTCATGTTTAATTGTTTCCTGGATTAGCACATCAGCTAGAGTCTTGAAGTCATGCTCAAAACGTTGATTGGCCTCGGATCCAGTTTTTTCTTGGACGAGGAGCGCCAACAGTTCTTCATTGGCGCGGCAAACGCGTGCAATGTTTGCCGCCTTTTCACCACAATTGATAAGAACTCGAAGCAAATTTTTGCTCTCAGTCATTCTATTATATTGTATGCTAATTAATATTGCATACTTTTAAATTGTTTGCTTCGCTTTTAAGGTTTCGTTTTTAGATATTAAAAACAGCTGACTCGAATCTCACAATTATCGAATATCGCCGGACCGCCACATTATTCAATCTACCGAGGTTGTGGCGATAGTTGCTCACGACATTTGTGGTCATGCCAACTTAACACAAAAAGTTGGCAACGTTGCCGCTTAGTTTAAATTTTCATTTAAATTTAACAATCGTTTTAAATTTACTGCACAAGTAAGATGTACTTCAGTACTTTTTTTAAATTGTGAAAATATATTCAGTAGTTACATAAACTAAATCGTTAAAATATTTAAAGCTTTCACAATTTTATTCGGGCAATAATAAATTGGCAATTAAAAATTACGCTCTTACCGCCCCGTTTAGTGTATGAAGACAAAATTATAAATCATGGCAAAGAATACAAAAACATATTGTACGAATATTGAAGCCCAGTTACTGCACAGTTTGCACCCGATCTTATCGACGAGTGCTGCTAATGATTCGCGTTAATGATGCTGAATACATTGCTTCATCTCTTTCTCGCTCTCTTTTTCTCTCTCGCTTTTGCTCCCGCACTGCCGACAACATCTTATGAAATGAGACCATCAATCAGCTTGCGCTCTCCTGTCGCATCCCAGCAGCTTGCCTGACGCATTTGCATATAAATTGCTGCTAATGTCGCGCTATCAAAGTGACTGCATCAATGAGGCAACGACGACGACGCATTCCAGCAATTCTTCCGCCCAGCCTTGTCGTGCCCTGCCCTGCACAGAATTGAGTGCCCTACGGGGCCAGCGTTCATCCCAGTTATATGTGTATCGCTTGGCTTATGCTAATTTTCCCAGGCAACGCTCCGCAGAGGCCCGGGCAGGCCAAGCAATTGATGTTTGGATAACGTTTGACTTGATGACTTTGCATAATTTACGCCAGGCTGCCGCAGCAGCAACAACAACAACAGCAACAACAACAGCAACAGCAGCAACATGTTTGCTTCTCTTTGGGCTAATTTTTCACTCAAACGCACGCGTTTCTTATAATGTGTTAATATTCATGCGGGCAGCAACTCACAAACACACACACACACGTTAACATATGTCTGCCTTATTTTAATTTTAGCCACTTTTTAAACTTTTGACGTTTCAATTTCGATGCTTCAACTTTTAGCAAACGATTTTTTAACTGCTGGCCATAATTTAACCGCATTTGTCATCTCTGCGGTCTTCTCTTGCTCTTTGTACTTAAACGTAAGCTCAAAATACTAAAACCGACTTAAGTTCGTCGTCTTGATTTTTAAGCCGAATCAATTTTTATACTCGATACCGAAGATAAAGAGCATATGCGTTTTGTGTAATGTCCGTCATGGTGTCTGTTCGTCTGTCCGTCTGTAACAACGCAACTTTTTTCGACTGCAAATATATTTGTTTTTATGGGACAACAAGTTTGTCGCCTAAGTTTTTTGTTGTACTTTGGATGGCAGATAGAAAAAAACGTAAGCCAATTTATAATCAAATATAATCATTAAATCTGCTATGATGTGTTATACATATCTACACATGTTTTGATGTTATTTTATTAGGTTTGTATGTTTTCTTTTGTTGCTTTGTCTTAGTGTTTGGTGTACCCTGTTCAAGTCTAACAGCCTTTTAATTAATCGCTGAAGTTAAACAAATTCTTAATGAGTCTTTAATTAATAGCTAAAACGGAATGTAAGCAAGTCGACGCTTCTCTTTCGATGAATATAAATATTTAAATTTGTTGTGACTTGATTTTTTGTTGTTGTTGCTGATGTTGTTGCTGCTGCTGTTGCTGTTGCGACGACTCCTCCCCTGGGGTGTTTTTTTTTTTTTTTTTTTTTAACGAGTTTCAACGCTTCTATAAATTTGTTTGTTTTTATCATGTTGTGTGCTTTTGACATGCTGTTAACTTGATTATAAAGATGCCACAACAAAACTAACAATGCTGATAAGCGTCTTAAATAATGCTCACCATTCGATTACGTAGTTGGGCTCACAGCCTCCACGCCTCGTGTGCAAGGGGCGTTGCCAATTTAAAGCAGTAAGGAATAGAAGTCGATATATATTTGTCTTAAGCGATTAGTTAAATAGATTTGCGCTAGAAAGAAGTGGATGACAAAACTCTGCTGAAACAGATGAAAAAGAGACAGAAAGAGAGAAAGGGAGAGAGGGAGAGAGCAAGCGACTGCGAGAGGGAGACTGCCGTTTGAGTCAATTGCAAAATGTCTACCCATTGAACATAGAACTTGTCTTTACCAGTTTTCGATTGGCGCAATCGCCAGCAGCATGCAGCATGCATCACGTAGCAGACCGCAGATTGCACTCTGCACAAAAAGACTTGCACGCACTTGCCCCACAAAAGCTGCTTAGTTACATCGTCTTTAATTTTTCCAATTTCGTTTTGCAGCATAGAAGAAATGCGCCTATAGCTGAAATCTTTCGCTTTGCTGTCGCATCCTTGATTTATGTCTTAGAGAATATTTGCATTAAGCTTTTAATTTACTTTAGGTTATTATAGATAACGTTTATCATCTCTTGTTGGTAACAGTTTCTATAATAACAGAATATTGTAAAAAGTCAAAAATACGCACTTTTATTGACATCCATAGAAATGAAATTGGTGCAATGCATACTTTATGGTCGAGCATTTGACCAGATATTCAGCGGAAATACAAATCTGTTGACTAGACCAAGTTGCATAAAAATTGTATGCATTTTGCCACTTTTAACATTATTGTTATGATGATAAGCGAGCGATCGTTGGCAGTCGAGCCATGTCCAGCGTGCTGGGTTCTGGCTGCCTGCGGAGCGAGAGCACGTTGAGGTCTCACCTTTCGGGCCAGCTGGGCCAGCGACTGTGAATGGGATTGTGACTGAGACTGGGGTCGGTTTGTCTGCCAATGCAGAATCATGTTTAATGGCCTGTAGTTGGGATCCAGCATCCAAAACGCATCCTGCCTCCTTTTTGGTCATTGACGTTGTTGTTGTTTTTATGGTTAGTCGTCGTTCTGTTTGCTGATCTTGGCGCGATCAACGCTTGTTTGGCTTTCCACCATATTTAAAATCATTTCATTTACAGCGGGGCCAGAGTGTGAATATAATTTAATATGTGTGTGTGTGTGTTTGCGATTTTTAATATCGCTGCTTGTACTTGTGCACCCCTTGCCCCCGATTTGGCGATATTATTTATTATGGTTGATTGGTTTTCAAGTGATCATAAAGTAAATGATCGTCGCTTTGGGTCGCGGACCTGGCCCCGTCCAGTCTGTGGCAATTGTGGCGCTGTCTGTTGCCATTGAGTTGGCTCTCCACTGGCGTTAATATGTAGATTTTGTTGCGATGGAGGCGTTAGTTGAAGATTTACGCGCCAGCCAATGAGTTGTGGCAGCTTCATGGGGTCCTGACCCTGCGCATAGATTCAGAGAGAGAGAGAGTTTGGGATAGCTTTATTTACAGCCCGACACCTTGCATTCCAATTGAAATTGCCCACATCCTGGTCAACTCCCACACACACACACACACACACACACACAATGCACTCCTCTTTCGAGCAATTTGGCATTAACATTTAATTGACATTGATGATTGCGGCAGCAGACAAGTCTGAGAACGCTTGCAACCTGTGCAGCGTGCTTCGAATATTAAGGCCACAGAAATTATTAAAAATCATATCGGGCCAGAGTGACAACTGAGCTGCGTATGTCAGCCATGCCACAGTAGTATAAGTAAGTAGTTGCCAGCGAGCTGACATGAAGACATACAAATAAATTTGTGCCACTTGAAGACAGCCAGCTGGCAGCACAAAGCATAAAAAGGTGTGTTTAGAGATGTTAAGATGAAAACAAAAAGGGAAGTGAGCATAGATAGTTAGGTAGCGTTTCTAGCGCCAATCTCTCAAAGTTTCTACTCTAAGCAAATGGTTAAAATTAACGCCAGGCGTTTGTCGCTGCATTCAGCCTTAAAGTGAATACATGTGCGCACTCGTGTGTGTTGCTTTGCATCACTTGCCTTGTTTATTTGTTTGAGTGTGTATTTTGTTTTCGCTGCTTTAAATGAACGTTATTAAGAGATGTTTATCTCTGAGTGATTTATTTATTAAAAAGGCATTTATTAGCCACAGACAACGCAATACCAATGTCTGTGTGTTTGTTTTTGTATGTGCGTGTTAGCTACACTCACTGACACCTCCACATGGTCGACACACATTTGGAATTGACCATTTGTTGCTGCGGCTCGTTTGCTTCAGGTCGCCTCGTCGCCTCATTTGAGCGGCATTAAAATGCAAAAGCGTGTTTGTTCCTGGAAAACATTGCAAAAATATAAGAAAAACACGTACCCGCGCACCCGGCCTATATTTGATGGAGGGCGTAGGGTGGGGCAGGGGGTGTCCGCTGCCAGCTGAGTCGGCTTATGTTGCATGCCTTTTATTTTATTGACTTGCATATTTCCACAATTTGATGTCTGCGTGCGTTTTTAATCACTTAATTAGAGAGAGAGAGTTTTTTTTTAATTGTCTACTAATAGAAGTTTATGCAAAAGGTGTGCTACCAGACTTGCCAGTTTGCTGCCTTGCGTGACGCGCAGGAAATGTGATTTGCGGGCCAAGTTCGTGTCTTAAGTCTTTTGTTTAAAGGTGGCAGAAAGTGCGTTGAATTGAGCTTAAATGCTAGCTAGTTGGAGATTATATAGTTTGCATTATTCATAAGGTTTTAAGAAATATAACTAAAAACATTTCAACAAAGTAGCTTTAAAATGTATTTTTCCAGCAAATATTTTATCAACCAAACTTACCGTGATTTTTATTTCTACGAGTAAAAACACACCTTTATTAGTTCTACTCAAGCAAATTTGAATTGCTCTCGTCTTACGTTTACTGATTGGAAGTGAAATTGGCACATATTTAGACATGAACAGCCATTAACAATTGGCTAAACATAACGTAAACATTGACAATTGCTATGCTGACCACAGCCAGCCAATATGGCTAATAAAATGGCAGCATGTGAGACACAGAGTCGAGGCACGAGGCCATCCCATAAATACTTGTTAGTCTAACTCCCCTTGAGAATTTTGCATTCGTATCCATGTAGGCAGGCAGAAGAAGAAAAAGTCGTCTTAGTTGGACGCCTGTTAATCACCTCCTCGCCTGGCTGGCCATGCATCATCAGCTCCTTAGCTTGAAGCTGGCATGGCCACGTTAGAGCGTGGTAGCTTCTTCGTTTTGGTGTCATAAGGAAGCGTCTAAATGATTCATAATTTATTCCCAGCTCTTTGCCTGTCGCTGACCATTCTGGCCATTCCCATTCTCGTTCCCATACGCATTGCCAGCGTCATTCAGTTGGCCATTCAATGCTTTCGTTACTTAATTTTTTCAACTTAACATATAGCAGCTTGTGCCTGTGCTTGTGCCTGATCGCCTCTTCACCCATAACCCCAACCACCTCCGCCATTCCGCATGCACTTGTAATGCGTTTTGGCTGGCTAAGTGCGTGGCCGTCATCGTTGTAGTCGTCGTTTGTCTGGGACGTTGATAGTTGAAAAAATTACTTACAAATTACATGCGTAGCTTATGCCCCCGTGCCGCCTTCGGCTTGTTTGCTTAATGTGCTTTGTGGCGGGTTACGGGCCCAATGTCCAGTGTCCAGGCACTCGTCGTCGTCGTCGTCGTCGCTGCTGCTGGTATTAGTATAATGTCTTGTGGCCAAGTCGTAAATTGCTTTTCCTAATTGAATTCTGAGCACTGTCAAGACGAGTGACAGTCAAGTGGGTGTGGGCCTCTATCAACCGTGCAAGAATGGTTTTTTAAATGCAAAAACTGTTAATGAATAAGCTCTCTGTTTCGATTATACACTGCTCGTGTAGCTTTTTGCACGTTTATTCACAATGTTCGCATTATTAAAACTTTTATAGCTTTAATCTTACTAGCAGGTGTTGAGTAAACGAAGAAGGTGAAGGTGCAACTACATACATATATGTAAATAAACGTATTAGCAATTACGCAAGTTAAATAATGCAATTCCACAATTACAATAATTATAATTGAGTTAACAAGCCTAACAAGGGGGCGACAGAGAGTTGAACTGTCGGTCTGTTAAAGGGCTTGTAAGTTGGCAATACAGCTAGCGGAATTTCGCATGCTTTAAAATGCAACACGAAACATGGCCATAAAGTGTACCTGCGTTTTGCTTAACCAAGTCGACAATTTAAAATGCCAATTTGCGCATAATACGGTGAACGTGAGCAAAAATCCTAAACAGAATAATTGTACAAACTCTTTAAATGTCGGCTCATTTGGCCCATTGATCAGCTCAATAAGAAAACATTAGCCTGGCTTGACCCATTTTCTCTTGGCATGCTAATCAGTGTTGTTAATGCATGTGCATTCATATATAGCCACGAGAGAGAACAATATAAATGCCATCTCTAAGCGATTTTCACCTTGCAGCGTTGCTCAGCACTAGGCAACGCATGTTAGCCTACTATCTTGGCACTGATCTGGTAGCACTTGTTCAAGACAAAAAATAAAAAAATAAAAAGATGAACTGTCAATTCTAACTTGTGTCGCCCAGCTCTGCCACAATTTTATTTGCTTGCGTTCAGGTCTAGCGTTCAGATCTAGAAACATTTTTGTATAAAGCTTGTATAAGCAGTTCAATTCAAGTCGCATTAGTAAACGAAACTCAGTTTATTAAAAAAAAAAAAAAAACAGAATAAAAATAAAAATTGTTTTCGCTTGAGCCACGTATCAATTGTAAGTATATTTTTTTTAATTTGCATTCGCTCGCACTCCCAACACTAACTTCGCGTGCTTAAAGGTAAGCAGTCTGGCAACGCTGTTGTAGATACACATTCGCAAAGCAAAGAATACGACGAAATTAAGCTAGTCTGAAAATTTGCAAATAATTTGATCGGAATGGGTCGCCCTCGCAAACCCGGCAAGAAACAAAAACGCAAAAAATCCAAAAAAACCAAGAAAGAAATTAAGAGATTCAGGGCGGGTGACTTTGTGTTCGCCAAAGTTCGCGGCTTTCGCGCCTGGCCCGCGCGTGTTTTGCGAGAAGAGGGCAAAAAGAGTCGCGTCTATTTCTACGGCACTAACAACGTCGCCAAAGTTACAGTGGGACAAATCTTTGAGTACGAGCCGAACAAGGAGCGCTTGGGCGAATCTAAGAAAACCTACGCCCTGTTTAAGAATGCAATGAAAAACGCTACCTACATGAAGGGTAATCCTGACGGTGATGATGGTTATTTTCAGGCAAAGATCGAGTTGGAGTTTGAAGAAATGAGCAACCAGACGCTGGACGAAGTGCCTCCATCACCAGATCTGGACAAACCTTCATCGCCGGAAACATCTAGTTCGGAAGAATCAACTTCGTCGGAGTCATCAGCTTCGTCGGCATCATCATCTCCGTCGAGTTCGCCTTTTTTGTCGAATTTTCCGGCTTCTGCAGAATCGCCTATGGTTTCGAAAACACCCATTTCGTCGCCTTCACGTTGTTCTTCGCCGTCTCCAAGTGACTCGTCGACAGACTCGGAAATGGAAGATCAGAAAAAAGGGCCCATTGTGCACATCACCGGTGACTCCGATTAAACATTGCCTTAACAATATAAGCAATGCTCTCGTTTTTTTTTTATTGTTTCAATAAATGAGATGCTTTCATTTTGTCAGTAGCTTCTTCTCTTTTTTTGTTTTTTTTTGGTTAAGTTACATACATCTCTATTTCTAGGCTATCACGCAGCACGCTGCAATTAGGAATTTTTGGCGATGCCATTTTTATCGAGTGGGCGTGTCTGCGGTCGTAATGGTTACTGCGTGACGCATCGCGTCACTGGGCAAATACATATTTATGTACATACATAAGAACGTTTCCCATTTAATCAAATGCAGTGCGACACGTTTCGATTGACGGTCAAATGGCAACGCATTAAATGCTGCGCCATCAGCAAAAAATCGGAGACACCCCTGCACGAAATAAAATGATATGTGGGGGTGTGAGTGAGTTTCTGTTGAGCGGGCATAGTTTAGCTTAATGGGTATCGTAAAGAGCGCTGCCCATAAAACAGGCACAACCCAGAGCAAAACCACCATAAATATTTTTTTCCCACCCTACTTTTAAAGATGCTGGTACTTTAATTGCACAGCAGCAGTTGAGCAGCGGTTGAGAAACGGGTGCTGCTCTGGTCTCTGACCAAGTTCGATTAACATTAACAAATTATCGGCACTGCTGCAAATTAATCGCTGCAGTTGCTGTTGCTGTTGCATCGCCGGCATCTGCGGTGGCAGCCTCGTAAAATATTTGGGTTAACAAGGCGGATGCTGTTTTTAGCTGCTGTTGTTAACCACAAATCAGATTCGCTAGGCCTGCAATGAGATTTGGCAGCAGCAGCAGCAGCATCAATTTGCCTTGATCACGAGAGATTTTTGGGGTACTTTGTGGACTACTCCAACAGCTTGCAGCAGCTGCAGGCGGTTGTTGCACTCTTAAGATCCAGCATCCTTGGCAGCTGTCGGGTTGAATGTTGTCCTGTGTCGTTGCGGTTGACCTCCCGACAGATTTTTAAAAAGTCAACTATTTATGCATAATTTTTTTTTGTGGATTCTACTTACCATCCCCTTGGCCCCACGACCAATGCAGTTAAATGTCAAATTAATGTTACGACATGTCCAACAACTTTTGATGGCATTTGACAATGCAGACTTGGAAATTCCTGCAGGTGACGCAGTGCCCCTGTAATTTGTTTGGCAGCACGTACGCTGGACATGATGGAGCATTGTCAGCTTGTGACTGCCTGCCCAGCATAAACAAAAACAAAGCGCGCCAAGGGACCTGCAACTGTAGCAAACTGGATAGCCGACAGCAGGTGGATAGAGTAGGGGGAGTGTGCTGCTTGGGGTTGGAGATCTGGGTAAAAGCAAAAGGTGTCAATGTGTGGGCATGTCGCACACGTGTGCTCAAGCTGCCCTGTGGCTATAAATTCACTTTGTTTATTTGTGGCAGCCACAAACAGACGAAAGACAAGGGGTAGGTTGCAATCCATTGGCCAGTTCGTAGGAAATTTGATTAGGAAATCAAATTAAAAAATTTGATCATTTATCAGTGGAAGTTCAACGCATGGCCTTCTCGGATCGCTAATTGGCAGAATTACAATTACGAATTGGCGCATATACAAGCATTTTAGGGTTGCCAACACTTATGCATACTCATACATACATATATCGCATAGCATTATCGCCCCGAAAAGTGGTTGAGAAAACAAAAGCATTCTAATTAAAATTCCCAAATGTGTCATGAGGTATTTATTTCTATAACATCAATCAAATTTTATGACACAACCAGCAATTAAATTTTTGCCGGGATCGATAGAAATAAAATTGGATTGAAAAATCCCGATTGGATATTAGGTGAGCGCAGCAGTAATCAGTGAGCGATTGCCCATCAACCAAGCACTGCGAAACAAAGTTATCAACAAAAGTTTTTGTATGACAAACTTAATTTCAAATACATCGAAAACTTGACGATATATCGATAACACCGATAAGCAAAATTTACATATGTTTACCTTACAGCAGTGATTCGCGTATTGTATTGTAAACAAACTACAAATAGGAAAAGAATAATGTATAATAAGCGTCGGCATAATTTGTGTTTATTTCTTTGTTTTGTAGTGCAATGTAACTCCCTGGACCGGCGCTTGCACAACAAAAACAACCCATAAATGTGATGGGCCAATCAACCACACACTGATGTCATTTTATTGAGACGATTGTTGCGCATCGAGGGTGCGCATGTTGTTATAAGTTGTTCATAACTAGTTCATACCCACCCTGGTAAGTACACAAATAAAAATCCTCATTTGATCATTTGTTACGTTTTATAACTGTCATGTAATGTTTGACATACGCAATCGATTCCAACACGGTCTGGCAATATTTCAACCACACTGAATAATCAAGTCATAAGTTGTTGAGCTTTATGATTGTGCTCTATAGGTCAACAGGTGAAAACGACACGCTTCAGTGCCATCATGCATAATTGGATGTTTAGCAATTAAAATCACACACATGGTTACCAAGTATGTCCACAACAAAAAAGCAACAAATTCAATATGCAAAAATGTCTACGATTTTTATTTGCACTCGTGTGCACAGTGGGTGGCATTATCAGTGGGACACTGTCTGCGTTTTATTCCGACGGTTAATTGACGGAGCTGTAAACTTTAATTGATTTGTGCCAAAAACCTAACAGCTTTTTAAGTCGTGACAAAAAACGAACGGTTACGCATGTGTGGGCCGCTAAGAGAGAAAGAGAGAGAGAGAGAGCGAGAATGGCTGTTGGAGCCAAACACCAAGCCCCTCATGATCACATGGGCTAATTAGGGAATGCCAGAAATGGCAAATTAACATAAAACTTTGCAACATTAAATATTATACCTAGTTTATTATGCTCATATATTGTCATTTGTGGTGCTATTTTTTTATGGTTACTTTGTGACAAAACTGATTAATGAATTAATTTATTTGTTTTGATTGCATATGGAGAACTTTTATGATACACTAAAATTATGAAGAATGATGTTTTTATGTGTATATGTATGTACATACATGCATGTAAGTGTGAACTTGTATTTTTGGGACATGTTGCACAATATGAGTTTTTGTTTTGGGGTTGGCAGTGAAAGTGGTTTTTAGGAGCCATAAATTTCTTCTGTTTTTTTTATGGACTGGCAGATAAAGTCGTTGTTATGGTTTAACACTTACATAGGTGATGTTTTTAAAGTTCGCTTTACATGCGATTCTTATAAGAGAGAATTTCATTAATGTCAATAAGAATGTTTATACTTAATGCAAGAAATTGTTTTTCATCCTTAAATAGTATTGAGAGTTTGTTAATAGTTGCCATGCATCTCAATAACAATCAAAAGACAAAAAAAGCACAATGACCACTCAAATCATAAAGAGAGACAAATATTTGTATGATACGTGGCGTACATAAAATGAGTTAAAAAACCTAATAACTATTATAAAACGGATCGTTAAATTTAGCCCAGAGCAATCAAAGCCAAATCAAAATCTGTCTTAGAAAGTGGACACTGAAGTTTTTGTGAATGTTTAACAACTTTAACAACATTCTTAACAAATTCATTTCGGCACGCATTCAGCTTTTACATATGTATGTATGCATGTATTTGTAACCAAACCATGCACCAAACAACGACACCGTTTCGTTTAGAAAATGTGAAAATGTTAACGTGGCGGCTGCTCTTCTAATTAATTGATAGCCCCATATAAATTTGTGAAAGCCATCGCCTTGGTGCCCACAATGAGCGTCTTTTATGAGTTTATAACTCTATTTACAATTTTGGGTATTCGCTTTGTCTGTATCTTGAGATTTGGTGCCAGTTCGCATTGTGTTTGTGCATGGCTATGTTTCTTGTTAATGGCCGTTTTTAAAACGCCATAAAATTGCTTTATAAGCTCATGATATTAATAAGCACACCAATATTGGTCATTATTATAATATATTGAGTATCTAGCGCACACAAAAGCGCCACAAATGAGCCAAAGACTGACCCACTCTACGGACAAGTCGTATAGTGAGAATATGAATCTATGTATGTGTGAGAGACGATCTTTGAATTTGTTCAACACCAAGACAACACCATTCGCACCCTGCGGCGCACATTAACAAAATTCTAAACAATGGACCTTAACCAAGATCTTGCCAGTTCAGCGAGAAGGAGCGAGTTGAGAAGAAGGCACCACAAACATTTCAATTTGTATAATGTGTATTTGTATACTGAAATTGTTTTGTGTCTTTCCACGCGGTTGTTGTTGTTCTTGCCTGCTGCTCTTGTTCCTGTTGTTGGAATTTTTTGAGTATCAAATTGCCGGCATTTGTCAACGGCGCGCACTGTGCCAGGTTTCCATAAATTAAGGGCTTGTTAGATAGCCTGAGCGTAGATAGAACATAAGGACAACAAGTTTTGCTGATAGAACGGCGTGAGATTATCCGTTATCAAAGTCACTTCATTGACTCATAACTAATTGTTCTTAGTTCAAGACGGTCAGCACAAGGATAGTCGCTGTGGGAGCCTGATAAGATGTTTTGGTTATGTGTGTTTCAAAAATACTTTTTTTTATTTATTGCTACAAATTGTCAGAGATTATTTTCTCCAGTGACAGGAAAATGTACTTATGCATGAACTAAAGTAATCATCATCTAAGGAAGCGTTACTCTAAACTTTGTCACTGTGACAGCTACTAAAAGTATTAAAGTAATTACGTGACCTTGTCATATAATTATTAGTTCTGAAAGCAAAATATTTAAAGCCTCAACAATATGGAAGATGATTGGGATTTGGCAGAGGAAATGCTAACAGATGTGCTCGTTTCTAATGTCTATCATGAATTTTTCCATGAAAACTCAATGTTGTTCAAAGATAAGGTAATTGCTTACCTTACATATACAATTCTACTGTGCCAATTGATCGTTAGCTTTTATGCATAGATTGTATTGGATGTTGGTTGTCGCACTGGTCTGCTAAGTCTATTGGCCATTGAAGTTGGTGCTGACAAGGTCTTTGCTGTTGGAAACATGCAAAGTGCCAGTTATGTGACTAATGTTTTGGAAAGAGATGAGCTAGACGATGTTTTTTATCCACTCAATGGCTGCATCAGCGAAGTCGAATTGCCGTTTGGACTTACGAAGGTGGATGTAATTGTTTCAGAGTGGATGGGGTAAGAGCTTTTATCTATTGATAACAAACAACCAGTCTGTATCATTACTTATTATTTTTCAGGCACGCCCTATTCGCTGATTCGCTATTTAGTGAGGTGTTGGAGGCACGTGACAAGTGGCTAGTAGAGGATGGCCACATTATTCCTTGCCTTGCGAATCTCTACATATGTGGCGTATCCCATAAGCCCCAGCCACAAATTTATAAATGGCTACCGCCCGTCGTATTAACGGAAGAGTATGTGAATCATCAAACGATCATGACGGAAAAATTCATAGTGCAAAGAATCAATCTGACTACGGTCAAATATGATGAAGTTCTTCAAGTCGAGTTTAAGATGAAGGCGTTGCGCAAGGGCAAGGTTCATAGCTGTATGTTATTCTTTGATATTGGCTCTATCAATGGCAATGGTCAGATGCAAAAGATGTTTGAAACTGGGCCAGATGCTCCAAGAACGTATATAAAGCAAACACTTTTATCCCTTGACGAAGATGCTCTCGATGTTGTTAAGAGGCAGCTACTGTCTGGACTTTTTATCATCACACTCAACCGTTGCACACCGCGCGGCGTCCACTTCTCGCTGGGCCTGCGTACATACGAGTAGAACAACGTTGTACTAAATAAAGGGTAATGCTGTTGCGGATGCTGCAATTGATGCGTGATGCCGATGGCTGATGTCTGATGTATTCATGGCAATATTTAGGCGATCTTCTTGCAGGCAGTTTGCCTTAAAGGCCAACACGTCGCTCTGGCTAAAGGCTTGCAAGCAACTCAGCTCCCCAGTCCCTCAACGATCGTTGCCAGATCAAAATTTATGGCCGTACTGCATCAATTAGGGCGGCAGCCCAACCAACGACAGCTACTCAAAAAAAAAATACAAAATACAAAATTTACAAAAAACAATGGGTTTGGTGCTCTTGCTGTTTTGCTGACCTGATCGGTGTTTAGCTTTGACGTTGCTACAACGATTTAAAATGATGTCGCGCATAATTCACTGATCATGTATGAGATCGAGGATCGAGAATCGAGTATTGAGTATTGAGTATTGAAAATCGAGGCGATCAGCGTTCACGTTTTACCAGACTCTGCGTCGTGCTGGGGTCCCTCATCCTTTAGTTCTACCCCTGTTCTGTATGATCTGGTCTGGTCTGGTCTGTGCCCTCGTTTACAGTTAAGTTCTTTTGTTCAAAATCTCATAACTGATCGCTGATCGCTGCTGCTTGCACTTGGTTAACGCTCCATACAAGGCGCAGTACAATGGGCCAGCTCCTCATCGTTGTCGTCGTCCTGCTGCCAGCACATACTGTAAACACAAATTCGTTCTTTAAATGATATCACTCGTCTGCCTCGATGAATCGATCTGTCTGACCGCTCTCGCTCTCGCATGCTTAAGTGACATTTTGCGGGACTGTGTAGGTCTGTGATGGATTAGCATCATTTTGCCGTGAGGATAATGTGTCGTCTGCAATGATTTTGGTTGACATGTTTTGTGTTTCTTTTTATTTTATTCGGCTGCCGCCAGAGAGGTTTTTTTTTAAAGGCTTCTCGGAAATAATTATGCTGCTTTTGCAGCAAAAGTAACAGCATTTTTGTACAAATTGCATAAAAATTTAAATTGGCCAGCAAGAGTTTTTCGGTTGCGGCTCGACAAACCTCAGAAAATTGCTTAATAATGAAATGCCAATGGATTAAGCGCAATTTGTGCGGTATGCGGCATGCGGTATGCAACGGGCTCACTGATTCGCTCCACTCACTAAATTCCACTCTAAATCTCCCTTTTTGTGTTATTTTCTTATGTTTTTTTTTTCGCTGTGCGCAGTTCAAATAAATTGCCCAACTTAGTGGAATGAATTTGCTCAAATTTTACTTTATTTTACACCTAACCAGACAGCAGTATGACCGTCTCTTTCCATCTTCTGCTGTTGTTTTCGCTGCATTTCTTTCGCACGCTCGCCTTGGAGCGTTTTCATTAAATTCGCTTAATAGCGCAATATAATTTAAACAAGTAGTAACATAAAATAAAACTCACAGCAACGCATTGAAAGGCATAAAAAGAAGCAAATGATGCCAGGCAACGATGATGCCTGGTCAGTTCTCTGGCTTGGCTTGGCCTGAATCGGAGCCACAGAATCCCCACTGCCAGAGTCCGAGTCCGAATCCGGTTCGACGTTATGGCGCATGGGCGAGACGCCCGGCATGGCCTGCAAGTGCAATAAGTTCGCTTAACGAGGGTTTAATTTATGATTTGTTATGTTTCCGGTTCGTGTTCGTGTTGTAGCCGATGCTAAAAATTATTGGCAATAAAGCTAAGGTGTGGATTATAGTTGGCTGGTAGCCCAACGTTGCAGCCAGTTAGCCACTGGGAACTCAAAGTTGGAGGTGGATGCTAAGATCGTAAGGGTTATCACGAAGTGGCAAGCGATTAACGATAGCTCAGCAAAAATGGTAGTACATAATGTACGTAAAATAATAAATTCATATATGGATATAAACTTAAAAACGATGTATTGAAAAAACTCTGATATCGAATATAAATATCTTAAAAACATAGTTCTTGTACTTGCATAATTACACATATAGATATTTAGCGCAGTTTACTTTCTTTGCCACTAATAATCCCTAATCCTTTCACGCTCACTGTGCATTTGCAACAACAAGCAGATCGTCGCAACGAGCCGAAGAGCCAACGAGGCATGAAGAATGGCAAGAGCAACAGGAGCAAGGGGAAACGAGGAGTTACGACGTACGTCGCATTGCGTTGAAAATCGATTTGTTTGGGTTGCGCCTGCGCAAACAACGCGGCCCTTGGATAAGAACGGATAAGAAAATAAGCAAAGACACACCAAAGAGAGACAAGAACGCGAAATGGTTGAAGCCAACGCCAACGAGTATCTGCTGGAACATAAATTACGCGACTAACAAGCAGCGCCCCGTGCAGCCAACCAACATAACCAATGCCAACTTGGCCGAGAGCTAAAAAAGATACAAACCCTCGGACTGCCTGGGCCTGGCTGGGCACTTGGGAACACAGTGCTACACTGCTCAAAGTGAGTTGCACAAAATTATAAATGAAAGCGGGTGTTGGACGCCGTTCACAGAAGACCAGTGCAGAGCTTAGCAGAGCCAGCATCTCTGCATCCCAGCAGCATCCACGTCCACGATTAGGTGTAGCAATTTGGACGGGCTGCCTGTGATTGAGACTGGGGCAGTGTTCGAAACGAAGTTAAAAATCAAATTAGCGAATGTGTTGAAAATTAAAAACAAATTCACGGATAAATTGCATCTGCCAGATACGCAATTATTATGAGGGTAGACAGGGCACCCAGGCAAACAGGGCGAGAGAGAAAGAGGGGTAGAGGGTAGAGAGTAAGAAAAAGAGAGAAACATGAACTGCGACTGACTTATGGACTGACTTGTCCAGGCCAGTTGTTTAGCCTCTTGGCTCTTAGCTCTTGAAGCTGCTGTTCTGGTTCTTTGACTTCAACTTAGGCTTTTGACTGTGTGCTGTTTGCTGTGCGCTGTTTTTGTGCCCTCGAGGTGTTGCAATTTGACGTTTTTTACGCGCGTTTTTATTCCATGAAAACCACATAAGCAACCGAGGATGAAGCAGCAGCAGCAAAAGTCACAGCAGACGCACGCAGAGCAAATACTTGGCCCTAAATGGTTTTTGGCGAAAAACATGTCGAATTAACACGCTCAGTTGCTGTTGCTTTTGCTGTTGTTGTAGATGTGGCAGCTGCGAATGTGGATTAAGCAGCAGCATCATCCACCTTATGTGGCAGCTACATGCACCTTCAAGTTCTCTTTGTGTGTGTGTGTGTGTGTATATTATATTTAAATGCTGGCAAATTAGCTGAAATTTTCTTATTATTTTGCTTTGACCAAAAACACAATTTGCATTTATATGTGAGTGTGTGTTTGGGAGTGCAAGGTATATAATTAGTGTAAAGTTTTTGTGGCAAGCAAAAGCCCCTACCGAACAGCAAAAAAGGGGCCTCAGCTGGCGCCGTCTGCGGCTGGCAAATAAATCGCGCTGCTGTTGAACTTTCAGTGCCTCCGGGGTGGAGTGGAGGTTGGCCACAATCCCCAGAATAGCCAGAGACCAAGACTCGAATGGCACTGCCAAATGCTGACACAGAGTTGGACTTGGAGAGTCGATGCCCGTCACGCCCTTTTGCTTGGTTGTCCTGGTCCAGTGTGTGCATTGCTGGCAAATGTTCTCAAGACACATTCGCAGCACAGCATTGGAGTTGAGATCGAGGCCGAGACCGAGACCGAGACCGACTATGGGTCTGTGAGCGCCGTAAAAAAGGGCGCAAATTTTATGAGCGCATCGTTTAACAAATGAATTTACAACCGTGCAACGCCCAAATGTCTGGCGTTCAAATTCAAATTCTTTGGCAAAAAGCAAAAACAAAAACAAAAAGATATGGCCCAAAATGAAACTTGGCACTGACCGTGAGTTACGTGGCACTCGGAGGCGTATGCGCTATATTCGAGCATAAAATATGGCTGGCATTTGGCCAAATGATTTAAAACAAATAGCCAGGCCACTCATCCTTAGCCACATTCACATACTCATCTCATCTCCCCCATCTCCAGCATTCACATATCATTCGCTTTTGTATTCACCTGAGCTGAACTTCAGGTTATCGTAGCCAAGTTACATTAACGCTTTCATTAGCCCAGTTTGTGCTTCGTTGGCCGCCCTTTATTTTGAGCTGCATTTTAGTAGCGCTCATAAATCGAAATCGTTGCCAATTGCTAACTGGCAACTGGCAATTGCCAACGCGTTGCTTCACTCGTTAAACGCAGTTTAATGAGCTACCCAAAAAAAATCCCAAAAGTTACCTTGCAACCTTTTTGCGTCCAGCTTCTCGGTGCGTGCTTGCCAACGGGCCCGATCAGCGTTTTGGGTAATTGTAATTGCGTCGGCCTGTCAATAAGTCTTCATGAGTTTCAATAAGGGAAAGCTTCGACGTCTCCTTGCACTTATTATCCGTTTTGAGGCCTAATTTGTAAACTGCCATTACCGACACGATTCCTTCCAACCGATCGCCACATGAAGCTGGTAATTTGGCAACTCGTGATCATATGTAAATATCAGTTGAAGTCCCATTAAAGTCTGCATTGTTCCAAAGCCCAAAGACATTTCAGCGCACTTAATATTCCATACATTAAATCGAAAGAACATCTTCTCCCTTTTTTTGTGTAACCTGACCACAAAATTTTAGCCAAAAAGTCTTTGAAAAATATAAATATAGATTTTTAACCACAGTTTTTAGCTTAATCGATTGATTCTCTAACATAAAATTATTTAAAATAAAATACTATGCACGCAGGTAGTTTTTAATTGGCTGCGGTTCGTTAACTTCCTTTTAGCTGTGCTACTATATTTTTAAAATATTAGACCATATTTATTACGCAAAAATATGTTTCCTGCTATTAAACAGAGCAAATTGACGCTTAATGGTGGCTCTTACGCAAAGGCCATGCCTTAAATAATGCCTTAATGCATAAAAGAAGTTTAATGGCATATTAAAAATTTTGTTTTAAAATCATTGTTTTCAAAAAAGGAATTATACTAGATTGATAAAAATGTTAATTTTAAAGAACGATCTTTATCATAAAACTATTCTACGTTAGAAATATGAACTCTATTATTTGAAAAAATTAATTGACTACGGACCACATGAAAATGTACTTATTTTTGCAATGCACACGAGACTTTCCACAAATTTTTCACTTCTAAACCATATTTAAATAGCACATGGAGTATATACATAGTGATCCTGCCGAATATGTGGCTCAGCTGCTGCAAAAAGAACTTGTTAAGAGTACTATGGTAGTTGTCTTGCATTGAGTGTCATTTTTGGGCATTGTCATTGTTTGCTTAATAAATGACTGGCCATTGTCATTGTTGTATTAATGTCAAAAGGTTGCTTTTGACACCCTGGCAGCGGTCAAGCGGCGACAAGCCGACAAAAACTGAAGTATGCAACACAATAAAACTGCTCTGAATAGTAAGTCAGCCAGTTCAGTTTGCCAGTTTTGCAAATGCAATAATGCCAACCCCTCAAGCAGACATATACAAACCGATCATTTAAGTGTCATTAAGAATGCAAGAGAGAGAGAGAGAGAGAGAGAGAGAGAGAGAGAGAGGGAGGGAAATAGAGGATTGGGAAGAGGTGCAGCAGCTGTTGTCATTTGGCAAGAACAGCTTCTGCCCCATTCTGAAACTTCTAGAGGAAGAGGCGCAGTCGCTGCTTGATTCCGTCACTCGTTGCGGGCTAATGGAGGAGTTTGAAATTTTCCCGCCCATAGCGACTGATAGCTTCTGATTGCGAGGCGACGATCTTGCGAGTTGAGATGATGAAGTTGTTGCAACGATCAACGATCGAGTGGGCCAATTTGTTTTCAGCTCGTTTGACGTGTTTGTCAATTAAAATCAAATTCGATGCCATCTAAAAGCCAAGTGGATAAGATATCCTATATACGTTTATGCCTATCATTAACCACTTAGGCGCGAGTGCAATAACATTTAATCAACCAATAAATTTGGTGCAATTTATCAAAAACTACACAAAAAGCAAAATGAAAGAAAAAAAAAAACACAATATGCAGACCAAAATCTTGTTTCTCCAAATTGCCTCTAATAACCGCAATCGATCGTTATTTTTTGTGGTTATTAATACGACGGTTGAGGACTTGAAACAGGAAGAAGCAGTCTAAGATTCAGGCGGAGACTGCGAATGCTGTGACTGCTGTGTTGGATGCGTGTCTGTTGTGTCTGCCTGCCATCGCCGAGTCTGTGGCAACAACGGCTTCTCAGGTAGTTCACAAGTAACTGCAAATTGCTGCCGTCGATAAAACTTAAATTGGTGGCAGCAAACCGCGCCGCATCCGCGTTCCTGCCCCTAAAAACATCGCAATCGATCGCTGAATTTGCCTAATGGCGACGGCCACTCAACACAAACACCGAGCGGGTGCTGGGTGCTGGGTTCTGGTCTGCAGTCTGGAGTTTGGAGTTTGAGCCAGAGCCTCGAGGTTGGGCCTGGGACGCATCTTGATCTTCAATCTTGCTAGCGCTGATTGACAAAGAGGCGATCTCTGTCGATCCAAAGACCTTGGTTTTCGTCTCTCTCTCTCTTTCTCTCTCTCTGCCTCTCCGCTCCTGCTCCTGTCCCGGCTACCCCTTCGTAGTCGCGCTGTTTACGCGCGCATTTAGCATGTTGTAAAAGTCTGATGGCGTCCATTATAATCAATTGGCCGGGCTCGTAAAATTAAATGATCCCGCAGGAGAATTAAGCGCCAATTACGCGCTGCTAAGGCAAAATCGAAGAAGAAGAATATGTTGCCGTAGCCGTTGCCGTTGCCATTGCCATTGGCGCTGTGCGTAGTCTCAAATTTGGGAGGCAAGCAGACGACGACTTGCAAAAAGCAGAATAAAAAGCAAAATATAAGCAAAAGTAAAAAAAGTTCGCTGCCCGGACTTAATTGCAGCATTTAAGTTGTCTTATTGATCATAATAACTCCATAATGGCGGAACATGTGCGTACAATATAATAATCAGACGGGCAGCGAGTGCAAATTGCAAACGGGAAATGTGAACACAAAGCAGACAAAAAGTGGGGCGGTTGAGTGGAGCGGGATCTCAACCTGGAAGCTGCTGCAACAACAGACAGACTGAAGTAAAGACCAAGAAGTGAGGGGAGACCGGAGATGATGATTGCAAGGGCTACACTAAAAAGTGGAGCAGGCACTCCATCTCGATTTTGATCTCGATCGCAAACTGGCTCTCATTTGCCAATGGCTGCTGTTGTTGTTGTGGCAATGAGAGTGTGAAAGCAAACAAGGAGTAAAAATTATATCGATGTGGAGCTGCCCCCTTGCGCGCGTTGCACAAAACTGTTGCACAAAACTGATCAACTTGTAATGGCAAATGTGCTTAAAAACTCAACTCAATCAGCTTAATGGCCTGACAACTTGTAACTTGTATCTTTTAACTAGCTGCATGCAACTGGTAAACTAACTGCTCCGCTTGATGCTGATGCGAATGATCGGAAATGAAGAACTGTGATCTGGCGAAGATTTTTCCTTAAAGACAGTTGTTTTCGGCTGCCTGCCAGGTGGTTTCTTTCTACAGAAATTGGTGCATTGCTATGGATAACGTGAAAGAAATCAACAACATAAAGCTTTGAGTGCTTTTAAGCTTTAACATTTACCAATTTTAAAAATTTTAATTTATTTCCTATACAATATGTTATAACCATCCTCACAAAATATTTTTGGAAACATCTTATTTTTGGATATCCCAAAAAAGAATTGCATTAATATATCAAGTTTATCACATGACAAAATTCAGACACATGTTCTTGTTATCAGTTGTGTCTGAATTAACATACCTCCGCAGGCACACACACACACATAAATATGCATTCAAACACACGCACAGCCCAAATGATACATTGCAAAAGTGTCACACGATTAACGAAGCACAATCGTATTACAATTGGATGCCCCTCACTTTATTTTTGCAAGGCAAAAGTAAACCAAACATAATAAATTAAGTCATTTAACATAATTTCGCTACCAGAGTAGAGCAGGGGCAAAAAAAAAAAAGAAGCGAACTCGATGCGACGATTGCAACAGCTGCTAAACGAGGGGACACAAAACGCATGTGCCAAATGCAACACACTGCGGAGGCAATTCAAAAGCCATAGACAGATCGCAAAATGCATATACGTAGTATATACAGGGTAGAGGAAGTAGTATTTGTTGTTGTAGTTGTAAGGGGAACACACATGGCACGACAGTGGCTTGACAATGGACAATGGAGTGTGTGGGTGCAATCAACATCTGAATTGGGTATCGGGAGTTGGGTAATTTACAACGCTGCCGTTGAGCAGTCGCAGGCGCAGAAGAGCTGCTCAAGTGTTCGATTTAAGTGTGTGCGTTCGTGTGTGTGTTTGTGTGTGAATAGCGCAACTAATTTTCAAAGAAGGCCCAACAAAAGTGCAATAAACGCTGTCCACTTAGTCGAACAATGGCGACCAACAAAAGGCGAGAACTGTGGGCGCGGCACACAGCATAACTCTCTATATATGCCCAATAAAATGGACTCTCGTTTAATTAATGGAAATGCAATGACTCCAAGTAGCAGCAGATTCTTCTACCTTTTGCGCTATCCGTGTTAGGGATCTCTTTCTGCAGCAGCAGCTGTTGCTATCCTAAAGGAGCTGTGGTGTTCATTGTGTGTCTGCCTGCCGACTTGACAAATTTATAACAAATATTCACGCGTGCTTTGGCAGGCGGCCCTTTGTCAACTGCTGTTTTGGCCATATCTCAATTATTGTCATTCAATTGCCACCAAGCAACGGCAATTTCATTATTATTCTTTATATTTTTTTGCTTTGATTTCACACGAAATATCGACAACTTAACAAAAACAAAACAAAAAACTACAAATCTCGCTGGCTCATCCTTAGTTTTTGTTATTTTTTATAGTCTTTGTTTTGTTCGCTGGAAGAGAATGCTTTAGGTTTTGGCAAACAAAAAAAATTGGAATAAAGAAAAAAACTCGCATAATGGCATAACAATTAAAACACATTTTCGAATTGAATGCCTTGGCATTGTCCTGGTAAATGATCCTGTTGTTGTTACCCTTATTGTTAAGCTATTTTCGTTTGGTTTGTTTTTCTTGACGCAGGGTGCGATTTCTATGGAATTAAAGCGTCAAATGCGCCAGTCATAACAAGCCGCAGTCACAAAAGTCAATAGGCTACCCCTCGCGCTCCATAGGCGAGACCAAAGTTAATGCCAAAAAATAACATTGGTGAAATTAATTTGCACGCCTCGAACCATTGGCTGCGAAATGGCTAAATAAATGCTGTTAAAACTGCCGGACAGGGCGTTAATTTCATTTGGATTTGCATGCAAACCTTCCATACATACTGTACGATAATATGGTAACTGGTTTTTTGGCCAGTTGCCTCCGCCCCCCGCCCCCCACTCTGTTCTCCTCTTAAGCGTTTCAGCGAAATCTTAACGATAAAATGCATAACAACTTCATTCACAGCAGGCGATGCCATAAAAGTGTTTTAAATCGTGTTAATAATTTTGTGCAGCGTTTGCCTGGCCAAAATCTCTGAATTGCGAAGAGTCCTGCTGTGACCGGCATGTCGTCCACACACTCTCGCCCAGCCTCCCTCATGACTCGTTGCCTTCTTGCCTCCAACGTTGGACCAACGTTGCATGTTTTGTATATTCGTATTGGCCATTTCATTTGTAACGTCAATTTTAAGTTTTCTCTCTTGCTCAGTTTTGTTTAAAGCCCGTTTATTGCACTTTCATCCCAATCCTGGAACTGGCTGCCCCTTCGGCAATGGCATCGTCTATTCACACCTGCAGTCCAACGCATAAATTGCGCCTGCTGAAAAGTATCTGCAGGCTGCTCAAGCTCCATCACGTGATCACTGCAATTAATTATAATTTGTCGTCAATAAGCACATTAAAAAAAATGTATCAGAGATGCATAAAATTTCAGCAACAAACTTTAAAGCTGCGTGTTTAGAGTGGAAGAAGGTCTTAAAATTATGTATTCGTATACATCATAAAACATTTAAATACACCTTAAGTATGGACTTTGTCTTGTCTCTTTTTGAAGCCACAGTCACTTTGGAGTGTGTGGAAATGTTGATGATGGCCCATAATGATTGACATGGGAGCTACCCAAAAAACAAACTCTTTAAGGCAGAAAATTGGCATTATCACTAGCTTGAAATGATATTGAGAGTTGGGCCAAACTAATACTTATTATAATCGTGCAGAGAAAATACGAATTTTTTGTCACGAGTAGTGTTGAGTGCATTAAAGAAGAAGCCAGACCTTATCACGAATGTTTTAATATGAAATTGGCTATAGTTACAGGTTGAGCATTTTACCATCAACTCTTAGGTAAACTGCCTTTTAAAAAGGAGAAAGTATGTCAATATGTATTATGCTAAACTCGTACGTTAGCTTTACTTAACTCTCTATCTTTGCATAAGCAATTCTCTCTCGTCATAATTCGTTCACTTTTGGGCGGAACTGCCGTTTATCGTGCTGCCATAAAGCTATATATTTCAAAATGATGCAAAGCCAACATTGGGCGCTGGGGTCTAGGAATAATTTATATGCCCGTAATGTGATAATAAGCATGCGCTGATATCCTGCGGAACTTTCGCAACCCAGAACCAAAAACCACAAAATCGAACAAGTCCAAGTGGACCAAGAGCTGTGGCTACGGTTCAAATGTTAAGACGCTTTTCGTGTTGCAACTCAATTGCTCAATTATTAGGTGTAGACGACACGGGGTATGGTGGTGGGTGGTGGGCGACGAAATCTTTTAAATTATACAGCTGCGTTTGGCGAGTGAAATAAAAGTCCATTACAAATGGAATCAACAACTCATTGCTCATCGACATTCATAGAGAGACGGACAAGAGTTAGCGAGAGAGAGAAAAAGAGTGAGTGGGGGAACAGTTGTTCCCAAGCAACACTATTATCAGCTGGATCACAGTATAAGCTACGAGTGGCTCCCCAAAAGAGCAGCAATCCCTGTTTGCCACAAATCTGGCCGGGGCTAGTACTTGGCGATAAGCAGCAATTTTCCCGAAGTGAACCCCATTAAAATATGATAAATTGCGTCTATTTTACGGAGTTGATTTTAACAAGACAATTTAACAAGCGTAATTTAATATTTGACAGAGTATCAGAGCACTCGAGATAGCTTGCTATACAGCTATCTCGCTTCAACCGCAATACACAAAATGGAAGCGACCATGAAAATGATGTAAAGTCTCGTTCTCGTTCTCATTCTCGCTCTCCTTCTCAGCTTGCTGTTGTTGCTGTTGTCGCGTTGTGGTTGTTGCCCGACGAAAATGTATCTCACCCTGGGGAACACTTAAACGCCAACCGAAAAATTGCCTTGGTTGGACTCAAGCAAAGGCAAAGGGAGAGGGACAGAGGCGCTGACTTTAGCCGTTAATCTCGGCAAGCGTTGGTGTTGGTAGTGGTGGTGGATGGTGGTAGTGGTACTGTTTGCTGTTTGCTGTGAACCACAAATATGCAGCATACGGGGTGGGTTACAATCTGGAGCAGGGGTAGGGGCTGAGGCAGGTATTGCGGATGGATATGGCATTGATGTTAAACATTCTAAATTAAGTGGCGCGCTGGCGATAAGGTAATTGGGGTGAAATGTGAGCGCCGCATTGTGTGCATTGGGAACGAGTGAGTTACCAGCTCATTGAAGTGGCATGAAGTGGCAGGGGATGCAGTGTATGTTTGTGGCCCGGAACAGCGATACAACAAATGCTAATCACATATCTATGAATTGTAGTCTCAGGGACACATTCACATAGACATTGTTAATGAAGTGATTTATGCTCTTATTGCATGAGTTTCCATTATATAGTTGATGAACTTAATTAAGCAATTATCACAAATCTGTGATGACGAACCGCAAAATTAATTTCGTATCGTATCTTAAAGTCAAAGATTCATCAACGTTTTAAGAGCCTATCAACTCTATTATGATCACAAATTGAATGTTTCTCTTTTTTGTACATAATTGAAGGCTATCGCTGCAGTTTGGCCAAACAAATTACTTGATCCATATAAGCCATATTTTCAGCAGACAGATCCATGGCTAGAACGATGAATACAATATATGACCTGCCTCTGGGCCTCAAACTAAATGGGCTCAAAACAAAACTGATTATAATTAAACAAGTATTTTATGGGTTGGTAGCAGACTGAGAAGCGTTTATGCTTAAAAGAATAAAAGATATAGAATTGCAGCTTTATTATTTGCTAAATGATGATGTCGATTTTTTGGCATAAGATTTTAACATGAATTTTGACCAAAACTCGATTTCATTTAACTGAAATTATTTAAATGCCGTTTTATTCTAGGGGCCAAACCATAAGTTTTAAGACATTGCTTTTGATAATCGGTTCAGTTTTGACGAAGTTATCGAAGTCGAAAAATTTGGCAAATGATAACGTCGATTTTTTGGCATAAGACTTTAACATGCAAAATGACCAAAAATCGAATTTCATGTAAATGAAATTATGTAAATGCAGTTTTATTCTAGGGGCCAAACCATGAGTTTTAAGACATTGCTTTTGAAAATCGGGTCAGATTTGCCGAAGTTATGGAAGTCGAAAGATTTGCCAAATGATGATGTCGATTTTTTGGCATAAAACTTTAACATGCAAAATGACCAAAAATCGAATTTCATGTAAACGAAATTATGTAAATGCAGTTTTATTCTAGGGGCCAAACCATGAGTTTTAAGACATTGCTTTTGAAAATCGGGTCAGATTTGCCGAAGTTATGGAAGTCGAAAGATTTGCCAAATGATGATGTCGATTTTTTGGCATAAAACTTTAACATGCAAAATGACCAAAAATCGAATTTCATGTAAACGAAATTATGTAAATGCAGTTTTATTCTAGGGGCCAAACCATGAGTTTTAAGACATTGCTTTTGAAAATCGGGTCAGATTTGCCGAAGTTATGGAAGTCGAAAGATTTGCCAAATGATGATGTCGATTTTTTGGCATAAAACTTTAACATGCAAAATGACCAAAAATCGAATTTCATTTAAATGAAATTATGTAAATGCAGTTTTATTCTAGGGGCCAAACCATGAGTTTTAAGACATTGCTTTTGAAAATCGGGTCAGATTTGCCGAAGTTATGGAAGTCGAAAGATTTGCCAAATGATGATGTCGATTTTTTGGCATAAGACTTTAACATGCAAAATGACCAAAAATCGAATTTCATGTAAACGAAATTATGTAAATGCAGTTTTATTCTAGGGGCCAAACCATGAGTTTTAAGACATTGCTTTTGAAAATCGGGTCAGATTTGCCGAAGTTATGGAAGTCGAAAGATTTGCCAAATGATGATGTCGATTTTTTGGCATAAAACTTTAACATGCAAAATGACCAAAAATCGAATTTCATGTAAATGAAATTATGTAAATGCAGTTTTATTCTAGGGGCCAAACCATGAGTTTTAAGACATTGCTTTTGAAAATCGGGTCAGATTTGCCGAAGTTATGGAAGTCGAAAGATTTGCCAAATGATGATGTCGATTTTTTGGCATAAAACTTTAACATGCAAAATGACCAAAAATCGAATTTCATGTAAATGAAATTATGTAAATGCAGTTTTATTCTAGGGGCCAAACCATGAGTTTTAAGACATTGCTTTTGAAAATCGGGTCAGATTTGCCGAAGTTATGGAAGTCGAAAGATTTGCCAAATGATGATGTCGATTTTTTGGCATAAAACTTTAACATGCAAAATGACCAAAAATCGAATTTCATGTAAATGAAATTATGTAAATGCAGTTTTATTCTAGGGGCCAAACCATGAGTTTTAAGACATTGCTTTTGAAAATCGGGTCAGATTTGCCGAAGTTATGGAAGTCGAAAGATTTGCCAAATGATGATGTCGATTTTTTGGCATAAAACTTTAACATGCAAAATGACCAAAAATCGAATTTCATGTAAATGAAATTATGTAAATGCAGTTTTATTCTAGGGGCCAAACCATGAGTTTTAAGACATTGCTTTTGAAAATCGGGTCAGATTTGCCGAAGTTATGGAAGTCGAAAGATTTGCCAAATGATGATGTCGATTTTTTGGCATAAAACTTTAACATGCAAAATGACCAAAAATCGAATTTCATGTAAATGAAATTATGTAAATGCAGTTTTATTCTAGGGGCCAAACCATGAGTTTTAAGACATTGCTTTTGAAAATCGGGTCAGATTTGCCGAAGTTATGGAAGTCGAAAGATTTGCCAAATGATGATGTCGATTTTTTGGCATAAAACTTTAACATGCAAAATGACCAAAAATCGAATTTCATGTAAATGAAATTATGTAAATGCAGTTTTATTCTAGGGGCCAAACCATGAGTTTTAAGACATTGCTTTTGAAAATCGGGTCAGATTTGCCGAAGTTATGGAAGTCGAAAGATTTGCCAAATGATGATGTCGATTTTTTGGCATAAGACTTTAACATGCAAAATGACCAAAAATCGAATTTCATTTAAATGAAATTATGTAAATGCAGTTTTATTCTAGGGGCCAAACCATGAGTTTTAAGACATTGCTTTTGAAAATCGGGTCAGATTTGCCGAAGTTATGGAAGTCGAAAGATTTGCCAAATGATGATGTCGATTTTTTGGCATAAAACTTTAACATGCAAAATGACCAAAAATCGAATTTCATTTAAATGAAATTATGTAAATGCAGTTTTATTCTAGGGGCCAAACCATGAGTTTTAAGACATTGCTTTTGAAAATCGGGTCAGATTTGCCGAAGTTATGGAAGTCGAAAGATTTGCCAAATGATGATGTCGATTTTTTGGCATAAAACTTGAACATGCAAAATGACCAAAAATCGAATTTCATGTAAATGAAATTATGTAAATGCAGTTTTATTCTAGGGGCCAAACCATGAGTTTTAAGACATTGCTTTTGAAAATCGGGTCAGATTTGCCGAAGTTATGGAAGTCGAAAGATTTGCCAAATGATGATGTCGATTTTTTGGCATAAAACTTTAACATGCAAAATGACCAAAAATCGAATTTCATGTAAACGAAATTATGTAAATGCAGTTTTATTCTAGGGGCCAAACCATGAGTTTTAAGACATTGCTTTTGAAAATCGGGTCAGATTTGCCGAAGTTATGGAAGTCGAAAGATTTGCCAAATGATGATGTCGATTTTTTGGCATAAAACTTTAACATGCAAAATGACCAAAAATCGAATTTCATGTAAATGAAATTATGTAAATGCAGTTTTATTCTAGGGGCCAAACCATGAGTTTTAAGACATTGCTTTTGAAAATCGGGTCAGATTTGCCGAAGTTATGGAAGTCGAAAGATTTGCCAAATGATGATGTCGATTTTTGGCATAAGACTTTAACATGCAAAATGACCAAAAATCGAATTTCATTTAAATGAAATTATGTAAATG
>JARNME010000012.1:9844656-9950604 GCA_030179655.1 Scaptomyza flava
TTTGCCAAATGATGATGTCGATTTTTTGGCATAAAACTTTAACATGCAAAATGACCAAAAATCGAATTTCATGTAAATGAAATTATGTAAATGCAGTTTTATTCTAGGGGCCAAACCATGAGTTTTAAGACATTGCTTTGAAAATCGGGTCAGATTTGCCGAAGTTATGGAAGTCGAAAGATTTGCCAAATGATGATGTCGATTTTTTGGCATAAAACTTTAACATGCAAAATGACCAAAAATCGAATTTCATTTAAATGAAATTATGTAAATGCAGTTTTATTCTAGGGGCCAAACCATGAGTTTTAAGACATTGCTTTTGAAAATCGGGTCAGATTTGCCGAAGTTATGGAAGTCGAAAGATTTGCCAAATGATGATGTCGATTTTTTGGCATAAAACTTTAACATGCAAAATGACCAAAAATCGAATTTCATTTAAATGAAATTATGTAAATGCAGTTTTATTCTAGGGGCCAAACCATGAGTTTTAAGACATTGCTTTTGAAAATCGGGTCAGATTTGCCGAAGTTATGGAAGTCGAAAGATTTGCCAAATGATGATGTCGATTTTTTGGCATAAAACTTTAACATGCAAAATGACCAAAAATCGAATTTCATTTAAATGAAATTATGTAAATGCAGTTTTATTCTAGGGGCCAAACCATGAGTTTTAAGACATTGCTTTTGAAAATCGGGTCAGATTTGCCGAAGTTATGGAAGTCGAAAGATTTGCCAAATGATGATGTCGATTTTTTGGCATAAAACTTTAACATGCAAAATGACCAAAAATCGAATTTCATTTAAATGAAATTATGTAAATGCAGTTTTATTCTAGGGGCCAAACCATGAGTTTTAAGACATTGCTTTTGAAAATCGGGTCAGATTTGCCGAAGTTATGGAAGTCGAAAGATTTGCCAAATGATGATGTCGATTTTTTGGCATAAAACTTTAACATGCAAAATGACCAAAAATCGAATTTCATTTAAATGAAATTATGTAAATGCAGTTTTATTCTAGGGGCCAAACCATGAGTTTTAAGACATTGCTTTTGAAAATCGGGTCAGATTTGCCGAAGTTATGGAAGTCGAAAGATTTGCCAAATGATGATGTCGATTTTTTGGCATAAAACTTTAACATGCAAAATGACCAAAAATCGAATTTCATTTAAATGAAATTATGTAAATGCAGTTTTATTCTAGGGGCCAAACCATGAGTTTTAAGACATTGCTTTTGAAAATCGGGTCAGATTTGCCGAAGTTATGGAAGTCGAAAGATTTGCCAAATGATGATGTCGATTTTTTGGCATAAAACTTTAACATGCAAAATGACCAAAAATCGAATTTCATGTAAATGAAATTATGTAAATGCAGTTTTATTCTAGGGGCCAAACCATGAGTTTTAAGACATTGCTTTTGAAAATCGGGTCAGATTTGCCGAAGTTATGGAAGTCGAAAGATTTGCCAAATGATGATGTCGATTTTTTGGCATAAAACTTTAACATGCAAAATGACCAAAAATCGAATTTCATGTAAATGAAATTATGTAAATGCAGTTTTATTCTAGGGGCCAAACCATGAGTTTTAAGACATTGCTTTTGAAAATCGGGTCAGATTTGCCGAAGTTATGGAAGTCGAAAGATTTGCCAAATGATGATGTCGATTTTTTGGCATAAAACTTTAACATGCAAAATGACCAAAAATCGAATTTCATGTAAATGAAATTATGTAAATGCAGTTTTATTCTAGGGGCCAAACCATGAGTTTTAAGACATTGCTTTTGAAAATCGGGTCAGATTTGCCGAAGTTATGGAAGTCGAAAGATTTGCCAAATGATGATGTCGATTTTTTGGCATAAAACTTTAACATGCAAAATGACCAAAAATCGAATTTCATGTAAACGAAATTATGTAAATGCAGTTTTATTCTAGGGGCCAAACCATGAGTTTTAAGACATTGCTTTTGAAAATCGGGTCAGATTTGCCGAAGTTATGGAAGTCGAAAGATTTGCCAAATGATGATGTCGATTTTTTGGCATAAAACTTTAACATGCAAAATGACCAAAAATCGAATTTCATTTAAATGAAATTATGTAAATGCAGTTTTATTCTAGGGGCCAAACCATGAGTTTTAAGACATTGCTTTTGAAAATCGGGTCAGATTTGCCGAAGTTATGGAAGTCGAAAGATTTGCCAAATGATGATGTCGATTTTTTGGCATAAAACTTTAACATGCAAAATGACCAAAAATCGAATTTCATTTAAATGAAATTATGTAAATGCAGTTTTATTCTAGGGGCCAAACCATGAGTTTTAAGACATTGCTTTTGAAAATCGGGTCAGATTTGCCGAAGTTATGGAAGTCGAAAGATTTGCCAAATGATGATGTCGATTTTTTGGCATAAAACTTTAACATGCAAAATGACCAAAAATCGAATTTCATTTAAATGAAATTATGTAAATGCAGTTTTATTCTAGGGGCCAAACCATGAGTTTTAAGACATTGCTTTTGAAAATCGGGTCAGATTTGCCGAAGTTATGGAAGTCGAAAGATTTGCCAAATGATGATGTCGATTTTTTGGCATAAAACTTTAACATGCAAAATGACCAAAAATCGAATTTCATTTAAATGAAATTATGTAAATGCAGTTTTATTCTAGGGGCCAAACCATGAGTTTTAAGACATTGCTTTTGAAAATCGGGTCAGATTTGCCGAAGTTATGGAAGTCGAAAGATTTGCCAAATGATGATGTCGATTTTTTGGCATAAAACTTTAACATGCAAAATGACCAAAAATCGAATTTCATTTAAATGAAATTATGTAAATGCAGTTTTATTCTAGGGGCCAAACCATGAGTTTTAAGACATTGCTTTTGAAAATCGGGTCAGATTTGCCGAAGTTATGGAAGTCGAAAGATTTGCCAAATGATGATGTCGATTTTTTGGCATAAAACTTTAACATGCAAAATGACCAAAAATCGAATTTCATTTAAATGAAATTATGTAAATGCAGTTTTATTCTAGGGGCCAAACCATGAGTTTTAAGACATTGCTTTTGAAAATCGGGTCAGATTTGCCGAAGTTATGGAAGTCGAAAGATTTGCCAAATGATGATGTCGATTTTTTGGCATAAAACTTTAACATGCAAAATGACCAAAAATCGAATTTCATTTAAATGAAATTATGTAAATGCAGTTTTATTCTAGGGGCCAAACCATGAGTTTTAAGACATTGCTTTTGAAAATCGGGTCAGATTTGCCGAAGTTATGGAAGTCGAAAGATTTGCCAAATGATGATGTCGATTTTTTGGCATAAAACTTTAACATGCAAAATGACCAAAAATCGAATTTCATTTAAATGAAATTATGTAAATGCAGTTTTATTCTAGGGGCCAAACCATGAGTTTTAAGACATTGCTTTTGAAAATCGGGTCAGATTTGCCGAAGTTATGGAAGTCGAAAGATTTGCCAAATGATGATGTCGATTTTTTGGCATAAAACTTTAACATGCAAAATGACCAAAAATCGAATTTCATTTAAATGAAATTATGTAAATGCAGTTTTATTCTAGGGGCCAAACCATGAGTTTTAAGACATTGCTTTTGAAAATCGGGTCAGATTTGCCGAAGTTATGGAAGTCGAAAGATTTGCCAAATGATGATGTCGATTTTTTGGCATAAAACTTTAACATGCAAAATGACCAAAAATCGAATTTCATTTAAATGAAATTATGTAAATGCAGTTTTATTCTAGGGGCCAAACCATGAGTTTTAAGACATTGCTTTTGAAAATCGGGTCAGATTTGCCGAAGTTATGGAAGTCGAAAGATTTGCCAAATGATGATGTCGATTTTTTGGCATAAAACTTTAACATGCAAAATGACCAAAAATCGAATTTCATTTAAATGAAATTATGTAAATGCAGTTTTATTCTAGGGGCCAAACCATGAGTTTTAAGACATTGCTTTTGAAAATCGGGTCAGATTTGCCGAAGTTATGGAAGTCGAAAGATTTGCCAAATGATGATGTCGATTTTTTGGCATAAAACTTTAACATGCAAAATGACCAAAAATCGAATTTCATTTAAACGAAATTATGTAAATGCAGTTTTATTCTAGGGGCCAAACCATGAGTTTTAAGACATTGCTTTTGAAAATCGGGTCAGATTTGCCGAAGTTATGGAAGTCGAAAGATTTGCCAAATGATGATGTCGATTTTTTGGCATAAAACTTTAACATGCAAAATGACCAAAAATCGAATTTCATTTAAATGAAATTATGTAAATGCAGTTTTATTCTAGGGGCCAAACCATGAGTTTTAAGACATTGCTTTTGAAAATCGGGTCAGATTTGCCGAAGTTATGGAAGTCGAAAGATTTGCCAAATGATGATGTCGATTTTTTGGCATAAAACTTTAACATGCAAAATGACCAAAAATCGAATTTCATTTAAATGAAATTATGTAAATGCAGTTTTATTCTAGGGGCCAAACCATGAGTTTTAAGACATTGCTTTTGAAAATCGGGTCAGATTTGCCGAAGTTATGGAAGTCGAAAGATTTGCCAAATGATGATGTCGATTTTTTGGCATAAAACTTTAACATGCAAAATGACCAAAAATCGAATTTCATTTAAATGAAATTATGTAAATGCAGTTTTATTCTAGGGGCCAAACCATGAGTTTTAAGACATTGCTTTTGAAAATCGGGTCAGATTTGCCGAAGTTATGGAAGTCGAAAGATTTGCCAAATGATGATGTCGATTTTTTGGCATAAAACTTTAACATGCAAAATGACCAAAAATCGAATTTCATTTAAATGAAATTATGTAAATGCAGTTTTATTCTAGGGGCCAAACCATGAGTTTTAAGACATTGCTTTTGAAAATCGGGTCAGATTTGCCGAAGTTATGGAAGTCGAAAGATTTGCCAAATGATGATGTCGATTTTTTGGCATAAAACTTTAACATGCAAAATGACCAAAAATCGAATTTCATGTAAATGAAATTATGTAAATGCAGTTTTATTCTAGGGGCCAAACCATGAGTTTTAAGACATTGCTTTTGAAAATCGGGTCAGATTTGCCGAAGTTATGGAAGTCGAAAGATTTGCCAAATGATGATGTCGATTTTTTGGCATAAAACTTTAACATGCAAAATGACCAAAAATCGAATTTCATGTAAATGAAATTATGTAAATGCAGTTTTATTCTAGGGGCCAAACCATGAGTTTTAAGACATTGCTTTTGAAAATCGGGTCAGATTTGCCGAAGTTATGGAAGTCGAAAGATTTGCCAAATGATGATGTCGATTTTTTGGCATAAAACTTTAACATGCAAAATGACCAAAAATCGAATTTCATGTAAATGAAATTATGTAAATGCAGTTTTATTCTAGGGGCCAAACCATGAGTTTTAAGACATTGCTTTTGAAAATCGGGTCAGATTTGCCGAAGTTATGGAAGTCGAAAGATTTGCCAAATGATGATGTCGATTTTTTGGCATAAAACTTTAACATGCAAAATGACCAAAAATCGAATTTCATGTAAATGAAATTATGTAAATGCAGTTTTATTCTAGGGGCCAAACCATGAGTTTTAAGACATTGCTTTTGAAAATCGGGTCAGATTTGCCGAAGTTATGGAAGTCGAAAGATTTGCCAAATGATGATGTCGATTTTTGGCATAAAACTTTAACATGCAAAATGACCAAAAATCGAATTTCATGTAAACGAAATTATGTAAATGCAGTTTTATTCTAGGGGCCAAACCATGAGTTTTAAGACATTGCTTTTGAAAATCGGGTCAGATTTGCCGAAGTTATGGAAGTCGAAAGATTTGCCAAATGATGATGTCGATTTTTTGGCATAAAACTTTAACATGCAAAATGACCAAAAATCGAATTTCATTTAAATGAAATTATGTAAATGCAGTTTTATTCTAGGGGCCAAACCATGAGTTTTAAGACATTGCTTTTGAAAATCGGGTCAGATTTGCCGAAGTTATGGAAGTCGAAAGATTTGCCAAATGATGATGTCGATTTTTTGGCATAAAACTTTAACATGCAAAATGACCAAAAATCGAATTTCATTTAAATGAAATTATGTAAATGCAGTTTTATTCTAGGGGCCAAACCATGAGTTTTAAGACATTGCTTTGAAAATCGGGTCAGATTTGCCGAAGTTATGGAAGTCGAAAGATTTGCCAAATGATGATGTCGATTTTTTGGCATAAAACTTTAACATGCAAAATGACCAAAAATCGAATTTCATGTAAATGAAATTATGTAAATGCAGTTTTATTCTAGGGGCCAAACCATGAGTTTTAAGACATTGCTTTTGAAAATCGGGTCAGATTTGCCGAAGTTATGGAAGTCGAAAGATTTGCCAAATGATGATGTCGATTTTTTGGCATAAAACTTTAACATGCAAAATGACCAAAAATCGAATTTCATGTAAACGAAATTATGTAAATGCAGTTTTATTCTAGGGGCCAAACCATGAGTTTTAAGACATTGCTTTTGAAAATCGGGTCAGATTTGCCGAAGTTATGGAAGTCGAAAGATTTGCCAAATGATGATGTCGATTTTTTGGCATAAAACTTTAACATGCAAAATGACCAAAAATCGAATTTCATTTAAATGAAATTATGTAAATGCAGTTTTATTCTAGGGGCCAAACCATGAGTTTTAAGACATTGCTTTTGAAAATCGGGTCAGATTTGCCGAAGTTATGGAAGTCGAAAGATTTGCCAAATGATGATGTCGATTTTTTGGCATAAAACTTTAACATGCAAAATGACCAAAAATCGAATTTCATGTAAACGAAATTATGTAAATGCAGTTTTATTCTAGGGGCCAAACCATGAGTTTTAAGACATTGCTTTTGAAAATCGGGTCAGATTTGCCGAAGTTATGGAAGTCGAAAGATTTGCCAAATGATGATGTCGATTTTTTGGCATAAAACTTTAACATGCAAAATGACCAAAAATCGAATTTCATGTAAACGAAATTATGTAAATGCAGTTTTATTCTAGGGGCCAAACCATGAGTTTTAAGACATTGCTTTTGAAAATCGGGTCAGATTTGCCGAAGTTATGGAAGTCGAAAGATTTGCCAAATGATGATGTCGATTTTTTGGCATAAAACTTTAACATGCAAAATGACCAAAAATCGAATTTCATGTAAACGAAATTATGTAAATGCAGTTTTATTCTAGGGGCCAAACCATGAGTTTTAAGACATTGCTTTTGAAAATCGGGTCAGATTTGCCGAAGTTATGGAAGTCGAAAGATTTGCCAAATGATGATGTCGATTTTTTGGCATAAAACTTTAACATGCAAAATGACCAAAAATCGAATTTCATGTAAATGAAATTATGTAAATGCAGTTTTATTCTAGGGGCCAAACCATGAGTTTTAAGACATTGCTTTTGAAAATCGGGTCAGATTTGCCGAAGTTATGGAAGTCGAAAGATTTGCCAAATGATGATGTCGATTTTTGGCATAAAACTTTAACATGCAAAATGACCAAAATCGAATTTCATGTAAATGAAATTATGTAAATGCAGTTTTATTCTAGGGGCCAAACCATGAGTTTTAAGACATTGCTTTTGAAAATCGGGTCAGATTTGCCGAAGTTATGGAAGTCGAAAGATTTGCCAAATGATGATGTCGATTTTTTGGCATAAAACTTTAACATGCAAAATGACCAAAAATCGAATTTCATGTAAATGAAATTATGTAAATGCAGTTTTATTCTAGGGGCCAAACCATGAGTTTTAAGACATTGCTTTTGAAAATCGGGTCAGATTTGCCGAAGTTATGGAAGTCGAAAGATTTGCCAAATGATGATGTCGATTTTTTGGCATAAAACTTTAACATGCAAAATGACCAAAAATCGAATTTCATTTAAATGAAATTATGTAAATGCAGTTTTATTCTAGGGGCCAAACCATGAGTTTTAAGACATTGCTTTTGAAAATCGGGTCAGATTTGCCGAAGTTATGGAAGTCGAAAGATTTGCCAAATGATGATGTCGATTTTTTGGCATAAAACTTTAACATGCAAAATGACCAAAAATCGAATTTCATTTAAATGAAATTATGTAAATGCAGTTTTATTCTAGGGGCCAAACCATGAGTTTTAAGACATTGCTTTTGAAAATCGGATCAGATTTGCCGAAGTTATGGAAGTCGAAAGATTTGCCAAATGATGATGTCGATTTTTTGGCATAAAACTTTAACATGCGAAATGACCAAATATCGAATTTCATTTAAATGAAATTATGTAAATGCAGTTTTATTCTAGGGGCCAAACCATGAGTTTTAAGACATTGCTTTTGAAAATCGGGTCAGATTTGCCGAAGTTATGGAAGTCGAAAGATTTGCCAAATGATGATGTCGATTTTTTGGCATAAGACTTTAACATGCAAAATGACCAAAAATCGAATTTCATTTAAATGAAATTATGTAAATGCAGTTTTATTCTAGGGGCCAAACCATGAGTTTTAAGATGTTGCTTTTGAAAATCGGTTCAGTTTTGATGAAGTTATCGAAGTCGAAAGATTTGGCAAATGAAGATGTCGATTTTTTTTTTATTTTTATGCAATTTCAATAAGCTAAGGTATGTATTGGAAATGGAACTAGTTGTTATGTCAACCACTAGCTTATTTATGTTTCGTTTTAAATAGCCAATCAATTGCTTTTTTTAAAGCATTACTTTAAAGAAACAATGTCTCTAATTAAGCAAATAAACGCAGTTTTAAACCGCAGAAATTAAATGGCATTAAGAGACCTCACAACTTGCCGCAAATCACAATTGTAGATAAATAAGTACAGTTTGTATATTTCAAGTGGCTTTAATGTGTGTTAGGGCTGTGCGAGTGGTACTCAAAACGTTGACAGATAAAAGTTCAGCGAACCGCAAACCAAACAAGAGAACTCAGCCAACCAATGGGCACGCATTGTTTAATGGCTGCCATATCGTCGCAATTATTTTCAAATTGTCTCGTTAGTTTTTCAAAATGCTCGGCAATTACAATTACCCGCAAGATACTCAAACTCATCCACTTGGAGTTACGCATCGACACACACCCATATAGACTAGATCGGGCACACACACATATGGTTACAGGAAATGCGCACTTAAGTAGACTTTGAATAGTTTCTAATTAACGGTGACAACGGCGTAACGGGGTTGACGAATGTACAAACTGACTGAATGACTAACTGACTGACTGGCATATATAGGAAGCACACATTTATAGAGAATAGAGGCTTAATCAATCAAACCTAAAAGGGTTTTACTGAACTTAACTTTACCGTCATCCAGTAGTCTATATGGGATAAACTTAAAGAAAGATAATCATACCCATTTATTTCTAGCACATTATGATGTAAATAACACAACTCGTTGGAAGCATTTAAAAAACCGTTTTCAATATGGGTGGCTAGATTTGTTTAGGCCGCCTCACACGACGGCTGCCGTAAGCCGCATTGACTAAAGAGAAATTCTTTAAAATGCCATTATCGGAGCTTAAAAATTGTATACATTCTCGACTGTAAAACTGAAGAACTGTAAGGCTACTGTTGGGGCAATCACTTGAATTGGTATCTGCATTAGAATTGAAGTGGCGGTCAGCCAAAAAGAAGGAACAAAGATTGGTAAATTTAAATGCCAAAGACCAATAAATTTTTAGGTGTTAGAAATGGGCTTTGAATCGTGCACTGCGGAACTGGTGGAGCATATAAGCCGAGCCGAGAGTTTGATTTATATTCAAATTATAACGCATTAAGATCATAATATATATAGAGTGGCCAAGCTGCTGCGTTTCGACTCAAAAACCCCTACGATTGAGCTGAGTTGAAAAGCGAACCAACTAGTTTTTGACATTTTAATAAATCGCTACCAAACACAACGCGAAGCGGAGCGGCGACAATGTCTTAAGCCGATAATAATATTAACTCTGTGAGTTAAATCGAACGTTTTGTATGTTTTGGAGCCGTTTATCAGCCGGTTAAGACTCACAGCTTCCGACATTCCAACATCATTCGACTTCACTTTGTGTGTTAATTTATATCATACATATAATTTAACTCGTTTTAAATTTTGTTCATAATTGAAAAGTGAGTTTGCGATTGGGCGTTCAAGTATATATAGTTTACCCCACCTGCAACGCCGAAGCCAGCGAAGCATTTGATCTGTGATTTCAGTTAATTACATAAACGCACACAGTTAATGGGTAGCTAGGTGCTTCAGTGCGTCTGTAATGATACCTTAAGGCATCATCCAATTATTAAATGAGCACAAAACCGAGCACTTGCCATACATAAATTAATGAACCACATTCAGCTTGCTTATATGCTAGTTATTTCCGCAGCTCTGCGACACAATTATCTAAATTCTCTCTCTTTCTCTCGTTAGCATATAGGATGGGTGAGAGATTTATTTCCGCATGCGCTGGAAATAGAGGCAACGCCCCAAGTTATCTAAGCAAAACTCTAAACAAAGTGGATGCTGTTTCATTTCGCTCTCAGTTCCAGAGGCTGCGCAGTCTTTCACTTACCTAAAAATATATAATATACTTTCTATATATTTGATTTATAGTATAATATGTGTAGGTTTGTTAAGGGCAAAATGCTTATTATTAGCGCTGATGAAATACACTTTAAAAAAAGTTTTGATTTTCTTTCTCATGTCTAAACCCAATACATATAGCTGTTAGCTAATAAATTGTTGAGAGCACGTCATCGTTGACCTCATTTTCAGTGTAATGAGCAAATTTGGAGTGAAATCCAATCCGTTACTGATTACATACGTTTTGCTTTACTTGAATGCCGACGCATTTGGTTGTTTATGAACCATAAAATTGTATTTTTAATTTGGCATAAAATTTAAATATCCCTTGCGCAAAGGATACACAAACTCTCACACACACACACACACATGGCGTGCGCGCCACTTGAGTTTATTTTTTCATCTTTATGGTCCCTGCTTTTGGGTTGATTGCCATAGCAAAAGGACGCATTATTGCATAAGTAGCATGGTTTGCATTCGCTTCAGTTGCACAGGTTTTTATGTATTTGTTTTTCGTCTTTCGAGCTACTTGTTTTCGATGGGAATTCTAGGAGCACTTGAAAGTGGACCACACAACGAATGAAGTGATAAACTAATTGCTCGGGAGTGGCATTAGGAATGGGCATGGATGCCAGCTCGTAAAGTATTCAAAATGCCACCAGCAGCTGAGCCGCATTCTCATTGATTTTAATGGCACATTAAGCATACGCCTCTTTGCCATACAAATTTTCGCCCAGATCCGATCCGCTTGAAGCCGTCAAGCCGTCCGTTCGACCGTCAGTTTACGATTATTTCTCGCAATCTCATTTACATGCACACAAAAACACACAGAGCGACACTTTGGGAAAACATATTAAATATTTCCTATAGAGAAATAATAGGCAAACCAACAAAAAAACCAAAAACCATTTTTATTACAGCTTCAAGAATTAAACGAGTTTTTGGGGGCTTTATAACGCTTTTAAAGTTTTCAACTTGGCGTAACAAATTTTGTTAATGACGCGCAATATAAACCGAAATAAACTAAAATTGTTATAAAACGCAATTTTATTGTTTGTATTTGTTTTGTGTTTTTGGTTTTTGTGTAACTTTTTGTGGAGTTTTTCGATTAATTTTGTGTTAGGCTAATTCATTCTATTTTTCTCTCACTTGATGGCTTGTTTTTTATGTCTTGAAACATAATCTTAAACACTCGCGCCCCATTGTTGTGGCTCACAATGCATCCTTAATGATAGCAAATTAATTTTGAAGATCTATTGTGTGTTTAATTTCTATGCATAAGTTTAAATATATATTGTGCAAATTTGCCACATCAATCATTATAATATTATTTATATAAAGCTTTAAGCTAAACGCTTTCGAATTCTGGGCGTTGGCGCTGTCTTCTTCTCTTTCTTTTGTGTATGTTTTATTTTTCTGTTGGACATAAATCAATATAATAACGCGAGAGTTTCAACGGTTTCAGCAAAAGGTGTCTAGAATTTCATTGGGGAGTGGCGCGAACTAATTATAAAAATATATATATTTTATCGAATACTTTTTGTAGTTGTTTGCAGCTTAAAGCTTATTTATTAGGCTGCCTTCAATTACCACTTTTTTTCTCGTTGCTATGCTATAATAACAAGCCACTTAATGCAGCAGCATCCCTGTTCCAAGCTCGTTTTGAGTCGCAAATGCACAACGACAGCTAAACAAACATTAGTCACAAAATTGCCTGCCAAACGGGCGAAATGAACAATATATATCTGCCATAAATATCTGCCTGTGGGCCTCACACAATTTGTTGCCGATCTGCCCCCTGCCGCTTTCAGTGCAAGGAGTGTGAGGCTCATGACGACCCGGCTGTTTACTTTCACAACCGTTTGCCATGCGTAAATGACAAACGATTTTGCGAAATTATTATTGCCATTGTCATCGCCGCTCGGTTGGCTGATTCCGTCTCCCCCAGACTCCACTGTTCCCCGACTCTGTACCCGACCCCAAAAACTCAAACACTTTCTCAATTTCCACAGCCAGGCTGTCTGCTGTTATTGTTGTTGCTGTTGCTGTTGTTGTTGTTGTCACACTTTACGCTGCTCAATTTAGCAAACAGTCAGCCGTTGACGTTATCCTTCCGCCGGCGCAGCAGCCAAAACCAATAAGCCACCAGCAGCATCAGCATCAGCAGCAGCCACCATCATCATCCAGTTACATTTGCCGCCATCCATGTTGCTAAATCCCACAGCAATTGCCTTGGGCAATGCGCACTAATCCGCCCAGCCATTTACTACTTTACGCTCCTAGCCCATTATCTTTCCCTTTCTCTCTCTCTTTCACTCTGACATACACAGCACGCACATCCGGCACGCCCTCCCTTCTCTGGCCAAGCTCGTAGTGTATTTATTTTATAACATTGCCAATCAAGATGGCTGCGCAAACATAATCGCAATGGGGACCCAGATATTGACAGAGCGTCGAAGAAGTGGCGGGAGTCCTCATCCCTACATCCCACATCCCACATCTGAGGCTGGCATGTGGTTCTTGTTTGCATTTCAGCAGCTTTGGCCCCAACCCAGCCCGAGGATCAATAACACATTTGCCTCAATTCCGGTACTGGCAGGACTTGGCCTCAGCCTCTTTCACTGACTCTGCTATGGCCTTTTGTTGTTATTTATTTATTTTGCAAGCAATTTCATCATTTTGTGCGACAGTCTCTCTCTCTATCTCTCTCTTCTCCCATCTACCCGTTGCTCTGTGTGAGCACTTTATCCTCTATGCTCTGGCGTACATTGTATGCTGTGTACATGTTTTGTGCTTATGTCCTTTTCAATTTGTTCAATGATTCGCAAGCAAATTGATTCCCATTCAATTTCACACCGTTTCGTATGCGACAATTTCGATTTTTATTGGACTCCCCCCCCCCCCACCGCTCACTCTGTTTCCCTTTTTGTTTTTTTTTTTCCGTTCACGCCGATTTCGGCCATTTTGTTGTTTGTCCCATTTCGGTATCGTTTTTATTAGTGTGTGTGTGTGCTTGTGCATATCCTTTGTGAAAACATAATAAAATTGTAAATTGGTTTTTGTTCATTTATAGCTTGTTGTTGTGCATCCTTATCGATATTGTTATTGGTCAGCGGTTGTGGGTTCGGGTAAATGTCAATGGCAAAGGGTCGGTCCATTTGTTGGCATCCCGTTTGATGCCTATTGACTTGCGTAAGCAAAACTGAGATTAGTTACTGGCTGTCAGGCTGTCATGTAATAAATTTATTGGAAACTTATAATATTTGTAGTAATGGAAAGGGTTTACTTTGATTTGCTTTTTGCTTTAAAGCTGTAGTTGGAAACTGAAAAGTTCTACAGGAAGAGGACCGAAATGGATTAGTTGGAGAAAGTTAGAAGCAATTACTAGTGAACTCCTGCTGCAATTGAAACTAATCACCAACTAATTCCATCTACCAAGCATTTACATGCTCATAAACATCTTTGCAACAAACCACTTAAGAGCAACTGTCCAGTTTATCTGCAAATGTATCTGTATCTGTTTTCGATATCGGTGTAGTGTAGCAGTGATGTGAGTGAAGCCGTGGCCAGCAAGTAGCACTCGACTACCAAGAATGTTTGTCACAATACATCAAATGGCAGCGGAATGACACAAAACATGAACGCGTCACTTTCCATCACTCCAAAGTGCCGGAGCCGACGAAAGCTGCCACTGTCAAGGCGACTGTGTCTTTTACTCCAACTCCGACTATGAGTGCGAGTGCGAGAAATGTCAGCCAAATGGTCGGCTAACAAGGTATGAAAAGCAAACGATGAAAACAACCAGCTAACCAGGCAGCTTAACAGCCAGACAGTGTGACGCAGCTTCTCCCATACACAGATAGATAGCCTGAACCTCAGATTAACTGCGAGCATGCCCAACTATTTGTGCACATTTTAAATGGGCCGCGTTGCGGTTGCACAAAGCCATGGATCTTGGGTACAATGCACTCTCGATAAAGAAAATGTAAAAGAGAGAGAGAGAGAGAGAGGTAGGAGAGGAGGGGAATTCTGGTGACACTCTGCAGACGTCGGTGGGTCTGGCCAGGCCAACAGTTGCCTGCCTTAATCCGCCAAGCAATGCGGCAACAACTCCAATAATGATGATTACCATGATGATGAAGCTGATGATGATGATCGTGACGATTATTTGTGGCTGTTGCTGCTGCTGCTGCTGTTGCTGCGCCCTCAGATACAGCACGTATAGACACAGTTTTTTGTCGCAGCAATCTTGTTTGACCAAAAACGACTAACGAGCTGAGCTGGTAAGTCTGGTAAAGAGGTAAAGGCAGAAGCTGAGCGACTGCCACAGTTGATATTGGAGTTGGCTTGGGCTTTTTTTTTGGGCCCCTTTGAATCGGAATCAGTTGGCATCATTAATCCTTTGCCAGCCAGCCATGTGCAAAAAGGTACACAACAACTCTGGTTATATTGGCAACGCCTTAAATGCGAAGAGGCCGCCGCCTCGTAAGTTGTCATGTTTTTGTCGCTTTATGGACTTCTAATCGTTCAATTCTATCAAAAAGCTTACGCACTAACAAACACCCCAAATCCAGTTGAACGTTTTCAGGCCCATTTCAGTTTCAGTTTCAGTTACAACTTCAGCTTCAGTAACAACAACAACACCAGCAACAGCAACAGTCACCAGATTAAGATATTTAGATTGGCCCACGACACAGAGACGAAGGCAAAGAGGAGGGTACAACAACTGAGAGCAACTTTATTTAGCACCTTTACGGGCTGAGCTCACGGGTCCACAAGCGCTCGAGGTGACAATAAGCCGCAAAGCCTGAGTCTCAGTCTGAGTCTGAAGCCCAGAAATTGGATTCAATTTTTTGCCTTTTTTGTTAACGAAAGGCAAGACCCGAATTGATAGAGCAGTTCAATTCAACAGCAGCAGCAGCAGCAGTTCCCAGTCCCAGGTGCTTCAGTTCGGTCCTTGTGGCATTTAATGTGCGAATTTGTTATTTAACTTGGGGAAACACGCAATTGTCTTCATCTGACGATGGATTTGGGGCCTTTTTGGTCGAGGTGTGAATTGTGCATAAATTGTGCGAACGCTCCAACGAATTGAGCATTAGATACATTTCTATCTTTTGACCTACAATGATTGACTCTTTGGAAACTGATTTGGATATCTCTGAGATTACTTGTTAAATTGTTTTGCGATTCAAGTGGGTTACGTCTGGGTAGCTAAACCGTTTTTAGTATAACACAATGCGTCAGGTGAAGGGCATCTATGGCTCATTTGCATTAGGATGGACTTTCAAAATTGAACAAAGAACGTCTTAACATATGAATAGGTTAGTTGTAGATTTATGCAGAACTTTTGTAATTAATGCCAAATTGGCCATTAAACACAACATTTGCATGTCAAACATATCAGCGAATTTCATAAGCAACATTTTGTCATATTTTTTTGAGCTGTTCGCATAAATTATTTTATTATATTTTTGCTTTTTGGCGGAAGTTTCCATTGTGTGCTCGATTGAAATAATTAAATATTAAATATGATAAAGATTTTGTTGTTGTTGTTGTTGCTGTTATTGTCGTTTTGCGCTACGACCCACGCAGAGCCATAAACTATGGACTTATGGAGCTGGGCAATGCTAAACGGCATTCAAATATAAATAAATGTCAAATTGTGCACGCTTCGCCATAATCATACAAGTTTTCTGACAGCCAGCCTAGCCTTTCTACAAAGTCTTTTTAGTCTCTTGCTCTTTTCCTCTCTTTCTATCTTCTCAACTGCCTCTTTCTGTCCCTTATGACAGCGGCAAGCTTAAACCGCTAAATGCAAATTAAAGCTCATTAATCGCACAGAAATATATTTCGAAACAGCGGGACATTAATGTGCTTCGCACTTGGCCAAGAATCCAAATACACGATTCCAATGCTCAACTTGTTTTGCATAGAAAGTGAGCTGAGTTGAGTTCAACACAATGTTGTCGGGAATTGAAACTGGCATAAAGGGTGGGAAGGGGTGGGGCGTAGATGGTGCAGACAACATAGCGAGTGCTCGTAAAACATGCTATGATTACTTTATTAAGCCAAATGTTTCATAAACAATCGCCATGTCGTACATAAAAACCGAATCCGATACTCAAGCGTCTGCGCGGGCGTTTCTCTCTCTCTCTCTCTCCCCGTCTCTGTCTCTATCTTTGAGACCCAAATCACAGCTCCAACATCGACTCAAGCAGTTTCTCCTCTGATTCCAGATGGTGACGAACGGGACGTAATCAAGCGCTGAGCGCTTTGCTTAGATAAGTCACTTAAGATAAATCGCTGCGTATGCGTTTGTAGTCGTTTAGAAATTATTGGTTTCAGATAATGAAACTGAGATATAAAATACAATATACAATACACCGACTGCCATATACAACACTCAGTGTTTGTTTGTTGTTATTGTTATTTTGTTTTATCAAGCTGACTGTTTTAAAATTCAAATTTGTATCTCTTGTCTCGCTGAGAATTTAACTAATTTTATTATATTAAACATTTGTTAAATTTTGCTTAGATTGAAATTGGAATCGAAGATTTTTCTTGCTTATATTAACCATTTGCAATTAAGTGGAAGTTTAACATAATTAATATGGATATCAATTAATGAGCGCTTAAGTCTATGGGAATTTTTTTTTACAACTTAATGACAATAAGCTGAAGAGTCTTAAATCATAGACTGCGAATATATTGAGTCTGTTGTTGACTTTGTACTTTTCAGTCAATTTGTTACATGCACATTTTTGGTATTAAAATCTCTTTGCCTGAGACATTGTTGCACCCCACACTTTAATGATTCATAAACTTTACATGTTGATTGACGATCCACGGCTTTGCTTATTCAATTAGCACACTTTATGCGTTTTTGCCAAGAGGTTGACTGATTATGCGTTCGATTTTATGTCTTTTTTACCAACAAAACGCAAAACTAATTGACAATTATGGGCGATAGATACTATAGGTTAGAAGAAGGAGTAGCAAATCAAAATTGTCATCGACCATCGACACTTTATTTCTTAATAAGTGGCTCTAGTGTTATCTGTATTTTTTTGGTTGTTTGTTTGTTGCTTGTTGCCTGAACGTCTGCTTTGTTTTATTATCATGTTTTGCCATCTGCCCCACCAACAGCACTAAAAATACTAGCAGCAGCAGGCTGCGCTCATTGTCGCCATAGTGGCCAACATGGTCGTGTCTAGCGACAAATTTAATGACTTACTTAACCTCATTGAGAAAGAGTTGCATAGTCACAACTACACATAAAATAACACGCACACACACACATACTGAATATACGCCTTGTTGCTGCCACAACACAAGAACAGCAGCAACACACTTCACTTCTTCGTCGATGCAGCTCGCTGCCATTTACTGAGCTTGCTTGGTAACTTAGCATTTTTTAATGACTTAATTTACGTTCGCAATAGGTTCCACCTTCCATGTTTATTGTTTTGACTAAGTACACACACACACACACACACACACACAGACAGTCGAGCTGAAGACTGTCTTTTATTTGATGGCTTTATAGTTCGTCGTAGAGCGTGCGACGCCCTCGAAACTCAATTCGCGCCTTATCGTCCGCTTGCATCGTCGTCGTCGTCGTCGTCTTTGCCTCAAATCTTGCCCGGCTTCCTCTTTAACGTGGGCTGCGCGAATTTGTGGCCAGCTGCTCCATAGGAATGGCCTCCATTTGTTTTAGTTCGTTGCAGCAGGCGGTCCACATTCACAAATTCACATATGACTTGGAAAGCTGAGCGCACGATAGCTTCGTTTATAGTTAATTTAATTGGGCAATTTCATGAAGGTGTTGGTGTTGTCTTTTTTTTCCTGCAGTTCAATAAGTGTCCCTTTGGCCAAAGCAATTGGCAAAATTTGCCATAGATAATACACAGTCAACCAAAAAAAAAGTCACATTTATTTAAGTGAGTTAAAGTTAAAGTTAGATGCGTGTCCTGTTTGACACTAATGAACAGGAAACAAAGGAACTCAACATAATTTCGAATTAAAAAAAAAAATTTTAACGTTAAAGAATGAACACAATATTAAACATTTCTCAATGAACTTTTAATAGTTGTGGTTTGTGTCCGTTCCAAAACATCAAGTTAAAGTGTGCGTTTGCTAATAAATTTGAACTCTTTGCTTTACCGTTTAATGGCGTGGGCTTTTACAGGTGTTAGCTTACGCGGCGTATGAGGTATTCAACATTTGGCGAGAGTTAAAACAGCGGGTTGAACAAACGGAACAAGAGTGAGACACTTGCTAAACGATAAGCGGTAAGCTTTGAAGTGCGCTACATATATGAATTGACAGCTTACACGATGCTAAATTAGATGACACTCACTTATATGGAGCGGGCATCGAGAGTTGTCGTTTGCAAATTAAGCATCCACAACAACAAGAGCAAGCTCAAAGACTGGACCCGTTGACATTTCAAGTTCAACGTCGCATGTGAGGAAATGTTTGTGTGTGTGTGTGTGTGTGTTTGTATCTGTCGTCTGGGAAATTTGTTAAACACGCTTATTAAATTCCACGCCCGTTGCTAAGCGACCAGACTGAAAGTGAGTGCTGTGGCTGTGTTTTTATTTTGTTCTTTTTTCCTGGGATGACCCGAGAATGGACCGAAAAAGCGTGTCGCAAGTCATGTTATGCGCATGTAAACCAATCTAAATACGAATATCTCTCGAATCGCTGGGCTGTGTGTGCGTGTGCTTTATTGGGCCAGCATCTCAAACAAACAAAATGCATTTAAAAGCAACAAAACTACATTTCAGATACACTTTGTATGTTGCCAGGCCATGGCCCAGGGCTCCAGCCAAACAAACATGACTTGACAACTCATCGAACATTGAACACGTTGTAATGTGATACTTAAATGCTTGATTGGCTCGTAAATATTTTCACTATGTGGCCCAACACAGAAATACCCCTCCTCACCACACGCCCCACCCCGCCACATCAAGCAACAAACTGCGATGGTGAGGTGCTGTCGATTCTGTTGTTAACAATCATTTCTACAAAGTATCACTTGGGTTTGCTGCTCTGCTCTGCTCTGGTTTTTTGTTCTTTTGGTTCTTGATTCTTGGTGCTACGTAGTACCTTAGCTTTTTTGCGCACCCTTGCGGCTGTTTGACAAAAGCGCCAAATCTTGCACTAAAAACACACCAAATACGACTTCAAAGCTATCGCTGCGATCGATCGGCATTGGCGCGTTGACAGTACCACACGAAAGGGGCAAAAAGTGGGGCAGTTGGGGCTCTAAGGACAAGTTCCAGACACACAATTGTAATTGTTGTGTGCAGGCCAAGCTAAAGCTTCGGCTGGGGTCTGAAGCCTGTGCTTGGGGCCACACAAACATCGTCCGCGTCCTCGTCCTCATCATAATGTTAATGTAAATGCATTTTAAATGGACTTGCGTACAACATTTTTTTGTTCTCTCACAAGACCTCAAGTCTCTGGCATTGTTGTTGCTGCTGTTGTTGTTGCGCTTTGTGTGTGGACAGTTCGACAAGCTGTTTGCAACACGATGCGGGCCTAGTTCAAAAATCATAAAAACACAACACAACAAGACACACACACAGACTCACAAGTACGCATATACCGATTGTATAACCATACATACTATATTGCCATATGTGATCAGATGTCGTCGTGGCGTAAAATGCGACTTTGTGGCATTGGCAGCGAACAAAACGTTTTAAGTGTCTTACAAATGAAATGTGACAGTTTTCGAGTTAAAAATAACAACAACCAAAATTAACATAATTTAATCAACACTAATTCGCGCTTTCAGTTTCTTATATATTTTTTGTCAGCTTGTAGATTGTCAGTTCTCTCCATAGAAGATGTGGGTGCCCTTAAAGTTGCTTAAGAGTAGCTACGATACATTCAATTGGGCGAAGTTAGGAGCTCTGTTGACTGTCTGGATGGATGGTATTTCCGCTTGGCTAATTGCCGGTCTCAGTGTCTGTATCTCTGTTTGCCAGACTCATTAATATTCCACAAACATACGTGCAATCACAGCCTCGGAAACAGGATGCTGCCTATCAATAACAATCAGGGGCTGGACCACTGCATTAAGAGGTTGGGGCTGCACTTTATGAATGAAAACAACGAAGTGTTTAACAAACTCTAAGAATTTGGTACAAGTTCATTAAGGAATTAAGTTTATGTTTTCGAATCGAGTTGATTCTAATCGATCTTTATTTTTAAACTGGAAACAAAAAGTGTGAATGAAGTCAATTACGACCCTGAAGGGAAAATATTGAATTATTTCAAGGAAAAATGCCAAGCAATGAACACCACAAATACAGTGGTGTGGCATGGAATCACTGAATGTGGGTCTTCTTCTAGAGCTGTCTGAAGGTTTTAAATCAGATGTAAATGGGGGTGTTCAATAAGTTTATAGCTTCGTATTGCTTCGTTATTTGTTAGTCCCTTTTTTGTACCATTTTCTTGCAACGCCACTGCATTAACCTGCAACTATTAGAACTTCTAACGATTGTAGACGTTTCTGGTTATTTTTTTGTAAAGCGCCTCTACGTCACGTACGCACGAGATTCTGTTTAAATGTAGCCACATGCACGACATATTAAACAGGCACGGGCTGAGCTGAGCGCCGGCTCCCGAGCAGCTCCGATTTGCTTAGCCAGTTGGTAAGCGAGCGCACCAAATTGGTTTATGACTTCCTTCCAAGCCAGCCAATTGATGGGCAGATAGAGTTAGTGCAGAGACCTTTCCTAATGGTAAGTAACTGATTTAAAGCCTCTTGCCATTCAGGGTAACAACAGCCGAGTCAGATAGCCAAGGCAAACATAAATATAAATGAACCAGTCTGTTGCAGTTGGACAGCTGAGATAAGATCAATTATGTTAAGTCACTTGGCGTTAAAATTATGTTGACGCATGTTTACCGAAATGTTTAAACATTCGTATATACAAGTATAAACGATCGCAGTCACATCTATTTCTTGGACCTGGCTCGGGCGGCAATTATGCAAATCTCTTGACAATCATTAAAAGCTTTAAAGCGCATTAGCTATGCGAAATGGTCGAGGGGCAGGTAGGGGCGGGTAGGAGGGGCACACACAAAACTAAAGCCCCTCAATAGCGCCAACGCTGAATGATCGGAACGCACCTCTAACCCAATTTAAACCAACTTATCGACACTAATAAAAACAAAATACACAACGAGTTCAAAAATTTATACACATGTTTCGATCGATAACGCCAACGCCTCATTTGCATTGCAGACCCAAAAGGCTTAGTGTGGCTTACAGTGAGGAGAGGGAAGGCATGATTCGAGAATATCTGTTGAGTTGCATGTTGCTCTCTTGGATCTGAAAGATAGCCAGCGTGTTTCTGCGCGACACTTGACATTGTCAAATCGCAGCTTAATTAAATAATCGATCTTCCAGCTGCCCAACCGATCGATAGATGCTCTTGCTAATTTGCAACAAGTTTAAGACAAACAGCATGTGGGAAAGTTGTGGTGATGACAATAACTTTCAGCTGGTACAAAGCTAAAATTTAAGCTTTGTCTTAACGCAAAAAAAAAAAAAAAACAAAACAAAGACGTAGGGGAAACCGTTATGGAGCCTAATGAGTGGCATTTATCTGCGCCAACAAATCTCAGAATTGTTTAAAAAGAAATTAAAAAAATGCGCTTGTGTGTGCGTGTGTGAGTCAGGCTTTGATTTTGGGGCTCCTCATAAATCATGCGGGCTCTGTGACATTATCACACTAATAAAATCGCATGCAAAAGCCGCAAAGTCGCCAACAGCCGATCAACAACAACACAAAAAGACAACAACAATTATTATAGCTGAGAGAGAGAGAGAGAGAGAGAGAGAGAGATTTACAGAAAACTCACGAGGCTGAATGACAACAACAAATGATACCCGACGCTTTTGTGGACATAAATGTTTGACATTAATTGAAATTAATATTAATTTCATATTTATTGTAATGCCAGTTAATGGCCAATGTGGATGCTGTGTTGCTTGCTGTTGTTGTTGTTGTTGTTGTTGTTATATGACTGTGGAGGCGTCTCTCTACCCTCACTCCCTCACTCTCTGTTGATCCCTCACTCTCGTTGAATGACTGATGAATTTGCATATTTTGCTAGCCATAAGACGCTGCATGCTGTGAGCAAATGGTCCTCAGATGGTGCTGCTGCCATTTGCCACTTGCATATATGGTCAACGGAGCTCAGCATGACAATTCGCATGAATGTTCAAAGTCAATAACTTAATTTGTAATCGCAGCGCATTAGAATTTAAGTAACGCGTAATTAATGTTACAAGTCATGGACAAAGTTTAGCGGGGTATTGATGTTCAATAAGAGGGTGCAGGTAAGGGATTGCTGTATGCCTCGAATGCAAATTTTATTTATTGGGATCTAAGTGATTTCCGATGAGATTGCGTCCAGCTCTAGCAGCAAATTCAACGATTGAGGCATCAGCGCACAGCAGGTGGGAATAGCAGCTAAAAGATGCTGATGAAGAGAGGGGAATGGAGAGATACGGGGTCGGGGTTCGATCTCCTGTTGTGTATTGCCTGGCGCATCAGGTGAGAAGCGCACAGCATCCAAATGGGTTTCACTTTCCTTACACACACACACAAAATAATATACGTCGGCTTCGGTATTTTGGGTGTGATATCATTAGCTCCCCTGTAGTCCGCTTGAAACCTGTTTCATTGCATGTTTGTTACCTGATCGAGCTATCCCTACCCCCTCGCTAATCCCCTACAAATTCCCTCTCGATACGCTTTAATATGAAATTTATATTATTAGCGGGAATAAAAATTGCTGCTGCCGATATTTGCGCATCATTAAACCATCAAATGAGGCCAATTAAAAGTCGATAAATAATACATTTTATGAAAGCAATCAAATCTCGCTTCTATCTCACCCTCCTCCTCGCTTGCTCTTTCTCTTTCTCTCTCCCTCTCTCTTAATCTCTGAATTGTCTCAACTTAAGTTATGCGCAGCCAAAAATTATAAAGTTTTGTTAAAACTTAATTAGTCACTGGCGCAAAGGCACAAAAACGCAAAAATCCGCTGATCCGTATGGGTTTTTGGCGGTTTGGCAAATGAGTATCGTTTGCGTTTATTTTCTTGCGGTTCGAAGAGGTTCTTTAATAAATTAACAGCAAATAAAAGTGGCAAACAACAGAACAAATTTATTGGACATCTCAGCCTGAAGAAAAAGTGCCAAGTTTGTTGCTTTGTATTCAAAGATATAGAAAAGAATAAAAGGTCAAAATGTATGGAAATAGTGTTCCAAATGACTTTGGCTAGCCATTGAAAAACAATAAAACGCGATTTGTGACTTTTAAAGAAAACATTTTAAAGCAAGTTAAAATGCGGAATGTTTACTGTACATATTTGCGAATATTATCAATGTCAATCTCTCATTTTATTGCAGCGAAATAAATAATCCCTCCATCAAATGTTAATCTTTACGATATTCCATTGTGATGATGAATGACCGTTTATTTTAATATCGAATATAATCGTCAATGATAGTTTAACAATCCCATGCAATACTATAAAGGCGATAGAAGTAGTTACCCTATGGCCCAATGTACAATGATTATGGTGTATGTCAGAAGTGATTGGTTCATTTAATGACTTCATTTTTAAGCAGCTTGTTAGGTTTAGTCTACTGTTGGGTTCTATCACCTGCCCATTGGCTTTGGGCCTGGGCCTGGCCATGGGTCCGTAATCACATATCAGCATAGTCAGCGCAGCTAGCCACCCGCTGTCTTATTTAAGTGCCACATTTCACATGAGCAACTTTTAAAATTATTTACATGCAGCAACACACACACACAACAAAGCAACACGAACACAGTACAGAACAGAGAGAACAACAACAACAACAACAGATTCAACGCCTTCTGTCCAGCGCCCGCTTGTTGTCTTCGGTGGGGATTCTCTTGCCATGTGCTTTTGCCTGAAGAGCTGTGCAGATAATTAATTGATTAAAATGTTTTTGCATATTATGGCCCGTATCATATTTCACATAAATGAGCGCATTCAACACGCTAAAGTGCCAAAGATTGTACGAAGCCAGACTTGCAAGAGATTAGAGCAAGGTGTCCATCAACGAGAGAGGCCGAGGGCAGAGGGAGAGCGAGATCATCTGTTGCGAGGCACTTGTTGCCACAACTTACCACCTAAGGTAACCAAATGCACCATTGTGGCACACACTCATCATCATGTTGCTCATGATCTGAACGATGATGATGATGATCGTGATGATGATGTGGATGACGATGATAATGGTGAAGAGTCTGAAGTTTGGTCTAGCCAAGCACCGCATGTGGCAGAGAAGCGATTGCAGCGGACTCCAAACACCGAACAGGGTGTTTATGGTGATTTAGTCAGTTATGTGGATCGTAAACATTTTTGATAGCTAAATTTAAATAAACGACAGATATTTGTTGCTGGCTGCTTTATGAGCAACAAGCCAGACTCCAGCGGGAGATGGAGTTGATGTCGCAACGCGAAGGCGCTTAGTCATTCTGTGTGTGTGTGTATTTGTGTGTGTTGGCCAAGTCGACAGAGAGAGAATTTAAATTAATTTTATTGCATTCAAGTTTTTGTGTAGTTGGCGCGCGCGGTGAGAGAAAATATCAAATTACTGTTGTAATATATTTGAGATTAATGTCGGATCTGTGGGCCAAGAGATTTTGTTACGTTTTACTTTTATTCAGTTGGTAAATTGGCTATAAAAGCGGGCCAACAACAATGTGGGCACGATAAATGCCGTCGATAAACAACTCTGGAAAACGAACTAAGAAAGCAACCAACTGCCATTTCTACCTCATCGTCAAAAGAAAACGATACGGCTCATCTTGTTGCTCCTCTCTCTCTCTGCTCAACCGAAACATAAACATCAACATAAACAAAACAAATATTTTGTTTAAATTTGTACGTTGACAAGCGTTTTAAATGTCAGTCAGAGTTGCAGTCCCATAATTGGCTCTCATTTTTGGCAATCAATTCGTGTTTATTTATTTGGGAAATTGCCCCGATACGAGCATGTAAGTAGGCTGCTTACCTGCCACAAACAAAATACTATAGACTCTATACAGATTGAGCTGAGAGAGTCAGCGGGATTTTCGCAGTGTGTTGTTTGGCCTAAGCTGAATCCGGTTGCAGTAACGATTCTCTCTCTTTCGCGCTCTCTCTCTCTCTCTCTGTGACAGGATTAGAGCAGACCGACTCTTACTAAGCCCACAACATGCACTTGTGGCTTAACTTTGGCAATCCTGTTACACCGTTGGACTTGTGCTTGGACTTGGGTCTGCAATTTCTTTCAATGAACATAATCCTGAACTGCAGTTGCTTTGCAATGTGTGTGTTTTCAGCTTGTCATTGTTTGTAGTCGAGTTAGGTGCTGGGCAGGATTGGCAGGACTGGTCCAAAAGGGTTGCTGGCACGCCCTCGCATTTATTTGCATGCCCAGGCATTGACTTATGCCTTTTGTCACAAGCCCTAGCCACAAGTCAAACTGTCAGCAGCAGCAGCACCAGTAACGATAGCTAGCCTGCTTGAAAATTCATATTTAATAAGCACATAATGGCAATAATCATAATTTTACAGCGAACTTCGGCACAGATCGAGCTCTGTCAGCGGGATGCCCCTAAAGGGTTTCCATGGGTTCTGACACAATGCGCAGAAACAGCTATAGCTATAGAAACAGATACAGAAACTGAAACTGGGAGGCGTTGCGCACATTTAATTAATACGTTTGCCTGTTGCTTAGTTTTTGGCTCTGAGCCATGAACAGATCTTTCGCTCTCTTGCCACAGTGGGCGTAACAACAGATGATTAGATTTTCTTAAAAATTTTAACTAAAGGGTATCGCTGTATGCGGTTTCTGACTTGTTGTTTCACTTTTCGAAAGTAAGCAAAGCTTCGTTTAGGTTCGGGCATCGGCAATCCTTGTCTTTCCAAAAATTCAACGGAAGCCAATGCTTATGCTTAATGTTGTATTTTCGCTTGTGTTGCTTACAAAATGAGTTTTAAGCGCAGTTTTCAATGGGTTTTGCCCGTTTATGTTCTAGAAAAAATAAAAGACTTAGACAAGAAACTTACCTGCATAAGAACTCTTTGCTGGAGGGGCTTATCAGATTTTATATCATGATGTAGTGAAAGTTGACAAAATCAGTTTTCTATCTTTATTATTAGGCGAGCACAAGACATAAATTTTCTATTTCTTATCATTTCTTTTAGTTCATTAGCTCTTAGAATTTCTTGGTAATTATTTGGATTTTGTTGTAGCGAATTTTTATTGTTCCCACAGTTACTCTCTAACGGTTTATGCTCTTAAAAAAAAGACAATACAAAAATACAAACAATCAAGCGAGCAAACAACAAAACGCACCAAACCAACCACAACAATTGCTATGCTCAAGTGCCCTAGGGCAAATCACGCAAAACCATAAGAGGAGAAAAGTAATGCCTCAACCTCGGACCCATTTGTTTAATTTCCAATTAAAAAGAGCAAACACACTACGCACACACTCACACTACGCCTACGCACAGCAGGTCAAAGTCGTTGTCCGATCTCGCTTGGTAGCATTATCATGGTCGTCATCACGACATGCCCCGTTCTTGTTGTTGGTTGCTTGACAACTGTTTTAGAAAGACAGGTAGAGTCAGAAAGGATCTGGACCCTGCGTGTGTGCAACGCCTGACACTTTGGCTGACCAGTTGGACCGATGCACTTGGTGGCTAGTCAAGCGTTGTGCGTGGGCCCCGTTGAAATGAGTGCCATGATGATGATGATGATGATGAAGTGAGGTTTGCCGTTTCCCGGAAAATGCCACTTGTCAATACATAGGCCCAATGTCCCATTGTAGCTGTTATCTAAATTACGCCAAACAAAACAGCAGTTGCCGTAACGAGCACATCGAAAGAACCAAAATAAAAAGAAGGGGAAAGATCTGTTTGCGACTGGGCCAAGCCCAATTGCCTACTGATATTTTGTAGCTGCCAGGGGTGGGCCCTGTTAATGTTATAATTTGATTTTAAAATGATGTTAATCTAATATCTGTGGAAAATGTCAAAATAAAGCGTAAGGCGCAATATCAACAGCAACAACAATAACAACAACAACAACTCCTGCATGATTAATTAAAAGTCTAAATATGGCTTCCATTGGTGCTAATTGAAATGCACTTGCCGTGTTGCTCAATTTCAATGAATTTTCCATTTTATTACGAAATACGCTGTCAAAATTGTATTGGAAGGAGGCTCTTGATAATCTATGAGCATTATGTTGACAATATTTTCCTGTGAATTTCATGTCTGTGGTTTCAATGCAATTGAGGAATGTCATCATCAATGCTGGTTAGCTGCCACTCACGCATTAGGGCGTGAATATATTAAATATATATTTAATTGTTTGATCCTCTGCATAATTTCTCAATAATTTCACTGTCTCTCTGTCGTTCCCTCTCCACCAAACTGCTATGGCTGCTGCTGGATGGAAATTGTTTAGGAATTGCTGTGACAAATGTTAGGCGCTGACTGCATTCATTAATTTCATGGCATTAGTGAGCCCAAGTTCCCTTCTAATAGAGTGTGAATAGACGAGTGCGACTCGGAGTGAGTGCGTGTGGGTGTGCATTAGTTATGCACTGGCCAGCTGTGTGACGAATTGGATATTTGATAAATAACACATCTCTAATATAGCTCTGACAACAAATGACTTGGACAACAAACGTTTTCATATGAAAAAGAACTTGTTCTACATGATATCATTATAATATAAGATATTTAGAGTTTCACGACTAAATTCAAGCTTTATCTTACAAAGAATCTCATTAAAAAGGAAACACTTAATATGCTTGATTTTAAATAAAATCTCAAGGTTGTGTTTTATTGGAATTATTCACATTTCCATGCACATTCAATTGCTGATTGTTCTATGACGCAGCTCTATTTATAATTCGCATGCTTATTACGCTAAACTGTTTAGTGAATATAATCAAGACAACTTTGCCCAGTTTCGGATTAAACTCAGTTAGTTTCAATTGAAATAGTCGCGGTTTTTAAGTACAGACACTGCCGAGTAGTGCTGCCTCCACCACCCGCTCTATAATTTAAATACATTTTACTCGCATGGCATAGCTGATGTACATTTGTTGGCAATATGGCAATTTTCATAATGAATATTCTAATTGGTTTTTAATTATACGAAGTGCGCTTCGTGTCTCGTGGCTTGGTGGAAATTTCGAAATGGGCTAATTGCAGTAGTTAATTGCAACATTAGACGCCCCAACCACATACGTACATACAAAGATAGTGCAACAGGTGGCGGCAAATGGACAAACCCACTATTTAATATGGATAGCGAGTACACTGAACTAACCAATATGTGATGCAGGGCAATGGCTACACGCAATCGACGCATTTGGCGTAGCTCCAGCGTGTGGCAAAGGGGGGCAGAGTGTTGCACGATATGATAATTCAATAACGAAATGCATAATTAAGCTACGACTAGCGGTTAATTGATTGTTTATTCAACTTAATTTAGTCGGGGGAAGAATTTTTAACTCCAATACCCTTTTGAATAATGCATTGGTATACGGGAAAAATTCAAATGCTTAACTTGATCATGTGGTGAATAGACAGACCATCGATTGTTGCCCCAAAATAAACAATCAAACGCCGCGTGGGCGCCAATAAAAACACTGGCAGATAAAGTTGCCATATTTATGTGACTAATTTGAAATAAAACATAAAACTCACCAAATAATATTAAGAGACTGCGATGCCTATCAAAACTTAGAAGCGGCAGAGACGGCCCATGGAAAGATATTTGAGAAATTTGACGCTTTAACGAGCGCTCTACACACACCGGACAGGCAGCATAATGTCTCTGTTTGATATACCAAATTAAAGCAATGGACGCTGGACGGGAATCAGGTGATACTTTGAGTATTTTGCATATGAGATAAGATATGTGATGCGACGCTGTGGCAACTGGCGCCATGGGGAGAGTAAACAAGTTATCCAGGCAACGACTAGAAAACAACATAATTGAGGCAATTAGAAAACATCGAAATATTGGGCCTGGCCTGGCCGAGCAGAAAATTGTTAAATAAATAAATGCTAACAAATTTTGATCTTAATTAAGCACTTGAGCGCTGAGCTGAATGTTGTTTATGTAAAGTCTGGGCCGGGCACACAATAGACAAGTGTATACAAATATAAATGCTCTGAGACTCTTTGAGGGCACAATGTAATTAAAGCCAACTCTCAAGCGCTCAACAATGACACAGCAAATATTGAATGGAATATGGAGTAGAGTGTTGAGGGAGCTGCAACCAACGCCCACCATATGATCATTCAATTAAAACGCTTAGGAATTATTATTATGACAAACAAATGTCGAGAGTTTTTTTTTTCTTTTTTTAAATGATGCCAATCTCTCTCTTGCTAACCGCAGGAAGTTGACGAGAAAAAGGGCGGCTCAAAAATTAAAAAAAAAAAAATTGAAAGCAATTGAAAGAATATGTGATCAATATCTCTAGCCAACTGGCGGAAGTGAATTGAAAAAGTCAAAACAAGCGTGGACAGCCGTGGAATTGGTAAAAATGGCCGCGTTTTTAGTGGCTAGCAGAAGTTCGTTGCCTAAGTCTTTCGTTTAGACAAATGCCCCAACATGGACTTTAAATTAATTACTTAATTTAACACAACACGCGGCCAAGCGACACCTCCGATGACATCCAACAAGCGAGAGCGTGACAGAGAGAGCGAGAGAGAGAAAGAAGGAGAGACGTTGACAACAACAACAGCATCGCAGACATCGACAACACAAAGCACTAACATTGACAATTTGCCTGCTGGCAGAAACCTGTTGTCGATCGAACAAACAATCCTTTGGCTTGAGACTCGAACTGGGGCCTGGAAGATGGGGGCATAACAGATTAGTTAGCATTTCCCATATCAGGGTAATTATTGTTAAATGAGATAACGATCTTGTACTGCGTTGACATTTATTTATTTTCCTTAATTTCGCTGTATTAATCTTCCTGGAAACACACATTAAACACACAGCGCACAGCACAGTGCAAAAGCACAGCAGAAATTTAAATGAGTAAAAAAAAAGGAAGGAGAACACAAACACACACGCGTTGTGGCACGTATGCATGTGTTTATAATGATCATTAGCGGACCATGAAAATCGACGGCATCGATTTGGCTTTATTGGCAATATGCAATGGAACGAAGCATTCAACCAATTGACAATTTGCATCGTGCAGTCAATCGATCAATATGCAACAACAACATGAAGGCGGTTAGTTAATAGTATAAGTATAAGCAGCACTCGTAATATCTGAAAGCTTAACATAATCAAAATGCTTGGCAATTAAACGAACATGTGAACGAACAACAACAAACACCTTTATGGTTGATGCTGCTGAGATATTGAGTGAAACCCCCCCAAAAAAAAAAACTCAATTAAAAGCCAACAAGCAGAAATAAAGCAATACAACAACAACAACAACACCAAGTATGGACAGCTGGCAACGAAAACGCGAAAGAGAAAAAAAAACCAACCAACAACCAAAAAAAGACGCAGCTAATTTAACCAAATTGGATTACTTAATAAGTTTATTGGATAAATAACTTGGTTGTAGCAACAAAAACAACAACGACGCACAAAAGCATAAAGTGAATGTTTTGTTGTTGTTGCTGGCTTTTGGGGCGCGCCACAAGCGTACAAACCTTTTGTGGCATTCAAAAAAATAAAAAATATAAATAAGCCACGGGGCAAAACAAGTTGTATATAAAAAATTGTGGGCTAATTTCTGAGAATTACCTAAAGATTCCCCCAACAGCTCCCTCACTCTACACGCTCGCCTCTAATGTGTGTTGTTCTACAGAAAATATTTGAAATGATATCGTAAAGAAAACAAAAATAAGAACAACAAGAGCCAAAGATAAGCTGCAACCAAACAAATGGAGGCATGGCCGAGACGAAGGCTTCCCAATCAAGTGGGCGTCTATAATTTATTATTAATTATAATCAACTTTTGATAGACAACAGTCAGCGAGAGAGAGAGAGAGCCCAGCCTGGGCAACTATCTCGGGATCAAATGTGCGTGCTACTAAACAAACTTACGCCTTGGACCTCGCTCTCTAGACACATATGTATTTAACTCGGCCAAGCACTTAATTTGTTGTTTGTTTTATACGTAAATGCGATATATATCAGTATTTCTTTCTGTACGTATGTGAATGTTTGTCTAAGACATGTAATTTGCCTTAAGGGCTCTCGGATTGTTGAAGTTCTGACACTGATTTATGCACGACTTTGTTGGCTAGGCTCTGTGTGCTCAGTTATTCAGTTATTCAACCAAATCATAGACCAGACGCCCCCAAATCAGTGCATTTGACAGTCAGCTACAATTTAGTGCTGTTAACAGCTAGTAATTAGACTCGATATGACTGTTAATTGGCTATATCAATTGGTTTGGCTCTTGCAGTTTGCCCCATGCAATATTTATTTTTCACATTGCATATTCATGAGAATCGCTGTGAATTTTTGTGAGAGATTGTTATACTATAGCTTTTCGTTTTGTTCGCATAAATTGTCGACCAATAAACATAAATTTTGATTTAAAAACCATTAGCACACCTCAAGTTAAAAGTGCCGCGATGTCAATTCCAGCGAACCAGTTATGGGTGTATGCCTCCTCACACCTCTTACAGTATGTGCACCACCTGCACCACCCCCAAGCCTGCCTCAAAGGCAGTCGTTTCTTTAGATTTCAGCAGAGTCGAGTCGAGCTGCGATCAATTAAATTCTACAATAGAACACGATTTGCATTTCAAATTGTGTAATTAAAATGCTTATGAAATCTATAAAATCGCTAAATGCATTTTATGAACACCTTCCTCTTTCCTAGATCTCTCTCAGCGATCACAACAACAACAACAACTACATAGATATGGTTATGTCACACGTTAATTAATTAGCTTTGCATAATTTAACGCTCTTGTCGTGAAAATAGATGAGCTATAGTTAGCTATAGATACGGTAGATTTGCAGTAAGGTTTTTACTATATAATTTTGCTGGCGCCTTTCTAAGTAAAAGCTCTTTTGGCTGCCAAAGCTTAAGGAAATTATTTTCACAAATTTCTTAAGTTGTTGTCGCCCCTTACTTTTGGGCTGTGGTTGTATTGTTTGATATTATGTTAATGTGTATTTGTAAAAGCAACTTAAAACAAAAACACAATGCTAAACTTTAGCATAAATGGCAACTCTGTTTGCCGTCGGTAAAAGCTGCTAACTTTGGTCCATAAGAGTAGGATTTTGAATCGAGCTTATAGCTTGTAACTATAAAAACGTATAGTCTTATGATGTCATATGATCTTTAAATATGATTTATTGTCATGTTTTTGCAGCTTTGCGTCGACTTAAAAAGTAATAAATACCAATTTCTTACCAATATATCATTATTAAGATATATCCAATAAATTATGCTGCAAACTTTTAACTTTATGTTAATATTCGACCCTTTCACGCCCTTAAAAAAAATCGTTTAAAATTTATATATTTTATTCTTGCATAAGAATATTTTATATTTTATGTATGAATATTTTTTGTAAGCATTTTGTTTCTTATCAACTAATACTTACAACTAAAGCAACTAAAGAAATTCTTGATATACTTAATTCTGAGCTGCTGAAAAAACGATTGCCAGATTTGTGCTCTTAAGACTATTCTATATAAATACAATCATAAACGTAACTAGAGCGGTTTCATATAAATGCTAAGTTGATGTACAGGAAATTCATAAGAAGTGCAAGAAATTCGCTAATTAAAATTACTGTTGATTGAATTTTGTTTTTAAATATTTACACACTTAAAAATAATATTTGTACAATTCGATCTTGATTCCTTTTTTTTTTAAAGATATATTTCTTCTGCTAACTTTGAGCTCAACTCAACTCGCTTCGAAGAGCGCTGCCACGCCTTTTGGATTTGGCACATTTAAGGAGGCGTGGCTAGTGGCTTCATATTCGTACTTAATACTTTTGTAGGGAGTGTATTTTTTGTTTTGTTTTGTGAGAGATGCTTTCATATCCGTTTGCTATATACACTAAGCCTAGCGCTTTTTATGTTTTTAAGAATATATCACAAATAACTAATTTTAAGAGTTTACACACACGCACACTCATTCACACACACAAACACACACGCAACGCACAGCAACTTTGGCGCTTCTCTTTTTCTAAGTAAGGAACTCACGGCAGGAAAGGAGGCAAGAATCAGAACTAATGACTCGCATCGAGGTCGTGCTCATCATCGCTAGCACACTCGTCCATTTCCATGTCGATGAGCTCATCATCATCCTCATCTCCACTGCCGTTGTGCATGTGTCGCTCTGACCCAGAGCCGCCTCCCTTCTCATCCTCTTGCTGCATGCGTTTGTGTTTTGTGCGTCGGTTTTGGAACCAGACCTTCACCTGTGTTTCGGACAGATTGAGCGACTGGGCGAGTGCCTTACGCTCTGCACCAACAACATATTGATTGCTCTCGAAGGCGTGCTCCAGTTTTAGCAGCTGTGACGGCGAAAAGGCTGTGCGAATGCGCTTCGGCTTACGAAAAGGTTGCAACAGGAAGTCTGCAAAAAGTAGAGAAAAAGTAGGAAAAGGGTTAGTTAACTTGACTACAAACTCTGACTAACAACTAAATACTTACTTCCTGGAAAACGATGAGGAAAGATGCGTCCATGGCGACTGAGCAGCCATGGGTACAGTGGATAACTGTCACGAGGCATGCCTGGGCCGCCCATAAAGGAGGCAGCGGCATGCGGAGGCAAGCCAGCCGCTGCAGCGGCAGCTGCTGCTGGTCCAAGAACATGACCGGCTTGCAGAGCTGCAGCCATTTGGAATTGGGCGGCGGCAATAAGGTGCGGATTGTGTTGTGGAGCCAACTCCGGCGGTGTGTTGATGTACGGTGGCAGAGCCTTGATGTCCGGCATGCCCGGCTGTCCTGGCTGCGGCGGTGGACCACCTGGGCCCATGGGAAAGGGGCGTACTAGGCCAGCGGGTGGCATGCCCGGCATCATGAGAGGATTGTGACCATTGGTTGGGCCAGCTCCAGGATGCATACTATGTGGCTTGGCGTAGTTAGGAGGTTGCTGCTGCTGTTGTTGTTGGTGCTGTTGTTGTTGGTGTTGCTGCTGTTGGGGAGGTGTATTGTGCGGACTGCTGGCCAGCAAAGTGGGTGACAAGGAGGGCTGCGACGATTGTGGTGAGACAGATTTGGGCGGCGTGTGCGGCGGCTGGATGCGCTGGGCGGGATTCTCCGACTGCTCCGAGCCGGGTGGGGCGGGGGAACGTTCGCGCTTGAGGGAAACAGCAACAGTCTCGCCGCCGAGCGGGGAGAGACGGGTCTGCAGCGGACTAAGGCTGTTGGCGATTGTGGCATTATGATGGAGACGCTGCAACAGCTCCTGGATATCATGATGTGACTTTGGTGTGCCGGGCTGATGATGTTGCTGCTGCTGCTGCTGCTGCTGGTGTTGTTGCTGGAGTAGCAGATGTTGATGCAATGCATGCTGTTGGGCTGGCGAGAGATGTGGATGCGGATGAGGATGCTGATGCTGTGCCATGTGCGGTGGCAGCACGTGAGTGGCATGATGTGTTGGCGGTGCCATCAGATGATGCGGTGGCGTCGGCGTTGCCGACAGCAACGTTATTGCAGCTGGAGGCGTCTGTGGCGGGGAGCCGGGTCCATTGCGATCCGGCTGTGGACTACCCGGCTGTTGTTCGGAATTGCCTCCAGAGGCGGTAGCCGTCGTCGTTGTTGTTGTTGCATCGTTGCCGACGATGGAGTCAATGCTGAAGCCGATCTTCTGCTTTGGCGTGGGCATCATGACGGCTGAGGTGGGTACCGGCGGAATCATTTTAGTCATAAATACGCGCGTTGTTTGTGCGGGCGGCGAGGCGGCGATTATTAGTTCGGCTATCTTGGCGGCCTTTGTTTTTGTTTGTTTGTCTCGAATCGGTTAATCTATTGATAGTAATTGTTCGGTTTGGTTTGTTACACTTGGCGCAACATTTGAACGCTACACAGCACTTAACACTTGCACTTGGTTCGCTTTGTTTTTTGTTATTTGCGTTAACCCTTTGACGACGGGGCACGTAAACAACTTTCTTGCGTAGCGGGGGGAACAAAGAGTAAAGAGATTTTCAAGTTTTTGCGATCGACGCGCTCGTAACGTGTTCACTCGACGACGTTCACAGTCTGAATAACCGAGAGAAGCAACGCAGCGGCACCAAGTATACACAATGGGAATTATACGCGATACACGAATCACGCTCTCTCGTTTTCTCATTCTCTCTGTCTCTCCCTCTCTCTCTCTCTGTCAGTCCACCACTCTCCCTAGCTGTGTCTGTCTCTCTCGCTTTCTCGAAAAACACAAAACACGTTAAACCGGTCTAAGCCAACGCGTCACGGCTTCTCTTTGTTGCTGTTGTTATTGCACCCTCTGTTAAGAGAGAGAGAAAGAGCGAGCGTGCATGCAACTGGCCAATGAGCGTTGCACGTTTGCTAGCCATTGCACTCTTGCCTTCTTGTGGATTTTATCTGGCCACGCCATGCTGTCTCATTATCTGACCGGGTCAGCTGTACACTGTAGAGGCGTACACAATTTAACTCGCTTCTTTCTTTGTATTTGTAGTTGTGTGTTTGTGTTTGTGTTTTTCTGCATATGGCTTCCGTTGATTTCTCTGATGTTGCTGTTGCTGTTTGCTGGTGGTGGTGGTTGTTATTGTTGTTGTTGCTGCTCTTTTTGTTGGCATTGTGGCTGTCTCTGTGTAATTTAGCTTAAACTGCCATTCATAGTTTTTGTGGTTAGAGTTCTATGTTTTTATTTTGTTTGAAAACAAGTAAAATGTGTCCAAACGCTTTAAATAGGAAATGTGCTACGCTAAGTTAGTGGTTTCATTAATATACTACATTAAATTGTTAAGAATGAGAATATTTGACATACAGAAAAATTGACAGATAAAGATATTTTATTTAAAAATTTATTACCTCTTATAAATCTGTCGATTTGAACTTACCTCCTTTCCGTTTTGTTCACTTTAAGGTTACACCCTGAATGCTGATTTCCTTTAAGCTTTGCTCTAGACTAGCAAGTTGGAATAAAATCAATGAAATTATAAATTCTGCACCACAAATGCACTTCAAAATTTGTCTACTACTAATAAATCATATGTTTGTGACATTTTTATACAACGAGCATAACGCTAACCATTTAAATGTTAATTTTTATTGAAAGATTTTTAGTTGATTTTATTTTATTTATTTTGGTTCTTTGGCACAAGTCAAAGTTTGCATATTTTATGTGCGATCGAAATTCAAAACAAAATCAGAGCAGGCACAAAGCGTGAATTTATTTCGAGTGCGAGACGCAAATATCAATTAGTAATCAGTAAATAATTCACACAAATAATTTTCACACTTTTAAGTTGTGCTGTCTCTCTAGGTTGGGCTGATTGTTTGCCGGAGGTTATCACTTCTGAGGGCCACGCACATAATTTATGACTTTCGAAATGAACAAATACTTGAATTTAGATTTTTTTTGTTTGTGCCGTTTCATTGTTGCTGTTGGATTGATATCAAATTTATGGCTAGCTAATTAAGTCAAGCACATTGCATTCTCCACCCGAGTAGCCCCATTAATGCATAATTATACAGCCTAATGGGATATGTTAACAAACAAACAACATATGAAAAGTTCACAGAATCGAATAGCATTAAATAATGTAAATGTCACAAACTGAACACTTTTAGTTTCATCTTCGAAACATTGCAATTAGTTAAATGTTTGAGACATCAAGTGTTTGGATTCACACGCCCACAACGGGATATCAGGGACAAACAGTGCAGAAAAAATAAATATAACAACCAAACCATGACCAGAACAAGGACGAGTGCCTGACGCTCACCGCAGGATCTGTGCAACAAGAGCGCAACAATTGTGCTGTTAATGAGCAAATAAAGATATCTGCATGACCAGCAACAGCAACAGCAGCATCGTCAGCATCAGCTAAATAGATGTTTGACTAACCAGCTGCCTGCCCAGAGCATTAACACCCGCTGGGCAAACAATTGTACAGGAGTTTAAGAGTACTCGTTGTTTGAATACCCTGCAAACATAACTTTTTGTATTTCAGTGGAAAATAGTAGGAGAAGGAGTAGTTGTAAGATAGCGTCGCAAACATTAACTGTTTCTATTTAAATGTGTTAGCGGGCCTTAACTTGATATTATACCATAGAAATCTAAACAAGTTACTTAACATAAACATTGAAAATAAGAATCATGTCACCCCCATTTAACACACTTTTACAAGGTATCAGTTCACGCACCAAGTTCGCACAGGCGCTCCTGTGACTGCAAATGAAAACCATAAAAAATGCAAGACAGGGCAACCAAACGAAAAAAACATAAAAACAAAAACGTATTTATTAGATGGAAATAAAAACGATGAACAGCCAGCCCCCGAGAGTACAATGTGAGCCCGGCCGAAAGGTGTCAAAATCAACAATTTTCGAGCTGCAAACAGTTCCACAGAAAACAAAGCGCACAGCATGATGCAATTTTGATCCTCTCGCTCTCAGCTTCCAGTTGGCCAATGTCTGTTGTACTGCTCTAACTTGATAGAGGTGATCTGTGGCACAATTTTTTCGGTTGAAATAATGAAGAAAAAAATAGATGGAAAAAAAAACATAAGCAACAACAACAGTTTCACTTTTGCCTAGCTGCTGGAAAACAATGAAAAACGTGGCAAATTTCCCTTTGTTTAATTTAGTGGCAAGAAATTGTTTGAGTGGAGAAGACAACAAGAAAATGGGAGAAACAAAAAATTGACTTTAATGATGATGAGTTGGCGATTAGGAGAACGCTTCAAAATTGCTTCGAGTGCCCCTAAATTCATTCGAATTTTGTGTATTTAATTCTCTGTTTTCTCTATTTGCTGTTGATGTTTTGTCTTTTTACGCTGAAAATGGCACAATTATATAGAAATCTCAATATTATACACTTATGTATGATTGTACCTTCTGTGTGTGCCTGTGTGTCCTGGTGCTATGTTTTGGAACTGGCATTTAAATGTAATTAATTTACACAGTCTTGATTGGAATTTTAGAAACTTGGGATTCCTGGAACTTGAGTTAAGATCTATCAATTTCACAGTTCGCATAATAAGTACATTTTTCCCAAAGAACCTCTCATAATTTGAACGCTTGTAAATCCACACGGCTCACAAAACTATGATGGATGATATTGTGGTTGCATTTTCACGCTTGAAAACCGTAACCGGCAGGGGTGGGGCCAAATAGAAGCCAAGAAAAACTCAAAAACTGACAGCGCTTCCAATTCCGAATGATGATAAGCATGTGAGGATCAAAATGAGAACCCTATTATATAGACGCGGGGGCGCTCGCTCGCGTGTGGAAGGGGTAGATCAAACAGCGCTTGGACAGCGCTTGGGCATGTTGAGTTCTGAGAAAAACCTATTACAAGGTAAATAAATGCCAACGCTAAGGGTTAAGGATTAGTATTTAATATTTCGTGCACGCCACGTCGAACGAGGCCAATCAAGAGCTAACCCAAAAGTCGAGTATAATAACTACAATGGCCATAAAATCATATTAAAACACAATTTTTGGTCAACTACTGAGAGCGTTAAGGGGGCCAGTGCCATAAAACATTTATATCTAATCCTTGACAATCATAAAAATCAGAGAACACAGAACAACGACATGACAACGATAACGACAATGGAAAATGGAAAATGGGATATGCTATGAACTGTCAGCAAGCAGCGGCAAACATTGCTTTAAATTGTCTGAAAAGTACTCAACTACTACTACTACTACTGCTACAACGACGAGCCGCAGCAGCGAAACCCAACCAAAGGAAAGCAGTAGTCAGAGAAATGTCATAAAAATGTCTAGCTGGCTCCCACTTTTCAGTTTTCCCTTACCCCATTGCCCTTTGGTCGGTACGTGTGCAAAACATTCTATACTAAAATACAAGAGAACCTGGCATTTTTATGACACTTTCCGTAACGGAAAAGGACCATCCCTAACCCCAGCTCAATCCCTAACCCTATTGCTATCCTTTTGGCCCACCGAATAACAATGACAAGAATATAAAGAGCACAAATCTTAGTTGCTGAAAATAAAATCAAAGTAATTTTTATAGCTTTTCACCGCTTTTTTTATTTAGTACTCGTTACGTTTTAGTTGTAGTTTGCCCCTGCTCCGCTTACTACCCTATTTTGACACGTACATTTGGGTTGACAGTCACTTTTGTTCGTGTATCATAATCGTTTGCCTGGATCTGTTTAGATGAGGCCTTATCTTTCAATTGGATTTATGAACCGGCGGCATAGCACAAAAAAAAAAGTTATATTTTGATAGAGCAAGACGATAAGACAACGTTTCAAATATTTAGTTAGTAATCCTTGGTCTGTAGACTAAAAGGAATGCTATAGTTTCTCCGAATATTAAGATTTTAGTACAATATTATTGGCGTTAACTGTGTTCATCTCTTAAAACATTAAACATTTTATGTTCTCTTTTCTTATTTCTTATTGCAAACAACGATTAAACTTTTCCCGTTCTATTTAACGCTTCTCTTCTCCACTTAACTTCAAGTGAACTTCTCGTTATCTCGACTTTTTGACAGTCACCGATTGATGTTATTTGTCTAGAACATTCTACCCCTTTTGCCCATGAGGAAAACAGTTTACAAATGATACGCCCACACTTGTCAGTCGCACCTTGCACTCCATCTTTCATCCGCTTTACCCTCTCTACAAGCGCCTGTACATGCTTCAAGCATATCATAACTAATGATGACACCCAATAAAAAATGCCAACAAATGTGTAAATTTGTAAAAATGAACAAAATTGTAAATGTAAATTTTGTGAAAGCGGCAACAACTTTCATGAATAGGAATAGATTTAGGGATATATGGATATGGTTGAGCGATTTGACGAGGGGCGCGTCAGGGATGAAGACAAACGATTCAAAATTTGTGCATGTAACTTGGAAATGTCGCACATAGAACATACAAACAACATCCATAAAAAACAGCACAACAATGATAATGGAATAGAATATAAAAATGGCAAACAAGGGGGTTGAGGATTTGGATGAGGATTTGAATCGCGGGGCGCATTGCAGATGACTCAATTTACACACAACGAGCTCTGTAAATTGCGCCTCATTTCGTGCGCAATTTTTCCTTTGACAGTTGGCCAAATGTCAAATGTGGAAACTCTAAAGCAAAGCAAAAAAGCGCTGCATAAATGTGTAATCTGTTTTGATATCTCGCTCTCGCTCTCTCTAACTTTCTTTCTGCAAATTGGCAAAACCTAATAAAAGCGAAATTAGCGCGCCAAGCAGCCGCCGCCCCAGGACACAATGATGCTTTTAGATGGGCCGCCATTTTGTTGGCAGCGAGAGTCGTTAAACAAATGAATTGCCATAAGCGCTGCCTGATTGCAATGTCACTTTAGATGGGTTTTATAATAAGCTGCGGCTCCTGCTTCCGAGCAGCTGCCTGCTGAGAGATGGCTTGCCAAAAGCAAACAGCGAGCTCGAGCAAAGTGCTCGCAACCCAACCCCTTCTAACAACAATGACAACAGTTTGCACACTTTATGAGGCGCATCATTATAAGGCTGCCATGGATGGAATGGTTGGCATCCTGCTGCCGCGTCCTGCGACTGCCATTATTATACGCCATTTAAATAATATTCGCTTTCATGCTGCGATGCTGTCGCCTGGCACTCGCCGTCTGGCACGTTTTACCACCCCTCGTTACCAACCCATTGTCGAATGAAGCCAATCACCCCAAAAAACCCATGCATACTACTCTAGTCCAAGTAGTCTATGCCATTTTTCTCAGGCACATAATCAGCGCACATCATCAGCATTTGATTGCGACAAATAATGCCGCTACTTTGTGTTGCCCGTTGTTCTACTTCCAGGAGTACGTTTATACAAGTTTTCCAAAATGGCGAAATGAGTAAAATGTGTGCTCGTGTTAAATTAAAAGGATTTGTGTGTTGATTAAGTGCAGCAGCAGTTGTTTGTGTGAATGGAAAAGGGGTGGATGGAATGAGCTCGTTTTGATGGGAGAATTATATAGTTGGGAATTTGATTTAATGCCAGATGGAATATGACAGGTTTGAATAAGTAATGGTGTATCAGCTCACTTTTAAGCTAATCTCCAACAACTGCAAATTGGCTTAAAATATTCTATTTTACCTTTGCAAACACACGGTAGCCATCGTTCAGCCACATCAAAGCCGATCTAACAATAAGATAATGAAACATATATGAGCTTCATAGCCCAAAACAAGAAGCCGACAGTAGCTGCAACTATAGATGAAACTGGATCAGGGACAAATCCATCAACTGCACCCAATACAATGGCCTGGCACTTGAGTTGTGAACATGGACTCGACTCCGACTCGGACAAGAGAGCAAGACAATGATCTAAAGAAAGGTGCTCAAAGTTAACGGCAAGCAGCTGATGCTGATCACTGATGATCTTTGGCGATCTCAACATTTTGATCTTGTTACAAAAGTCAGAGCGGCAGGCAAAAAGACAAACACGCGGGTGTTCCTAGTACGAAAGACAAAAGCAACCGTTTCCTACATATTTCTTGCATAGCTCTGAAGCGGAAAGAGCCAAAAAGTTAAGCCACAAACATACAAGAGGATCAAAACGGATTTAAATACAAAGTGGGAAATAATGAAGTGCCGCTTCACATAAGGGGAAACATCGGCAAAAACTCTAGCTATAGTATTTCCAGGGAGGGTTTCATGGATGGACGTACAAGTCGCGTCGAGGCGACATGAGTGCGTGTTGCCTTTTGGCTTATTAAAGTTATAATTAAAATATGCGTGTCAGTGTGTCTGTGTGTGTGTGTTTCGTTAACTGACGATCTACACTCATCAACCCTGATGTGTGCAAGATCCAGTTGTTCAACTACAACATTATTTTTCTATGAATTCAATTATAAAATTTCATTTATATTTTCTTTGTATTTGCATTTTAATAGATTCACACATCTTAAGCACGTTGCTGAGCAAGAAACTACAAGAAAATGCATATGTCATACAATGGTGTAGTGGCTAAAAGGTGTGCCAGGTAATGGAGGAAAAAAATAATCTAGTTTTAGGAATACCACCTTTTCATACGTTTAAGGTAGAGAACTCCCTTGACATCATTTAAATTCATTAGGATTACGAAACAGAAAAGATGAATAGTATTCAACAAGATGGCAAAATGTCAACAATCAGAAATAAGTATACAGATGCACCCTTCAGTCCCAAACAATAGTTGCCCAAGTAAAAAAGGATAATTCAACTCATATTGCGACCATTATGAAATTATTGAAAAGATGCCCAAAACATAAGAGACAAAAGGAGAGAGCGAGAGTTCATCAAAATACTCAATAGCCAGCCTTACATACTTGACTTAATTTAAGCCAATTAAGTGCCCATTGAGTGAGGGGATTACATTAGAAGAGGATGCGAGTGCGTTTTCAAGCCTTAATTGTTTTAGGAAAAACGTCAGTAACTCAAACACATGCGAGATATAAGTACAGAAACACACATATGCGGCTTAACTTCTGGGCCAAGTGGAACACCCGCAAGTCGCTGACTTTTCTTTGCACCACTTGCAACACTTGAACCATATAATCGTAATCCTGGAGTGCTCAGTAGCCGCACAGTAGCAAGGAGTCGGCGTATTAGAAGTGCACAAATTTGCGCATGCCATTATGTAATTTGCCCTGTCTTAAGTCAGAGTCCGTGTCAGAGTCGGAGTTTAACTACGAGTCGGCATTTTCTTTGTAATGCCCCTTCGGGAACAGTTTCTTTGTGCCACTTGCCGTGTAACTCGATTTGTGCTACTTTCATAGCCGGCCGTTTGATGTGGGCAACACGCCCTTGAAATTGCCCATCAATGCAAATGAAGTTTTTTGGTTTTTTTTTTTGTCAAAAAAATTCGAATTCTAAAAATTCCATATTTTATTGAAATATTTTTTATTAAAGCTAATTGGGCCGACAAAGACGCCGACAAGCAACAATTGATCTTGGCGGCCCGTGCCGTAGACCTCAAATCCAAATCATAGGCATTAAAATGCCTCCACATAGTGGGAGCTGCTTGTTGGGGTCGACAAGACAAATCCATTGCATTGATTTCAATTGGTGTCAGTGCACGTTGCGGTATTCCGTAATGTGCACAGATTTGTTAAAAGTCTGTATATTTTGAGAGCCCGTAGCGGCTTTGCTTTTAATCAGCTGCCTGCCACTTGCCACAGACCGCACACACATGACATTGGAGTCCAAGTCGAGTTGTTTCGAATGCCTAATTAAAATTGATTTGATTTCTCTGACACTTTTCTCTGCTGGCAAATCAAAGCGGCATTGTTCGACACGCCACTCAGTCAGTCAGTCAGTCAGTCGGTCGGTCGGTCAGTCAATCATTTGTTCAATCGTTTCAATTTCACATCTTATTGATATTTTCGTTGAAACCAAAACACTGAGAATACTGCTGCACGCTAATTAAGCCAGCCGGCGCTAAGCTCATAATTGTTCAAAAGCCTTGTATGCTGGACTCCAGCTGGAGACCGAGAAGTGTCCGAAATTGAGAATGGGAAATGGGACTCGCGGTCCAGGCAAGCATTTGGTTGTCATCTTGGCCATATATCTTGTTATGGCCACGGCGCATGCGCGTCTCGTCAATTAGTTTGGCTGTCAAAAAGATGATGAACTCGTTGCTTGATGAGGGTTTGAACCCTCTCTCTCTCACTCTGTTTGCCCTACGATTCTCCCGGTCCACTGCTGCTGTCCACTGACTTATCACAGTTTCAAGCGAATTACGACGCGTCGCAGTTATTTTTTTCTGCTTTTGTTTTTGTCTGTTTTTTAATAGTTTTGGCAGTTTGGCGCGTAGTTTTGGAAATGCCTGAAATATGAGTAATATGAGTTGGATTTTTGAAGAGTTTCAAGTTTGTTACGTGTGTGCAGATAGACATCGATATAGCCGTGTTTATAGGCCACAGTTGGAGTTTAAGATCTTTCTCTCTGTGTCTGTGCGTGTGGTCGTCTTACTGGCGTCATGTCGTTGACATTTGCGACAAATGCCCTGACGCATGTCAAGTGTCTGTCTATGGCACTTAAACCACAAACTGGTAGCAGCTGTAAGTGTATCCGAGTGTGTGTGTGGTCTGCTCTTAAAGGTTTTGGGGGTGGTCCAGCCTAATTGCACAAGCTTGTTACATGTAGATTTCTCTGTTCAGTGTTATGTTTTGAGTCAACCACTTGTAAATTGGAGCCGCAATGACTCAGGCAATGATCAACTTGTTGATAAACTTAACCACATAATATTTGTAGTTAGTCACATTTTTATTAAATCCGCTAATTAAGGTCAGCACATAATTTGAATTGTGTTTTTTCATAATTTGGAATGTCGGCGCTGAACAAAGATTTCCGTTTTACTGTCAATAATCTCTGGTTGGGAATGCTGATAAGCGATACAAAATGTCTTTTGCATAATTGGCGGCAGCATTGCTTTTTAGTTGTGCTGTTTGTTTTGTAATGGAATTTAATTTTATTACTTGAACAAAAAACAACATCAATATGAAAGTGCGCATCAACACTGAGGTCAATTCTAAGTAAAAAAGTTCACTCTCTAAATCTGTACAAACAACATTACATGTTTCGAAAAATTTGAGCTGGGAGCGACTCTTTGCATTTCTGATTAGTGATTTGTGATTTGTTTGAACAAAAGTTCAATTTGATTTGTGTTTAATTATGAATTTCTTCAGTGTTCACTGTGGGAAAATAGAAAAGCGCCTGCAGCAGCAGCAGCGAACGTTTGCTGGCTTTGATTTATTTGAATTATTTTTAGGAACGCGGTGAAATGCGAGCGCCTCGTGATCGTGCCCCAAAAATAGACACCATTTCTGCCCCACTGCTCCACTCAATATAATAAAGTAGTATTTGCTTTTGTTGTTGTTTGCTTTTTTTACCCTATGCCAGGTCGCATTTATTTATTTGTTTGTTTTCATTAATTCTGTATGAAACATTTGTCGGTTAAGCGACGTAATTAATTACAGATTTTACTGCCACGACTTGAGGCTTGGCTCACCGAGTACTCTCAAAAGTACTGTGCATATCATGTTGGTAATGTGATTTATATGGGAACGCAACGTAAAGATCTTTCATAAAGTTGTGGGTCTGTTGAAAGTGCCATAAAATGTTTGAGCTATTTGAAATGTTCGATGAAATGTGAAAGGCAATTTCTCAATTTCATTTTATGATCTGAGATACATTTTTGATCTAGAACATTTGGGATATAGCTGGATGTCAGGTAAACTTTTCCTAAAGTTGTTCACTTTGGCAACTTTCCAAATACTTTTTTTTCAAGAATGCGTTTAAAGGATAATTAACATACAAGCGTTTTTTGGTTGTTCTTAACTTATGTTTAATGCAATTTTATTACCATTGACAACAAGTAAGCTATGTAAACTCTCTCTTAATTGCCGTCAAAAACAACTCACTGACAAAGTTTAGCTTGAACTCCCGCCAACCTTTTCGTCGTTGCAATTTGCAGACATCATTTTTAGCCAATGCCAGGCAACTGCTAAAGTGCAAAACACATGCAATGCTGGCTAATTAAGCTCTGGACCGAGCCGGGCCACTGCATTTGAATAAGAAACAAAAAAATAAAGAAGAGTAAGACAGCAGCAGCCAGGTCGGTCGTACTGTATAGTTGTATAAATGTATTTGTTTGCATATGTGTCTTGGACACTGGCGCGCCTCTTCACGGTAGCCCCTAACGGAAGCCATACTTCAGCGCTGGCAGGCCCAAATCTGACAACTCGCATCTAAGAGATGCGACGACGAGAAACTGGCAACAAACAAACAAGGCAAACAAATGGCAGTAGCCCATGCTCCAAAGCAGCAAAGCTCCAATGCTACAGCTCTCTCTCTCTCAGGAAGTGGGCTGTCGGCGGAGGAAGACGCAGAAGCGACAGCATTGCTGATACGCCCCGTGGGCCGTTTGCATATTGAAAGCAATAAAAATTAATTTTCGCATGCTAACAGCGCAATCAAAGCAAAGTTGACAAGCATTTACAAAAGGCGGTTCATCTGGGACGCGTTTATCACCGAAATATTTCATCTCTGGGATAAGCATCACTACTAAGACCATGGCCCCGAAAAATGCAATGTTAAGATGTGAAATGAAAAGGTGTGAGGCGTTTTTTTGAAACCGTTTGTCATCGCATTTCCGCTGAAGAAGCGTTCCTCTTACACACACACGCTTTCCCATTCTCGCTTAACTGTCATATCTGTGGGCATGCGCGACAGTTGCTAATTAGTCGCATGAATGAAATTGAAGACCATGCTCGGCTCACACCTTCACGGCTGGCTACGGATTGGGATTCGGATGCGGTTTAACTTAGATATGATTGTTGTCGCAGCGGCTGCTTTTGTCGTTTGGTCGTGCGAAATTTTAATGGTTCGCTTTTTGCTTTTTGCTTTTGCGCTTTGCAGCGCTCTTCAGATGCTATCAGTTAGTTTTTATGATTGCCCTTTTGCTTGGAGAGGTGGTTTTTTTGTTTCGCTTTAAATTTAATTATGTCCACAGTGGCCTTTATGCTGTTTACACTTATGCCATTGGTCTTTTTTCTTGTGGCACAAGTGGGCAGCCGAGTTGAATGAATCAGTGGAAAGTTGTGCTCAAAAAATGGGGCAAGGTGTGACTTGGCCATGTTGACGAAACCAAGCTAAACAATCCAAGCGCAATGAGTCAAAGCAAATTGTCTCAAAAGAAATTTTTTCATGAAGAGTGAGTCAACTTTCATGCTAAAATCATTTACATTTTTATAGCACCCAATTAAAAATCTATTTAATGCCGCTTACGCACAATTCTCGACAATCGCATTCTGTTGACCATATTTACTTGGCACTTGGCCAATTTTGCGCTTGCGGCTTTAAGCGAAATGCGCTTTTAATTGCTGGCCATAAATCAAAATGCTAGCTGCAGATGCTCTAATGCAATAATAATTTATAAATGCATGCGCCAATTGAGACTCTTGTACAAAACCAATTTCGAATTCGAATTCGAACTCACACACACGAGCGGGATGCATAAATCAGTGGATTCCATTTCGGAATCCATTCGGTAGCTGTTCGGTTTGTGCAGCGGCAACAGCTCGTAAAAATGCAATTGCCAATAATGTGTGGCGGCCATTTTGTACATCTTTTGCGCGCTGGTTATTAATTGCCACTGTTTGCATTTGCAGCAATTTATTTATGGTCAGACTGAAGTTATCTCTCTCTCTCTCTCGCTCTCTGAGCGTAGCGATTCAAATGACACGCATTCAATTACCATCGAATGACTCACAAGCTCAATCGCCAGACGGTACAACGCCCAGAGCGGGTGTTTGGTGGTACTTGTGCTGCTTTGGAATGCAATCAGCTTTAATCACAGTGCAGCCCTGCTATATTTATCGCCTTAAACGAGCATAAATTGTGACCTAAAAGTTTCCTAGAATTGTAAGTCAATGAAACTGAAATGCAAGCGGCGTGGGTGAAGATGCAAAATATCGAGGCATCAAGCTTTGCACTAAGAAAAATACTCGACTAAGAATGTAAGTTCCGTGCAACAAAATCTTCTACTTTTTCTTCATTTCTTGCAGTACATAGGACCCAAAAAAACAAAGATCAGTTATCAATACCAGTGGCGTTTAATTAAAATTATACAAACGCCAGTGTCAAGTCAATCGTCGTCGGCTCATAACCGATTCCTCAGTCAAAACCCCCTGTCCCTTCCCTTCTGCCTCTATCACTGTATTCCAAAACACGTTAACAGCCCAAACGTGACAACAGCAGCGTTGAGGACAGCCCACAGTTGAACACTCAAAAACCGTCGAACAGTTGCATTTGGGTCCTCAGTGTTTGTTTTTTTTTTAAAGCTGATACCTAAATGCCTTCGCCGTGTTGGCGTTGTCTCAATTGTCAATTCATAAACGACTTTGGAGTTTTCTTTCGGTTTTTGATTTATGCCCATGAATCTACGGCAAATGTCACTGCGTTGCGCAGAAGTAGGGGCTAGGTGAGAAGAGAGGGATCAATGCCTGCCTGGTTATTGAGGCAGCAATGGCGGCCTCAAATTGATTGTTAATATATGCGGTTAATAAGTTATTTTTGTTGATATTATATGGTAGCCAACGGGCTGTCAAAACTCACACAAGCAACTGTCAGCGCGGGTAATTGCCCAGCGGCCCACGCGATGCGTCTGGCCTGGCATATTAATGGGCTTCAATCGAACAGGCCAAAAAGCGGGTGGGGGAGAAGAGTGGGGCGGATTGTATAGTAGGGTAGGGAGGGAGCGGGTTGTATTGGAGACAAAGTGACGCGCCGGCCATGTTTAGTGAATGGCTGACAAGCTAATTTGTTGGGTAATTGCGCGATTTTTGACGAGCACATTGCCTGCGACTGTGCGGCGTTGCCAGACTGTCAGCTGTGAGACATTTACATTAAGTACAACAAGCACATGTGGCAGCACCAGCTACAGCAAACTACAAAGTCAACAACAAACCGATGCAAGCCAAGTTGGCCAATTTACTCCGCAAGTGAAATTACCGCCAGGCAAGGCAGCCAGCCCAGTCTACTCCGTCAGAACCGTCAGACAGATTGACATTAAACAAGTTGTAATTCGATACTTAATTGACGCCTGGCTCGTAAATTTGCAATTGCTTGGGTCCGTCCACTCAGCAGTCTCTGGTCCAAGGTACACACACACACACACACAGAAACTGCGATCGGGCCCAATTCCAATTAAAGAAGGCCCAAGGGGCCATCGCAATCGCCTGTCGAATTGAGGTACGTATGTAATGTAAAAAGTGAGAATATTGCCCACACACCAAGCACGCGGTTTGGAAGGGGGCTAGTACATCGGAGAGGGCGGGGTCCCAGGTTCCCCTTGTCAAGTCTCAAGTCTGTATTTGTGCCCACTTGACCTTTATATCGGTGTGTGTGTGTGTTTGTTGTGTTTGAAACTGTAGATGGCCCAGTTTTTATTTGCTTTTAGCCCATTTTGTTGTTTTTTTTTTAACGCTTGCCTATGACAGTTTTATAGTACGCAACTACAAACAAGCTATCCAACCCAACCCACTTTAACCCATCGGGAAAATAGGAAGACTTATTGCACTTTTGCAATAAATTGTGGCCCCAAAAACTGTAACTGTAACTGTAACGGTTAAGTATAGCCGGCGCTTTTGGCGCAAATCATCTAGCCAAAACTTACTAGCAGAATCATTGCCGGTCCGCAGGGTTTTATGGCCCACTGTAATAGGCGAACAAGAAAGCCTGGTTAAGCACTCCCTCGGGTCCGTGGCACATTGGCTTTCTATTGAGAAGAAAGTGTAACTTTTACTCGCTGCTTGCTCGATTTTAAAGCAATAAAAAAATGTTTTATGTTTTTGGCGCACATATTTTTGCGTTTGTTGCTTGATGTGGTGGCGCTTAAACCAAAATTGCTTTACACCTTTGCAGTCAGGTGGGTTGAGAGTCTCTCAATATATAAAGTTTACATTATGGTACTTACATTGGGACGCTTGGTCGGTCGTTGGGGTGAGGCGACATCACCGTTATTGTGGCAATTTATTTTATTGCGAATTTTATAGGCTTTGAAGTTTGATTGGGCTTTCGGCGCAAGCCTGCGATTGCCACTCGTTTGGTAGCAAAATATCGAATTACAAATGAATTTTACTTTGATTTTTATGAGATTGTCGTGTCAATCGTTTGGTATGTGAATAACTACTGTGTGCAATTTCAAGGAATGTAAACGATTTGCTCATTTCTGCAACCTGATCTGAGCTCATTTCAAACTATTTCAACAGTAGTCAAACATAACAAAGTTAAACGAATATTTATGACTATTAAACGACATTTTGGTGGGCATGAGAACAAATTAATTAAGTTTTAAACATACTTCCTGATTATTTTTATTTAAAACTTACAACTCTTAAGACCTAAGCCAAATCTCAAAAAATACTGATAAAAGAAATTATAATAATTGTTAACAATCAAACACTTTTGAGCAATCACAGCACGGGACAAACGAGGCACAACAAATATGGCGACGATCATAATTAGGAAGGTAAACCTTTATTTTTTTTGTCCAGAACAAAGGTGACAGCGATACTTCCGTTAAAGTAGGCAAAATGCATAGGCCAACTGCATAAGTTGTAAGTAGAGGGAGTCATTCAAATTGGTGAGGTGCCGCTGTCGAAGTCGAACATGAGAAATGGGCAGCGAAAAATCGATAGGAAGTTTAAACAATTTTGGAGCCCAAACAATGTTCAAGTACTCTCAATGCCTCCGTCCGGGTAACTCTAATGACCGGAAAGTCGCCAACAATAAACGGCGACACGTGGGCGCTGATAAGGCTCAGACTTTGCTGCTCTGTCTCAGACTTGGTCTGTGGGCGGATGTGAGCGATTTGGTATAAAGCTTTTGACGCTTTCCGATTGCAGATGCCAAGTTGCAGCGGCAAAAGAGGCACAATTTAATGTCTTAATTAACTAGCAAGCGTTTACAAAAGAGAGTTTCAAAAGACTTCAATTGAAGTCGACTTTTTTTTGGGTTGGGTTCACTCGCTCTACGCTTATCTATAAATGGTAATCAGTAATTAAATCGCCCGACTAGCTCAGCGCACGCGCTTAAGATTCAAGCTGAGGTTAGAGTTAGAATCGGCAGGGGATTGAAATTGGGACCGGGATTGGGAGCAGCAGCGACATGTGATGCGATTGCTGGCTTTGCCAGTCTTTTAAATGTTATCATGTGTTGATTTACATGCGCATTGTTGTTGTAATTTGATTCGCTTGTTGCACCATTGTTGATGTAATGGGCGTGTTCGTGTGTGTGTGTGCTTTGGATGAGAGCTAAGAGTTTTACAGTTTAAGCCGGGGGTTTGGCGTTTGGGCGATTGAATGCCAACGATATGCCGCAATTTAAATAAATGGATGAGGCTGATGACGAGATGAAGGATCAGCGATTATCTGGCACAATACAAAAAAGAGCTGACTAACGCATTAAGCCGAAGAAAAAAGTTAACTGAGTTCCAGGTATCACAGCAAGAAGCCAGCTACTCAAGCAGCTGGAAATTATACGAAAGCTTTAAGAACTCAAGTTTAAAGCTTAGTTTTTGATTAGTTTAAAATGCATAATAAGCAGAAATTATGTAAATAAGATTATAACTAAGCTTTCTTAGACTGAAGAGCTTAAACAAAAATATATTAATAATAACAACAAAGTAAATAATATAATTTCTTTTGAAATTACATTTTTAATTAAGATTTCGTTAATGCATTTCAAGATACAGCTACACCTTTGAACGTTACTCAACTCAGAAATAACTAAGGGAGATCAATTTTATGCATAAATTTCAGCGATTATTCAAACTTATTCAAATCCGATTGCACAACTCTCAGCTAGCGTTAAACAAAACGCAAAAAACCCAAGCAAACAAAAAATCACAGTTAACAAAACGTTTTGTTGCAATTTGGTATTGTTTTTGCTGTTAACTTGCAAATACAATGCAAAAAATTTAAATTTTTTACGACTTGAAAATTGCAACATTTAACAATAAATCGGAACTGGCAACAACAAAACTGAAATCGCAAAAGGGACGGCTGCAAAATACAACAACAAAGAAAGAAACGTAACAAAGGCAGCAGAGGGTCAAAGCAACAACAACAACAACTAAAACAACGAAAAACCAACCGTAAAATTAAAGCGCAAAATGCAAATAAACGAAACCTAATAAAAGCAATTTGTTAAATTAACTAAAACGCTTGTGCGCCCCCTTGGATCAAAGAGGAGAGTCAAACGTTTAGCGGGGTGTGTTGGCTGGCAACTAAACAAGCAAAGCTGTGCTAATTTTTTGTAAATAAAACTACCGATCTAGCGATCTACCGATCAAGCGATCAAGCGCTTTGCCAGCGCCACACCACTTGGAAAATCAACTGTGAAAAATAGAAACAAAACACAAACTATAAACTGTGCCAAATTGCTGTGGCTGGAGATCGTGAGGCGCAAGGCGCAAAACAACAGTTGCAATTCAAACGGAATGCAAATTCAGAGCCAGTCCCAGTGGTAATTACCCAGTTCCAGCCAGCCAGCCAGCCAACAGAATAACCAACGAGACCCCAAATAAAAAAAAATAAAAAATATAGCATTAGAATTCATCTCAAGAGCTCAGCATCACCGCATGCTGCTGCCTGCTTATTAAATTTGTGTAAAGCTGCACACACACACACATTTGTCTGTGTATCTGTACAAGAGTCACGCGTTGAGGCGCTGTCTGTGCCCCTCTTGGTCATCATGAGAGCTTTGCTGCGCTGATTATTTGCTTAAATTGCTGCTAATAACATGACGTGGTGGCATTCACAAAGAGAGATCGCCCCCCAGTGGCTCCAAGACGCCCCATTTGCATGCAGAGCGAGCAACTCAAGCAACGATCTTCAAGACTCGACGTCTGTCCATCATTTGTTAATTTCTTCATGTTTAGATGTGCATGGTGGTGGTGCATTGTGGTGCACGGTGGGTCACAATCCAGCAGAATTTCGAGACGATTGCCACCGTTTGCCAGAATGCGAATGCGAATGCGAATGCGATTGTCTGTCTTTTGGCCCGGTTTATCGTATGGGTTTCTCAGGCCAAATTGCTACAAAATTAGTTGGCTTGTCTATTACACATACAGATTGCAACTGCAATTGCTGAGATGCAACTTCTGCCAGAGATGTTGCATGTTGGGGCTGCAATTGGCAAATGTAAATGGCAAATGGTTCGGTTAGTTGCTCATAACTGCAGGGTATATAACACACAGATATAAGTGTGTGTGTGTGTGTATGCATGGAAAACAGATCCACTTGCCGCATGTGGCAATTATGGCCAACAATTACACATCCAATCATCCAATTGCTGCTGCACCTGATCTATAATTTGCATATGGCCAGTGAGTTACTTTTCACAGCTCGCGGCATCGTTTTTCGAAACTCAAATACAATGCAACTACTGTATCTGCATTTACATATGTGCGTCTGCAGCAAACTCAAAGTTAATGAAAGAATAATAAAGCTGGGTGACACTGACACGGCGTGTGGTCAAAATATCAAAGTCAACACCAAATGCCAGAGGCAAAACAGAACCAAACGCTGCAGAACATGCAAAATGACACACAAAAGTCAATGTGAGATATATGACAAATAAATAATAGAATGGAATTTCACAGTAAATGCAACAGCAGCTTACAAAACAGTTGAGGAATGCTAACTCATATTTCTATTATTGCTTGAATCAGGGTGCAACAAAGGTAGGCAAAAACTATGTCACCTACTTAAATAAAATTCCTAACATAAACAAGACTGTAAATCGTTTTGTTTGTAGTGTAACTTAAGGAAGCAGAAAACGTGGTTTGGTTATGAATCTATAAAGTATGTATCTATCTATATAAGTGAATGTATATTTTGGGAGCAAGCGAGCAATCACATCTCAACTCAACATGGTATAAGACATTCCTTTAGGGATTACGACGGCTCATTGTCATAGACAACGACAAGTTCATCTGTATCAAAAGTTATAAGAACATTCAACTTGGCTGTCAACTTTTTTTTGGGCAGCCCGTTGGCTGGCGTCTCCAGTTAAGCACAACTAATGAGGGACAAGCCCAGAAAAGTGTCAGGCAACACCCACAATAAACCGCAAAGAACAGAAACAGAATCAGAAACAGAGAGCTCCAAATCGAAAACACAAAACAAATTAAAGAAAACATTTTGTAAATGTCGAAAAAGTGAGAATTAATTAATTGCCAGCCAAAATAACAAAAACAACAAAGCGCGTGTATTTGTGTTTATTTGAAAAGTTGTAACTTTGGCGATTCCCCTCAGAAACATGCGCCCCAAATAAATCAAAGAAGAAAACTTGAGTTGTGTTTTTTCCTTAAACAAGTCGAATTTGGTCTTGGCGCCATGCAGCTTAACAATAGCTAAACTTGCCGTACACAGATACACAGATACATTTACGAATTCAATGCCTGGGACTGTCTAAGCTGACTGACACTTTCTTCAGCCTGGGAAGCTTTAACCGTTACACAAAGTTGTTTGTTTGGGGCTAATCTCAGTGATCGCTCGGTGTTTGGGTGATCAGCATGGCGCTTGCTGAGATTATGATGAGCGCACGATTCTCAACTTGGCTCTTGGTCTTTTGCTCTTGTTGAGGGCAAAAGAGATGATGCTGTTGCATGCATTCGTGCGCTACGCGAGTGCAACTAATTGCCGCACGTTCGCACCCAATTAGCGCCAACGAGTTGGGCTACAAGGCAACAACTAAGTGCAGCTATCAACACTTGCAGCTGCATCTTGTGGATATGCATGTTTTTTGTATCATATAGATACTTTGGCATACCAGGAATTATGATTGTCTCACTCCGAATATTGATTTACACGCGTCAAAATATTTGGCGGGGTACAAAATAAAACTCAAACGGTGGCCTTAACCATTAAGTGGGGGGTGTTGACAAATGTCTTTTGTGTCACAGATACAACTGCAGCCGAATTTGCTGCCAACCGCAGACAGCAGATCGTCGCCCTTCACTTTAACAAAAAAATAAAACGGCGCACAGTGGTACAAGACTAAATGTGCAGAGAGAAAGCTATTGAAAATAAATCTCAGTTAGCGTTTCAAATGTTTTCGTGTATTTTTAATTGCATTGCAACCACTGTGCACCGTCAGCGACAACAATAGCAGCTGCTTGTAATTTTCACGCGGACTTAAAAAAAAGGAAAGGAGAAAACATTTTTCACTTTACGCTGTTTTAGGGGGGGCGTTGCCAAAGACGCAGGGCGCGGGTACACGGGACTACCATTTGTATCTATCAACGCCGTCAGAGTGCAATTTGCGGTAGACACAATTATGAGTTCCAGTTCCAGTTCGAGTTTGAGTTGCAATCGAAAGAAAGTCAATGCATTTGCCACGCAATGATGAGTGAATATGAATGAATATATTAATGAGCAGCGATTTGTCTATGCATTGAAATTTCACACCCACACCCCCACCCCTCGCCATTTTCAGCCCCTGTCACAGTGCTGCCCATTTTGTGTAATGGTAAATTTAAGTGGGTGAATAATGGTCAAAATGTGTGTTGGCTTTTTATTGGTTGGTCGGCAATCGTTTAATTAACTACGAATTGCTTTCAATTTGATTATTTATGAACTGTTTTTAGAACTAACCCAATTATCAAATCTCCGGAAATATTTATTTATTAAGTATAAAACCAGTGAAATATTTGCATTAAGCGCCCCCAGTAAGTGCCACATAATATTGTGGATCGAGGCAACAGAATCCAGATAAAATACGCTGATGCGCAGATCAAGGCAAAGTTAGTCCAGCTGCAGACGGATCTGAATACTTTACCAGATGATCGAAGTCGATCAGCGTGTGTTTAGAGCGGCAAATCCGAAACTTAGCTTGGAATTTGTGCGCCCGAAAGCCAGTTGAAAATCCAAGATCAACGCTGGACTAGCGTTTGGCATGCGAAGAGGATCATAGTACAAGATCTGCGGATCTGCGGATCAACAAAATCACCGGATAGCGCATTTAATCCAATTAACGATACTGCGATACTCGCGGCCTTGCCTAAATTGTGGGCGGTTGAATGGCTAAGCTAGGTAGCAAGGCGGCAGGTAGCTAAAACTGTGCCACACTCATTGTGATCGCTTCTTGGAATGTTTTTCGGTCCCTGCTCGACAGCCAAAGAGTTCAACGCAATGTGGCAGGCAGCCTGAGTTCGCTGCTGATCTTGGATAAGTTGATTAATTAAAATTTAGCTCAGCTTTCAAACGATGGCCATTATTTAATGAGTTTTATGACAAGCCCCTGGGTGTGGCAAGTGGCGAGCTGACAGAATGAGTGGGCTTCGTGAGCTTCGTGAGCTTCACATTGAGTTTCGGGCGAACTCATATTCGGATTCGAGGCGCGACAACTGCCGCAAATTAGCGCAATTCGCTTGGAGCGTGGGATGCACGCCAAATATTTTATTAGCTCATTATACAAAACGAATTGACATTAATATGAAGAAAAAAAGCAAAGCAAATGGCAGCTATATGTGTATAAAAATTTCCAGCGTTAAATGAACAACTTAAAGAGCCATAAACGGAAAACAGAGAGTTAAGAAAGAAAGATATAAAAGGAATGTATAAAGTTAGTATTAATTAAGACGTAAGACAGTGTTTGATCGAAAAAAGTAAAAGTTGAAGATTAAAATGTCTCTTGTTACCATTTACAGCAGAGAAGAAGAAACAAATATTTCATTCTTAGAAAAACTTTATTTGTCTAAAAGAAGGCAAAACGTTTCGTTCTCTTTGCTGGCATTGATAACCCTTTCAAGCTTCCGTAGATCTATTCAAATATTCTGTACGGCACTTTAGGTAGAGCCTCGCGTCGATTGGTCACGCTGATCGCCGGAAAACCGCATTGAAATTACGCCAGGACCTGCCCAAGTTCCATAATTGCGGTAATGCCGATAATCTGTTGCTTCTACCAGCCATAGCGGCTGCATTCCACCAACTCTCTCTTTCTCCTACTCATCATCTCTTCGGTAGCTGCCCGAGGATGGCATCGCCCAGTGCCTGTTGGTCTGCACATTACGAGCCTTTAATCCCATGGACCGCCCACTCATAAAGTTGAGTCAGCGTCTAATTGTTTGTTTGCCCGAAAGGATTGGCAATGGTCCCGAAGCGAAGCGAGCATCGATAATTGGATTAAATACGCGACGGCAGGGAGCACTTGGTGATCCTATCGTTAGTCCAGCGCTGATCTCGGATTTCCACTGGCTTTGAGGCGCACAAATTCCAAGTTAAGTTTCGGATTTGCTGCAACTAAACAGATGAAGCTGAAACTGCAACTGCAAAACAGCAGATCTTTAACTAAGCGCTCAAAATAACTGGCATTGCCAGTCCAAAATATTTATTTGCATTTAATTAAGTCGCAAGCTTAGCGACGGAAAATCGGAAGTGAAAAGTTGAACTAGGCACATGCATAGGTCACGCGGCACATAAATTCGCGCAATTAAAATTCAATTAAAATTTCTCTTTTGCAACCTAAAAGACAAACAATGGACCAAAGGACAAAAAAGATGACAACCCTTTATTTTTGGCAGCGCATCTCCAAGGCAGTCTGGATGAAAATTTTAATTAAATCAGTGCCACGACGCGTCGTTGCCGTCGCACCAAAAATGCTCAATTATTAAAACAAATAATGCCAATTAGTTGTGTCAACATTGAGAGTCGCCACAATGCTGACAATCTGTCTGGTGTCTCTACTACTGATACATACATACAAACATATCTACTCCCAATTATGATGCGCTAAAGAGCCAGTCAGGAGTCGTGGGGTGGACAGACAGACGACAATATCAACAACAACAATAAAGAGAAGCTGCTTTAATTGACACTCTGATGCCGCCGCCATCATCGCCATTAACTGGCCCCCACAACACATACTGCTGCCCCCAACCCTCCTCACACAAAGCTGCACAAAAATCAGAGATGAGACAATTGCTGTCTCCTCATTTGTGCTTCTAATAAAAACGCTAACGAGACACACACACACACACAGGAGAGTTTAGCTTACATTAGCTCAAAACTCTTAGGCGGCGCAATCAATTCCCTTTTGGACCAAATTTATAAGCGGGGGGAATGCTGCCTCGAAATATATATACATACATAGCTGTAGAGCTGTTGTAACTGTAACTAGACAGTGACAGCGACAGCCAACCAGATATGACCACTCACTCACACTCGATCTCACGCACACACACATACAGTGTCCCATTCTCTCGCACTCTCTGGCAAAGCCGTGCAAAGTACTCGTTATAATGAGCTCCATCTCGTTGGCAATTATTAAATGAATTGGATTTATACTTTGTTGCCGGCAGCAGCAGCACCACCACCAGCAACAACAACAAACTCGTTAAACTGCCGCCCACTTTAAACTGTTACGCTCTCTTTCGCTCGCTGCCTCTTTCTACCCCTCATTCTCTGTTGCTTACCCACTGAGCTGGCCAGCCAATGGCAAACGTTTGCCTGTTTCTGTTTTATCTGCGCTGTGTGTGTGTGGAACGTGGAAACGTTTTGGTTTGTGGAACGCATTCGACTAGCGCTGCAGCTTTACATGGCTGAACATAGTCTACATATATGTATACACAGTTATATATGAACGCTATTTACATATATACACTTTAAAGACACACACGCTTAGCCTAAGCTTTCATTATGTATCCTCTGTCTACATTAAGTTGATAATTTAATATAAAGTGGGTTTAATTAGTTGCGAAATGGACGTGTGATTTTTCCTTCGTTTCTTTAACTTTTTGGCGCTCTTGGCGCTGGATGGAATGGAATATCTGCGGCAAATAATAATAAAACAAAGTTTAATGATTGCTGTTGGCCATAGCTTTGGTCATATTTCAATTACTTACAGTGAAAAATAAAAATAAAGATATGCAACACGCCTTTTTCGCCATTGGCAATGCGAAATCAGCATGAGCCAACAAAAGCAACTACTAAAACGGCGATAACCTTTTGCCGGAGAGCGCCAAAACAGCAATGGCGTCGACGATGATGCTGAGGATGATGAGGAAGAAGCAGAAACATTGCAGGCGCAAACTCATTGTCTGACTAATTAAATGATTTATCCCGAAACGTGAGGCAGCCAAACACTTTGCAGCAGGCAAACAACAACATCAGCAGAAGAAGAATCCAGCTGGCTACAAAAACCAATTACAATTACCGCACCCAAAGGTGCCACAAAAACATATACACACACACACACACAGACAAGCTGCACAAATGCAGCAGGAGAGGAACAAAGTGAAGAGCCAGAACATAATCTGCAGAGGGAGAGCAGCGACGACAGTCAGAAAACTTTATCTAGATGCATACAAATCCACAGCACAAAGCTCACGTCAATTTATTTGCCAGCCTCGGACGTCTGTCGAGATTCTCGAGACAAAGAGAGCGAGCGAAAGAGAAAAGGAGCTGAAGCAGCCTCACTGAGTTAAGCTCCGGAGTGCTCCCTACACATATACAGATATATACAAACTATGTATGCCAATGCCAATGATGACGATGACGATGTCGATGTTGGCGCTGCATGTTTTATGCCTCCTCTGCAGCTTTAACGAGGTGTTTATTTTCACAACTCTCAGGGCCAAGGCGGATGCTAAGCTGTTTGTATCCATGTGTCCTAGGAGGGTAAATGTGTGTGCGTGCGATTGCAGTTGCTCTTCATTGAAGGTGCAGTAACCAACGAGGGCCCGCCCATTTTCGTGTTGCCGAGTCTTGGGGAGCCACAACATGATGAAGATTCGATGCCCGATGACGATGCACTTCGTGCATCATTTTCTGCACCAAGCAGGGGCAATAGGCCAAAAGGGATGCGGGCCAAGAGCGTGAGGAGCCAGCGAAGCCACTTTGACTGCGGGGCGTCTATGAATAAAAGCAATGATGTTGACGCCGTCGCACAAATCTGAATACTGTGGTACAAGTTTTTTTGATAAGCCGAAGTTTATTTCAAATTCTTTTAAAAACAAAATTATTTTAAGATTGTCTTCTACTTAAACTACAAGAAACTCGCATAAAAAGAGCCTCATGAGAAATAATGTTTATTTATTTAGTTCCTTATATCTGCTGTGATTTATACGACCATAAAAAATGAAGATAGTTCTATGCATTATTAACAAATTCATTCAATTAAACACCGCTCAAATCCATTACATGCAAAGTTTCTGTCGTACAACAACCACTGTGCCCAAAGTGCTCTGACTGCCCACTTTCCAATAGCGCCCCACACCAACGACCAACGACCAGCACCAACACCAACACAATCAGCTCACACAGTGTGCTGCTCTCTGCCAGCAGCAAGTTAGGCACTAAAACCACAAACGCTTTAATGATGCTGTTTTGTTTAGCGCAAATTGTTTGTTTCGCTGTCATAAACTGGTGCGAAAAATGGCCAAACGCTGCCCCGCGGAGCGCGAGAGCAATGCCAAAAGAGAAAAGTGGAGAGAATGTAAGAGAGAGAGCGCCAAATGTGGACCAGACTACACAAACACACATGCATATTGTGAGTTTGGTTAGGGAGCAGGTTTTGTGAAGTGGTTTATTTATCTGCGCTGCTTTGGCGCATGCGCCATACGCCATGGGGGCAAGCGAGACGACAACAGGGCGACACATTTGCCAGCTCCCCGTTGGAATGTGAGCCGCGAGGCCGAAAATAAAAAAAAATGAAGCGACAGCCAGTTTGCTTTTGTGATTTTGTGTGCCCGAGACACACAATCCGCTCGCGCGTTTAGCGGCAGCCGCCACGCGACCGCAAAATTCACGTTTCTGCAAAATACTCAATATTCGGGTCTCGATTTGCCGACGCCCCCACCGGAGACAACAACAACGGCAGCAATAGCAGCAGCAGCAGCAGAACTGGCCATTAGACGCCTTTAGACGCGCTCGCATAATGCTAATGGCGTTGACAGTGCTCATCAACAACGCGAAGACCGCAATCGATGTCGGACGTAGCCGTCAATTGTTAAGTGAAGTGCGACGGCAACGCTTCAGTGGCACCACCGTTGAATACGCGCTCCAGTTTATCAATGTCAACGACGGATGCCAATCGTTGATGCATTCAACTTAACTATTGTATCGTGTGTGTTTGTGCATTTGTGTCTGTGCTGACCGCTGACCACCATCATCAACTGTTTGTCCCTGTTTGTGCGGTATTTTCAATTAACCGTCTGTCGATTTGTTTGCCAAATGGTCACGTGCGGTAGACAAGCGTTCAATATGCTGCCGATGGCGCCGACGAATCCTTTTGTGGTTTCCGTTAGCTCCACAACAGCAACGTCCGCTCCAGCAGCATCAGCAGCGCCAGCGCAGGGCTCCACCGGCAGCAGCAAGCCAAAGTTGGCCTTCAGCATTGACTCCATTGTCGGAGCGGAGTCAAACCCGCCAGCAAAACAACCACCGCCTCTGACGCAACGTGTTAGCATCATTGCATCGCCAGCACATGGTGAGAGTCCAGTGTTGGCTTCACCCACGTCACCCCCAATTGAGCGGCGAACTCCTCGTGGTTTCATCTACTGCCGGCGACGCGTGTCTCTGGATGATCGTTCACGGAGTCCACCACCGCCGCCGGCTAGCCGATCCCCATCACCAATGGGTGCTGCTCCAGTAGCTGCTCATGGTGCACCCATTGGGCTACCCGGACTTATTCGTCCATTGCCGCTGCCACCAGCTCAAAATCTAGCTTTACTTGGCGCTCCATCGCGCACCACCGACAGCGTCTCACCCACTGGCACTGCACCGAGCATCCCATCGCCAGTCAGACCCACAGCAGCGCCTCCACCGCCATTCCTTGCTGCCCAGTTTCATATGGCCGCCGCTCTGGCGCACCATCATCAACAGCAGCAGCAACAACAACAACAGCAGCAGCAACAGCATCCTCAGCATCCGCAAGTGCCAACGGGACCACACCATGGCCCACCTCCGCCGCATCTGATGCCTGGACATCCGCTGGGCATATTTCCAGGTGGTCCACATCCCGGTCATCCACCGCCCCATGGTCATCATCCATTTGTGACTGCACCCCATCTAATTCGTGATAGCTATCCGCTGTATCCCTGGCTACTAAGTCGACACGGACGCATCTTTCCACGTTTTCCAGGCAGTAAGTACTTATAAAACATCAATTGATATAAAACCTTTATTCCTTTATTAGAGTATTTATTTGGTTTGCTTTTAAATTTGTTTGTCAATTGCCAGAAACTTGATGATAACTTTGAAATTAATCAATAAGTTGAACAAAATTGAATCATTTTAATTTTGTATTGAACGGCTAAAAGCCAAAAGTTACATTTTCAATTTGATATTCAGAGTTAATCAATCAAAGTAGAAGCCAACAACGTTTAAAGCATGCAGAAACAAACTGCACAGAATTAAAACAATTAAATAAATTACATAAAACAATCGTGTGCAACACATAAAAATCAACATGCATTAAGTTCAATATTCACATGTAGCCATTCCCTTTTTAAAATTAAAAGTTACAATTGGAACCTAACTGAATATAAATAGTTTTCAAGTGATATTTTCTAAACCACGCAATAAAGCACTTAAAAGTAGCAACTGTTGTCGTTGTTCTTGTTGTTGTTATTTGCTGCACCTTATAATTAAAGTTAAATAAGCAAATTGCAAACATTTATTACAAGTTAATTAGACGTCTATCAGCCTCATCATCATCATCATCAGCAGCAGCAGCAAAAGCAAGAGAAGGCAATGACCATTTTGAGTATAGGGGGTAGGAGTATGTGGGGGGGTTTGGAGTGAATGTGTGGCAAACAGAGCCAAACCGAACCGAACCCATTTTCATAAGTATTTCTCAAACAAATTACATTTTAATTAAATTGTTTAAACAACATTACACACATCGTTAGGTCAAGCAGCGTACCTAAATGCCCAGCCAACTGTGTGTGTGTATGCATCTGTATGTGTGTGTGTGTGGACTCAAAATTACCAATTAATGGCGCTTGAAAGCGACGGCGCCACTAACTGAAGAGCAGAGAGGAAGAGAGAGCCCCTACGGTGTATATGTAACACAGACACACTGTGGAACGAAAAAATAAATGAGAGAAGAAAAAAAAAGTGCAACGAGTGAAATGTTAATGCGTTTTTAATTGAGGTTTTGGGGCATCCAAGCAAACAGACACACACACACACAGAGAAGAGCTGAAAAGCAGCACAAGGCAAAAGTCAAATTCTCATTTACCCAGTTACCAGTTCACAATTTTCTCGACATTCTCGTATTTCTCCTCAGCGCTTCTCATCCAGAGTGATATCCCAAACACCGCATGCGCCTCACAAACACTGTCATTTATTACTACATAGTATTATTATTTAACCTTTTTTTATGCTGAGTTCTGTTTCGATACTGTTTTTTTTTCTCTCTGCTCTAATAATTACAATTTGAATTTTCATGCAGCGCCATTTCTCACATGTTAAGTACATGAGGTTAAGAACGTTTTTTATATTTTTCTGGCTTAAATTATTTTCGGCACACTCACACACCTTTCACCTGCTTTCAACGGGCTCTGTTACGCCTTAATTATGTTGTATGATGTTCCATTATAAAAAGCAGGCGTTGTTTAATTTACTTCTTTTTTTTGGCTTCGGTATCGTTAGTTAAGTGCTGTAATTTTCGCTTGATTTATGAACGTGAAAATGGAAATGTCAATGTTTCGCATAACGATTTCATTAATTGTAAGTGTAGCGCCTAATATTGTTTTATGCAAGGGCTTAAGGAGTAGGAAGTGAAAGATCATGATAATAACGACGATGACAGCTTAATTAGAGCTCTTACAATCAACTCAAACTTAAATCGAGCTGTTTTTTTCTTACACTTAAAGGATTGAATACTTGACGAAACTCTTCCGATTTACATTTCATTAGACAAAAGTAGCTTCATTTTATTTTTCAACCCCTAACTGCACTATAATCGGCTACCTATTGATGACAATTTTATTATCACGACAAATTCTTAACTGACAGAATATATGATTGCGACCGATTGCGATTTCTGATTAAGTCTGTGATGTCAATGTCCTGCGGGGGTAATTGCAATTCCTGGCAACGTTTGCCAATAAATTAATGGAAAAATCATGAAAGCATAAAACTTAAGCCGAAACTCAGTCACAAATAACAAACACATAAAAAATTGCAATTGTACATATAGTGATAAATAAATAAGGTGAGCAAAAAAAACACACACAAGCTACTACTTCGATCGATCAGTGCTGGGTAAGGGAGCTGAAAATGGCAACTGAGCCAGCCACTTCAATCATATTGAAACAAAAAAACTAAAGTACATAAATGACAGCTGACAAGGGTGTGAGCAGCAGCGACAACAACAACAACAAAAGCAAAAGCAAAGCGGACACATCAATTAATTGTCAATTGCGCGTTTTTTTTTCGCACGGCGGTTTCTTTGTGCGCCATAAAAAAAAGCGAACAAATCGAGGAACCCGCGCAGAATTCATTGAGAGCAAAACGTTCGATGAGTGAAGAACAGAGTCTATGAAAAAATAATTAAGTGGCCATTGTGTGACGCACAACTATCAATTATAAGTCGTGCAGTTGTTGCTGCCACAGTTGCAGTTGCAGTTGCATCTTGTTGCCGGCGTTGTTAGCTGTCAAATGTAACAAATGTCAGGCAATCGGTAGGCAGCATTACATTATACATATATAAAAAAGTGGATCACGGCAAAACAGTTTGCGGGCAATTGTTTGTCAAGTTCGAGGCGCACGCATCTCGCGCCGAACTCAGTCGCTAGCATCTGTCAGATACACACACAGATCCTGCATTTATGAAGTGTCAAATTGACAAGTTCTCGTTGTCGTTTGCTCTTGTTGTTTTGCCAGGCTAAGGCACTAACAAGATAGAAAATACAACTAAATACACACAAGTTGAACTCCTGCCTGAGAAAGGCCTGAACTAATGCTCTGGCTTTTGTTTTGTGTTTATTTATTTTTTGTATTTGTTTGCATTGTGAGGGATTTAGCTTCGGCTGTGAGTTGCGCCCTGTGCTCTGTGTTATCCTTTGCCAATTTGCAATGTCAATATTGATTTTGTAATGTGTCAAGCCAAAAGAGTTTCCTGCAGGTGATAGAACGTATAGATTAGCTACCTTACCTAATCATTATAATTATGGAAAAGATAGATTTACTTACTGGCTGCTTTGGTTCGTTTCGTTTCGTTGCGTTGCAAATCTCAGCTGCATCTTGAACAGTAGCTTGTGCACCTCCACGTTTATATCCATAACCATATCAATATTCAAATTGTGGCTCAATTGAAAATTTGCTAACATGCCATGCAGCATCACGTGAGAGCTTTCGAGTGCTTCGGAACTGAGAAGAGTCCAAAGCCATAAGCCACTGGCTTATTGCAGAAATCGTGATAAACGTCAAAATATCACGTTGTGCGAAAGAGCCCCCAAGCTTGAACAATGGGGCCATGTCGGTGCATCGAAGGAGGCGTCGTTGGCGGCTTTTGTCGACATTTAGGCGCGCTAAAGTGTTCAACTTGGCGTTCAGCCGAGGACAGAAACCATCCAGGTCCACAGGTCCACATCCAGGCTCTGACTCTGGCGGCTTCTGCGCAATTGTTTCGCTTATCAGCGATGTTGAGACATGGCAGACACAGCACCGACGCCGCCGACAACAGAGGCGGCGGCACGATCCATTGCCCTTTGTATTGTATATTTTTTGGTTTTTATTTTGGTTGTGTGTAGGTTCCATGTCTGGAAATTTGTTTATTGTTTTGTAATGAGTTTGCCCAGGCCTGAATGTGCGGCATCTTTCAGTCTTTTGCCGCGTTCGCGGAAATCATAAGCAGCAAATTGAGGAGACCATGTCGCCTAATTGGCAATTCCACCACCACCACCACCACCACACGACCATCAACAGCACCACCATCAATATGAACGAAAGCAAAACCTTTATGTGGTTGGTTGACCTGTCGGTGTGTGTGTGTATTTGTTGCCAGCAAGTAATTAACAAATTATAGCGCCAATTTTATTGTGCTGGTCACGCTGGCACAGCCATTTAGTATAGGCGGCGGCCATGTTTGTATTATTCTCAACACCCGATGACAACCCAGAAAACAAGCTGCGTCACGCTTGGAAAAGCGCTCAAACTTGAAGTCAACAGAAGTGTGAAAGCTATAAAAAGCAAAAGAAAAAATAGCGCCATTCATTGCCAAAACTTTAGTTAGATATTATCAACTTTCACCTAAGAAATGTTTGTTCTATGTTAAAATATTCCTTTGAAATATCCTTACGATAATTGAATATCTTACATCGAACATTAGGCTGTTAACTTGTTAAGAAATTATTTTAAAGCGAAATTCATTTATCTATCTTTATCTACCACTTTTTGCAGACTTCCTGCTGCAACCGTTCCGCAAACCAAAACGGGTTCGAACCGCATTCTCGCCGACGCAATTGCTTAAGCTGGAGCACGCCTTTGAGGGCAATCATTATGTGGTGGGTGCGGAGCGTAAGCAGCTGGCCCAAGGACTAAGCTTAACGGAGACGCAGGTAAGCAGAAACAGCCCACACAAGGGCGGGTTAACCCTCTCGTTGGCTGTGCTTAATGCGCATCAATTTCAATAAATTCCTTGCCCAATTGGACCGACTCAACCCTCTTTTTAGCGGGTGCAACCCCTTATGGCCGAGCGTTAAGTGATTGCATGTCAGCTGGTCGTTAGACCACCAAGTGCCGGGAGTTACCAAGTTATTAGCGCTAAGAGGAGGCAATCCAAGGGCTGGGTACCTTTGGGCATAGCTGGGTGGCAGGCGCAGGCAGGCAAATAGAATTAAAAGACTCGTTAAACTTATTTACGACCTGCTGCAAAGGGTTGAGCTCCCCAATCATTGCACTGCACTCAACACAACTGTGAATCAAGTACTAAAGTTTTATGTGTGTGTGTTTTTCTCGCCCGGGCAGGTCAAAGTCTGGTTCCAGAACCGGCGCACCAAGCACAAGCGCATGCAACAAGAGGGCGGCGACAGCAGCGATGCAAAGAGCAACAAGGGCAGCTCCTCCGGCGGCGGTGGTGGTGGAGGCAGTGGCGATGGTGATGACGATGCCAAGCACGAGGGCTCCCAGCACAGTTCTACGGATGTGGAGGACGAAGAGGACATTGAAGAGGATGATGAGGATGAAGTGATCGATATGGATGACTATGGCAGCGATCTGGATGCCGAAGAGCATCAGCGTCTGCGCGAACAGTTCCAGCAGCAAATTGCCCAGCATCAGCAACAGTTGCTGCAGCAGCAAGGTGAGGCGGCTGCTCTGACGCCACAACAGCAGCAACAGTTGCTGCAACACCATCAGCAACATCTGCAGCAGCAGCAACAACAGCAACAGCAGCACTTTATGCAACAGCAGCAAATATATTTGCTTGAAAAAGAGAGGGAGCGGCAAAGGGAGCGCGAACGGGAGCGCGAAAAGCAATAAAAGCCATCCGCATTGAAATGGCAAAGAAAAACACAAAATAAATGTGTCAGCGACTTTGAGTTCCTTTCTTTTGTAAATTACTTAATTTAAATTGTATAAATTAATTTAAAACATTAATTAATTATTTAATGAAAACTAAGATGTGTGACCATAAATGTTGTATGTAAAGAAGCTAAAAACGGAATCTCCCTTCTCTATTTGAATAGAACTTCATATTTGTTCAACAACTTGAATGATTTTGTTAGGGTATAACGCATGTGCATGCATTGCCTTTGATTGGATCTAGTTGCAGCCCTGCTAGCAAATTGTATATAATGATAACCCGACCATAATAAATATCGATCAGCTGCCAAAGAGCAATCAGTCAGTCAGTCAGACAGTCAGTGAGCAATCCATGACATGCACAAATGCTAACAAGCGCCCTTATTGAGTTGTCGATGTGGATAAAGTTGTTGTTGTTGTTGTTGTTTTGTTACCCCTTTGGGTCAAAATGTTGGCAAAGCTAAGCACGTTGTGTGTGCTAAACTAAACGTTGACAGTAAAAATGCAATCAACAATTACGAATCACGAGTTACGGTCTCATAAAGCGGCCAAAAAATAAACGTCAGTCAATAACGGAACGAAGAATTGATTGGATGCCAAAGCAGACTAAGACTAAGACCCCAAACGAGCCAACAACCACGCAAAATTGATATTAAAATGCAAACGATTGACTATAAAAATTATTTACTACTATATATAAATAAGAATGGAGCGCCCCGGGCGCGTCGTTTCAACTGGCGCAATATGCATATGGAGCAAGCAGCTAATGGCCAAGCAATTTGGCGTCATTTAAACGTGAAACGTGAAATAAACCAAAAAATTAAACTGACAAAAACCGAAGCACCAAAAACAAAAATCAAGACAGACAGACAGACAGCCAGAGGGAGACAGCTAGTGCGAAAGGGAGAGCGGAAGCGAGAGCGAGAGAGATCGACTCGTGCCCGGCAGCTAACCCAAAGTACAATATAAATAAATTTCGTTTTTGATATGGAAAATTTCGTCTGTATTTAGTAGTATGTGTAAGCGAGGGCTTCCACTGAAAAAAACTGAAACTTAAACAGTGCAAAAAACGGCCAGACAAAAGTTCAAGGTAATTGCCGTTGTCAAAGCAGCGCAACGGAAAGTGGGCGTAACCCGTGTGGAAACTTGGCCAACAATTTATGGGCCACTTGACTACAAGCAAAGGGTGTTGAGGTTGCACGCGAGCAAGCAGCTAGTAGAACTGGGTGGCAAAAAAAAAAAGCAAGCGGAACCCACTTGGAAGGAACACTTGAGTCTATCTGCGGGGTCGCCGAGTGCCTGAAAGTTCTCGTATTTTGCATAAACGATGTGAGAATTACTTAATTGCTATTATAGTGGGATGTTGCATGGAAAGCGAGTGAGTGCGAGAGGCGTTTCTCAGTGGTGAAATTTATGAGCATTTAGGCATAGCAAAAAAGCTAAAAAGAAAAACACAACCAGCAACAAAAGCCAACAAACCTAGAGACAATGAAGTTGTCTACTGCAGTTGTGGCATGGCCCGAATGGTAAGAGGAAAGTGCAGGTGCTGGGATAGTTAAACGGAAGGGGTAACTATTGTTATAACAATATGCATATGTACATATCCTCTTTGGGTTTATGTCAGTTACTTTGTTGGCGGCACTGTTCTATCTAGCTACACATAAAAATAGCAAACAATCAACAATGTAAAGGGGGGAGGGAAATGGTAAGAGATATGACATTCAATAGCTAATAGCAAATAGCAAAGCATTACAAACCACAATAGTTACTCTTCCATTTAGATATTGTTGAATAGTTAAAAACTTACAAAAAAATATGTGTCAAAATATATTTTTGTGATTTGGAAGTCAAATCGGAAACCAAGAGTAGTTAAGGAAATATTTGCATAAGAAAAGAAAGTATCTAACATTTTAATCAACTAAAAGTAGCAACAAATATGGCACAATAAATGCCTCATACCCATATTTTACTACTATTTATAAGTTGTAAGCATATATGCTTAAATATTTTGTAAGCCAAAGTATTTCGTTTGATTTTGGCGTGTCTACAACAGCGGCGACGACTTTGAAAACAAATTTTGCGCAAATGAGCCGGGGGGAAGTGAGAAGGGAAATGGCTTTCAGCCAAATCAACAACCAAAACCGTCAACTGGCTGAAGTTGCCAGCCAGCTGAGGCAGGCACTTGGAGCATATTAAGGGCGTCATTAGTGCAGCAGGCAGTGCAAATTTGACAACAGCTGGTGAACGGGGAACGGGTATCAGGCAGGAGCACGAGCAGGGGCAACCCAGTCTGATGGCCTGACACATGCTGCAGTGCAGCGGACGTGCCGGCGACAGCGTAGGCGTCTCAGTAGTTTGGTAAGGTTGTTGTTGTTGTTGACTTTTGCTATTTAGCGGCCATTTGTATGGCAAAGAGGTGGGTGGCAGCAAACAGTGGCAGCCAATATGCAAACGCAATTGCAGTTTAAACTGCATTTGGCGCATTTTATGAGCCAGCCCGCAACGTGGGCGGTCCATTGGCATTGGTCGTCGATTAATAAACAAAAGTACAGGTAAATACGCTTGGTACAGGTAAAAAAGTATCAGCTTTTTTTGTACGTTATTTTAGTTTTTGTGCCACAATTCGATATCGAGTATTGCCCAAGACCCCGTTTTGGGCCATAAATCAGCGAAAGAGACGCAGAAAGAGAGACTTCCAAGACTTGGCACCTATGTGCCAAGGGGATAGTTGCACTTTTGTGGCGCCTCTTGCCGCCACATAAATTCAATTGAAATGAGCAGAGCGACGCCAAGACGCCAGCTTTAAACTCTGGCTTTGGGTTCGGTCTAGGTCCAAAATGCCCAGCTAAGGCGTTGCCCATTTTGCGGCCTAGGACCAAGGCGTCAATTGGCAAATTGGATTCCATGACAGCCAAGAGGAAAAGTTAATTTGCACCAACCATAAATAATACAGTAATCAAGCTTGCAACCGAAATAAAGTGTTTGAAAGGTGAAAGCTTCCACTTTGTCAGATGGAATGTGATCAGCACTTTGTCTTGCAGATACTTATTTTTACTCGTGTCAATTGCAAAAGACTACGATGACTACGATTTTAATGCTTTTTTAATTGCTTAAGGCAAGACATGTTTCCATTTAAAAGATAAAGTCGTTTGCTTTTAGGTACTCTCAAAGAGTTTCCACAATGTAACCCAATAAATAAAATATTTTTATAATGAATTTTTTGCATTAAATGCAAGTTTAACATTTAATTAATATTAATAAAGTTAATTGCAGCGTTTCAATTGCAACTAAAACAAGTAATTATAGCTCTTATGCATGTATGTTGTTGCTGCCATTTGCATAGCCTGACTATTTAACAAATTATAATTATACATAGTTTATGGGCATTTTGAACAGATACTAATTTGCAGATCGTGTGGAAAATTGTTGGTGGCGCGTGCATTTCACTCAAAATATCATGAAAAAATGCACATACATAATTTAAGGCGCAAATTTTTCGAGCACGCCAACGCAGCAATTTGAACGCAACAACAATAACAAATTCAATTTAATGGCTTTCGGCTTTATTTGAAAACTCATTTTCTGGAAATTAATGAGCGCTCATTTGGCGCTCATTCAGCCACGCCCACAATGCGCACGCAAGGCGGGCAGAGAGAGAGAGAGCCAAGCTATAGCAGCCAGAGTGACCAAAGCCGAAGAGCTTTTGTAGAATCTGCCTTAGTTATATTTATAAATTAATGACACAAGACAAATGGCAAACGATTTGTATTAAAAGGCGCTTTCAAGAAATTGGGCGCCGTCCTCTCTAAATGAGTTTTGGTTTAAGTATTTCTCTTCTTCTTTATTTGCTTTTTTCTGGTCAGGGGTGGTCTTCAATAGAGCAAACTAAATGATGATCCCGGATGGGTGTGCAACTGGAAGACACTGACGGATATTTTTAATTTGATGTGCCCTCAAATTGATGTAGTTCAAGGAGTGGCATTTTCAGCATGCAGCTTTTTACTTATCAATTATAATTTAAGCAAAATTGATATTATTCTACCCTCTGCCGTTGAGTAATGATGATGATGATGATAAGTCGGTGTAAGCGGTCAATTTGGTTAACTGGATCACAAAGCATTGAAAGCCAAGAAAACTTAAAGAATTTGACTACGTTTGAAACATCAGCTAAGGTTTTCGACAATCAATTAAACAACATTGAATTAAAAGTGTATTTAGCAAAGGAAAGTTACACAAATCAAAATATAGACAACCTTGCAAAACCCTTAACAACATTTTGTTTGACTCTCCCTTTGAAAAAGCCAACATTTCTGAATACTCTTAGAGTATAACATGCGAGCATGGCAAAGTTCAAGTTCGAATAACCTGTTTGAACAATTAGCCAATTAACCTTTGTCCCGGATTGCGCACAAGGAGCTCACAATTGGCTATATTAAAATCAATAAGCTTGTTTGCGATGTGGGCGCTGACACGCCCACATAACATGCGGCATATTCACTTTAAAAGCCATTCCGCATTGTCGCCGTCAGCGGCTGATGTTACCAAACAGCGGGAGGAGGTTTCTGTACAATGTGGCTTAATGTGGGCGTGGCACGGCGAGAATCGCAAAAACTTTGACTAACACAGTCAATAAATCTAGGCAAAAGTTGTGTTGTAAAAGCAACGTCGCGTTGGGCAACTACTTTAAAATAATTAGTGGGTGCAGCCACAGCAACTACACTAAACTAAAACTAAACTGAACTGAACTGAAGTTAACGTTTTGTTGAGTTTGTGGCTCGACAATCGACCAAATTATGGGGTCGCATTCCCAATAATGCAATGCACCGAAGGTTGCATTAAAAGCTGCATGTAGCGAAAAAAGCACAGCTTCGAAAGCTCAAGTTCAATGTGTGCCTCACTATTTTTTCTCACTGTGTAGAAGTAGAGGTAGTAAGTGCACCTGGCAATTCCAAAATCAGAAGTAAATGTTAAATCACAATAGCAGCTGGCACAATGGACCGCTTATTAACACTTTTGTGTCTTTTGTTTGGTTTTTCTGTTTAAATATCCAACTGAGGTGAATTATATTGTTATTCCTGCGTAATGACTGACAAGAAGTCTAAGGTGTGAATTTTGAATGTGCTGTTCTCGTTTTATTTTATGGCTTGTAATTTTTATCAAAAATAAGAGAAAAAAATACAAAATGTTCTGCCCTGCAAATGCTGGTTAAATAAACTTAAGTTAATTAACTGCTGGCTGGCATTAATTTATGCAACATGATTAATTACACTAAAAAACGAACTGGCAGCAGACGTCTTTTGGACGTTGTTGCAGTTGCAGTTGCAACTGGCCCTTGGCCATTGGCCTGTCTGTCAGTCTGGTCAGCTACCGGGAGGCAAGACGCGTCTGTCTGTTCCGTGGTGCTTTGGTGGTGCAATTTGCACGTATTCTGTGTAGGCACCACAGCTGCGCCAACCAGTTTAAACGCCATTGGTCATTTGCAATAGCAACAGCAACAACTAAAGCAGGAGCAACAGCGCCAGCCATTAAAATGACATAGAGCCACAGACAAAAAACACGCACGAGTTGCAGATTCTGGGGATTCTGTGGCTGTTCATTCCGCAACAGTTGGTGGTGCACGGGATATGCGGAACTCGCATTAGCCACACAAGCGTGTTGCTGCCGCTGTTGCTGCTGCTGCCGGCTCACAATTATTTAGCCAAACACATTGCTAAAACCAGAACCGACTGCTGCTACTTCCACTAAAAGCTTGCATCTGAAAATGAAAATGTGTTCATGTGTTAATGTGCGGCATAGAGCCGCAACAATTAAATTCAAATTAGCACAAACACAAACAGAAAGCCATTAGTCGCTAAATTAAATACGTTTATTTGTTTTAATTCACTGTTTGTATGCACACGAGCAACAGCAGCAGCAGCAGCAGCAACAACAACAAAACAACAACAATAACATTTTTGTGAGCGCATTAACAAAAATTGTTTTCCATAAGCAAACGCTCATTATTCAAGTTAATCAATTTGCTAATTTTGGTGTCAAAATTGAAGCTAATTTTTGAGCCACAGATTACTGCGCTTGGAAATCCTTCTCCAAATATAACATATCCTTTCTTTGAAAATGTGCCTAATACAAGCCAAATACTAGTTTATATTGCTTTTTGAGCTTTTTACTGGCTGAAAGCAACAAATTCTATAATTAGTACACTAAAGTCTTTATCGATGCTGCTCTTGAGGCCAGCATGCTTTGACTTTACTTATCTAGTCAACAAAATTCGCAAAGGCAATCACATTGCATTGCTGGTCCGTCCCTTTTAACAGCTTGCAAATTTATGTCTCAGCTTAAGAAAACACTAAATGAGTGCCATGCATTTTTTTTTTTTTTATCGCACGCAGCAGCAGCAGCGACCAAGTCTTGAACAACGGTCGTTCGAGGCCCAACAACTAATTAGACATGTTAAAGAACTTGTTCAAGTGGTTGTTGTTGTTGTTGTTTGCTGTGGTTGGCATTAAAATGGTAACACCCGACCGAAAAGCCAGCAAGCAGCAAACACATTTAAAAATGCTCAAGTTAATTAATTGCGCAACGAATGCGAATGCATACCAGGCAAAAGGCAGACAGACCGTCAGGCAGCCAGGGCATAGGACACGTCGGTAACGACCAATGACTTGATTTTTGCAGCACGATAGGAGGCAAAACGGGGTCTCTCTCTCTCTTCATTTTTGGCCTGAACTGCATGCGTTTCGCTTTCATTAAACAAATATCCAAACACTTCTGCCGCTGATGCGATGACACTGATTAGCATTATTCCAACAAGCCGGCTGGGATTCGAGAGACCAGGACGTGATCCCAGACGTTTTTAATTTTCATTGGGAGCGGCAATGGCGACAAAAGGTCTGCCGAACAACTGACTCGGTGTGCACAACCTGCCCATGAAATTGTTTCGCAGCCGATTTTGGCACACATTCTAAAGTCAAGAGTGCTGGATGAGCAGATACTCTGTAATCAGTGTAAAACCTTATAGGTGGCGAAAGTTAGCAATTGAAATTTTGATATTTTGCAGTCCCAAAACGAGTTGGCAACAATTCGAATCGCTCCTAGCCCCGCCCTCGACTTTTGGCTATAAGCAACTTCATTAGGGCTGCCACGCCCACAGCGAGAACAGCAAAAACAACAATCAATGAGAGATGATTAATTGATCAGACGAACGTTGGAAAAACATTCGACGGCACAATCAAATTAAGGCAGCATATAAATGTGAGCCAATTATTAAAACTTAATTTTGATGTAGACACCATCGCCAGACGATTCCCAATTTCACAGCCTCCTCAGCGGCACCAGACTAATGAGCAACATGCACTTTGGCTGCCAAAACGAATGTTGTTGTTGCTGCTGCTGCCTGTGAGCTGTACAACTAACTAATCAAGCTGTTCGGGCTGCCAACTTTGATGCATTTCCCAAATTGATGCCCCAGATTGATGGGCATGCGGCGCTGGACATTCGACTCTGACTATGCGTCTCTTCTGACATATGCAAAACATTTTGTTGAACGCTAGCGGACAATGCCAGAACAAGGTATGCAAACAAATGAGCTGGAAATGCAGACAAATGACTAACAAGAAGGTGAAGAACTTGCCAGATAAAATTACCAAAAATCGACCTTGGCGACTAGAGTGAGAGCTACAATTATGGTTAGCAAACTGTCAGATAAAACTTAATGTAAGCTGTCAGACAATTGAACGACTAATAACCTTTACCATTGCTCTGAACAATATCCTTACTTACACATAAAATTAACATAGCTCCTGCCTTAACTGATATGCCCCAACAACTAATAGTTTTCGTAGCGCAGCGCAAAAGTAAAATAAAGATATTCAAACAAATTTCAATTTCGTTGTTAGGCCAACTTGTATTGAACTGCGCTAAATTAACCGCAGGCATTCATTTCAGTTTGTTTCGTGTCCAAAACGGAGTTGGAGTTCAGATTCTATGGCCAAAGCATTTTGATGAGTATTGATGAGTTTTAATAAATTGCTGATGAGTTTTCGAGCGCGCTTGGTTTCCCAAGCACAACAGAAAACTATACAACAAGAAAGTAGATAGGAACAGAAAACAAAATACATACAGACATCTGGTGAATTTGTCTTCTTTTGCTTAGTTGTTTTGGGTATCTGTAACGACTGTGGGCACATAACAAGCCTCAACGCCTTGCAACATTTTGAGTGATGCGTTTTTGAAAGTGGCGTCGAATTTCTCAACCGTGAAGCGCCATGCAGAGCAGCGGTAATTGAGACGCTGATGCTGATGCCAAAGCTGTTATCCCAGCCACAAATATAGAAGAGAACTTGTGGAGTGTGGTGCATGCTGCATGCTGCATGGTGCATGGTGCGTGGTTCAGCTGTGTAGTCGTTAAATTGCCGCCATTATTAAACTCATTTATCGTGTTTTAATTTTAACGTTGAGCTTCAGCAGAGAGCACCAGCAGCAGCAGCTACAGCATCAGGTGTCTGACGCAGGAACGGAGCATCTCCACTTTGGTTATCTTCTGGGCTCCACTTCACTCTCTGCTGCTCGGCTGCAGATGGTGCGGTATAATTAGTGTAGCAGACGGTTACGGCGGCGACTGCAGCTGCCATGATTTGGCGCTGATGCAGCAATTTACAAGAAAATTATGTTGTTTGCTTAATTAATAAAAGTAGTTTTTAATAGAAAGCCATTAGAGCTAACGAAAGACTGAGGCAACAAACTTGGCTACGTGATTGATGAAAATGTGCGACAATCTTGGCCAGGAAATCATGTTGCAGACAAAAGTTATGTGCAAAAAGCTCTTTTACTCACTTGACCAAATATAAGTATGGTGGGTCTTGACTAAAAGCAGCTCCTGCTTGTTCGAGTCATATTTATGTTTAGCTCAACGTTTTCATTTTTACTTGACTTATGTAAGGCAACAGTTGTTGTTGTAACTAACCAGCTGCAGTTGCACATATCTTTCGCCTACGCGACCCTTGACCGTTTGTTTGCCAACTCACAATTAAGCAACGAACAACGTGTTGGCCAAAACTAACTTAAAAGGCATAATTAATGGTCGCATGTCACACTTTCGAGTTCATCGGAGTTAAACCTGAATTACACCGAACAGTTTTTACTTTAGCAGTCCGCCAAAAACTGTCGCATATAAAATCATATAATTAACATAATCATAATCAACAAAGTATAAACGTTAAATTGAGGCTAATTACTTTATAACTGACACTCAACTGCGAAACATCGTCCATAACCATGATGAAAAGACAGAAAAAAAACCAAAACATGCTCACTTGTGGCAAACTCGTTTCAATTATGGGGAATCAAGCGGTCTTGCGAGTGCTCAACATTTGAACAATCTCAACCTCAACCCAGGCCCCCCACAAGCTCCATCTCTAGACCCGGCAATAACTGGATGGCAACCGGATGGGCCAGAAGTGGAGGACAGTGCCACATGCGAATGAGATTTGATTTCATTTACGTCTAAATGAAGCTATGACCACGTTTCTTAAGTCTGATGCTATAAAATGCAACTGTGTGATTGTGCTCTAATACAAATAAACAAATAGTAAATGAATGCACTGCAAAAAACTTTCAATTTGTTGTTTGAGCAAAGTCGTCAATCATTTTTACGGACTTGTATTCTATTAAAAAGATTTAAGTGTATTTATGGATAGCAATTTATTGCATCTATCCTAACAAACTTTTATATTAACTACCTTTTTTTTGTACTGTGGAATTTAGTCAGCCAATTCAATTGCCGGTAGATGGAGAAATGTTTGTAAAGCAAACTTAACACACACCAAGGCAGTATGGCGGCTGGCTAACAAAGATAAAACGAAGCAAAGCTAACTGTTTTAAATTTGTATGACAAGCTCATGAATTTGTATGCAATTGTAAATGCGCCACACAATTTACAGATTATTATTATAGTTACTGGTTACTTTTTCAGTTAACATTCAAGCACACCGATTTATTAACTTTTATTTGTTGTTGCGATTGCGCGTGGTTGGTTTGTTTTTTGTTGTTAATATTGCTGGTCGAATGCCCACTGTCTGTGAAGTTTTATTTGCAATGCTAGTTGTTGGAGTTGTTGTTGCTGTTGCATATGTATAAATGGCAAGCAATTAGATGAGATTTCAGCTTCAAAACTAATTTAATAAAATAAACATTTTTACGCTTAAATTAGGTTTTGTAATTAGGCAGAAAATATTAAGCATTGCCCAATACAAAGTCAGTTAATTAGCTACTCAAGACAAATTAATATGATTTCTAAGAAACTTTTTACTGTTTCGAAGTTTACTAAAATTAACAGACAACAATTAATAGTCATTCATAATCAGTTAGATGATTAAAGAAACTCTCGTAAATAACATTGATATTATAGCAAGATTTTAATTTGTAATATTTTAGTTTAAAATTGTTATAAAATATTATAAAAAAAATTTGATTTTGCAACTTGTTGTGGCTTATGAGTCATTAAGTTAAGCCATTCATTTTGGTTCATCTCATAACTCCAGGGCCAATTGAGCTTTATGGTTGCAAACTCTTAAAAAAAATATAACAAAAGCTGAATTATGTTTGCACTGGTCATAAATAAATTTGGCAGACAAAAAAAAGTGAAGTGAAAAAAAAAACACTAACAATCTATGGTCGTTCCAGGGCCGGGCGCGATAAAAATCGCTGGCAATTTGTTAAATTTAACAATTTTTAGCTCAAGCAGGCGAAAAGTGTTCCAAAAGTTGAGCAGCCCCAAAAAATAAAACGGCTAAAAACGGCCAGCCGCCGCCTCCTGTTTCGACCGTTTTATGACCAAATAAATAATTAAAATGATGCGTGGTGTTAAGTGCCGCCACGTTTCACAAAAATCCAGAGCCAGAATCGCTGGGCTGAACAACAATAACCAATGCAAAGTCCGAGCCACACGCAGCGCAGCGTCTTCATTTCTTTTGAAAATTTGTCATAAATTTATAGCTTTCGCGCAGCGTACGGGTTCACTGTGCTACAACACTACCTCGCTGGCACGTACGCACTTTGACACTGCCCCAAACCGGGCTTAATTGCTTGTCATGTGGCACACATTTCCAACCCAAATTGGCCGTCAGATATGCCAGATTTACTGAATCGTAGTACCAAACAGACCACACAAAGTTCCATTATAGTGCCGCCAAAAAAACTGTTTGCCAAATTTCATAATAACTAAACCTTCTAGACCCAAATGTTTTAATTGCGGTACGCCCTTTGAACCGGTTCTTAGTTGGCGCAATTAAAGAGAATCGCGTTGGGTTTTTTTTAATGAACTAACTGTGGAACATTAAACTAATATGCTTTATGGCACTTCTGCTCGACTTCTGTAAACCAAATGTCACTTGTTGCAGCTTCTTGTCTTTGGGATCTTGGCATTTTTGTGGTCAACATGTTTTTTATGATTATGGCTCGTTAAGGCACTGACGCGATGTCCGTCGGCCTTATCACTTTGCATCGCCAGGTCACATAAAAAAGAATTATCTCAACAGATCTACGGCTCAACTATATCCTTGTGGTCGAGTAGCAAAGGGTCTTGTCTAAGAAATCATTTACTAGGTTTCCAAGTAATTGACTGACAAAATCGTGAACTTTGTATGGGAATCGACGTTAACATTAATAATTGTTTGTAGAAATGTTCAAGGATTTAAAAAAAAGTAATTTACGTTTACTACTGATTAGAGAAGTTCAATGTTAACAGAATAAGCCGTAAGAATTGATAATCCAAAAACAATAAGAGTAGTCTTTACTCCGTTGAAATTTCCTTAATGACTCGATTCTAAGCTGTGCCACCTTGATAAGAAACAAAACTAGCGAAATATGACAAAACACTTACACAACATTCTAATTAAGCCAGAGCGAATATCAATTCAATTCTGGCAAACACACTCCGATGCCAATGTTTATGGCTCTATTAGCAGGGGCTTCTCATAAAGATCACGCAAGGGCCACCAAATGTTTATAAAGTTTACTACCTTCGACTCCAACTGATACTCACGTATAGAGTCATCTCATTCCCTTTGTTGTTGTTGTTATTGTTGTTTGTATCTGCTGCCTTTTGCGCGTTGAGAAATTCTTTACCATGCAACATAAATAATATTTTATTGGCAATTTAGTTGCAAAATTAATGTGCATACAGTTGGCAACTTTGGTAATTTATGCAAATAAAACGATCGTAAATTTGGCATTAAAACGCTTATTAAATGATCGTTTATTAGCCAAGGCCCAAGCCCCACTCACACAAACACACAGACACACACACTGAAGCAAAGGATTAGCTTGCAGCGCCCCTTTTTGTACGCCTTTGTGGCATGCAACAAGGTTGCGATTTGTAGCAGCCGTATAAATTAAGTGATTAACCGAATTGTTCTTAAATCTTGGCAGCTATTTACAAGATTGATATTATTTACGATTTCTGAGCAAAAAGAGAGTGAGTGCCATTGATGTATATATGTATGTACACACTTCAATACAAACATATGTATGTATCTATGTGTTTGACTTGATCTGTAGCTCATTTTATGGTGAACAAAAAGTGTCTATAACTTCTGGGAAATGCTGCCTGGCTGGCTGGATCGCATATTGTATAATGTATTAGCTGGCGCATTGTGTGTTAATTTGACAACGACATCGGTCTGAAATTCCTTGGGAACGGCAGCAGCCACAACAACAACACTTTGCCGCAATGGCGACAAACGAGCCTTGTTGCTGTCAAAAGTCAGAAATATAACCATATAAAATCAGTCGGCATGACCATTGAGCAGCTTCGCTCCTATCTCAGCCTTTCTCTCACTGTCGTGCCCATCATCAAGCCCATCATCGTCCCCATCGTCATAACAATCATCATCATCATCATCATGGTGAGCGCAACAGGATTAGCAAAATTATTGCGGCAACAGCTTTAAAAGATTTCTCACTCTCTCTCTCTCGTTCCCTCTATCTCTCTCTATTTTTGCTCCTTTCCTCTCTTTAGTCAATGAAGCTGCGATCCCAGCTGTCACCGCCTAAAGTCCTCAACTTATCAGCTCGCTAAAATCAAACAACTTTGCTTCTTTGTTAAGTATTTTCAACACGTTTATTTCTAGTAGAATTTCAAGGGAATGTTAATGTATCCTAAAAGAATTAGAAATTATTTCTGTGAGATGGGTTAGTATTTAATTTACCTTTAACATTTTTGTTTTGCAAGTTTTCAATTCAAAGTTCCATAGTTTTAGCTGTTGATACATTTTATATCTAATGCCTCTTGGACTACAAACTTTTTCTTTATAAAAATCCTATAGGTACATATATATATGAATGATATACAGCTTTCTTGAGGCATCTTCTTTGATTTCAAATTTTGACTGTCCCATTCATAATCTTGGAGAATCTATTGTGTTTTTGTTAACGTATTCATTGAGAAAATCAGTCTTAACTTTAGCCACTCATAGTTTAGACTGTTGGACATATTTTCGGCGATGATGATGATGTTAATAATGATGATGACTCAATAATTGAAATTTATCAAAATAAATTAAGTAAATCGTCTTTAAATTTAAATGCCACATTAATTACAACGTCTTAGACTATAAGAGAGATGCATTTAAAATGTGCTTGACAAATGAGCCTCCAATTTATAACAAGCCCACCGAGCAGCAAAGTCAGCAAAAGAAAGAAACGAAAAAGAAAAAGATTTTCTGTTGTCTGCCCACAACACACACAAATTTATCACAGCCAGAGATAGACAATGAGATCGAAGATCGATTTAGCGATCCAGCGGGACTTGTGTATAAGAGAGCCAACCTTTTCAATGTCACAACTGAGGGCAATAAATTGTTCAACAATTTACAACTAGCAATTCATAAATTTATTAATGAATTAAGTTATAAGATAATTTACAGTTGATGCTGATGCTGATCGGAAACGCAATCTGCTGAACAAAATGATCATCACTGCTGATCGCTGCAATATATCAACAAGCGGGGACGTGGCCCAAGACCCGAGACCTAATCGAATTGTAGCCAAAGCAGAAGCAGCACACAGCGAAAGCAAAAGCAAAACGCAAAACGCAAAGGCACAAACCACAGTGAATTCTCGGAATTGAGACGGGCAAATGGGCAAGGGTTGCAAAAAATACAAAAAAAAATTTAAATGAAGCTGTGGCAAGATCGAGACGAGAAGACTTGGAAGTGGGATCTGGTATCTGGTATCTGGTATCTGGTATGGCAAGCTGGCTGCAGTTTGTCTGCTGGCTTATTGCTGAGCATTTCTAAAAGAGGGGGCGGGAGAGCTGCACATGATTAGCTAGTAAGCTGGTTAGAGCTGCGGTTCCATAATCGTTATCAGCGGCACCATCATCATCGACGACAACACAGGACAACATTCAACGACTGAGAGAATGAAGCTGGCTGGCTTTTGCATTTTGTTGCATGTACAATGTATATTTTTGTTGCTTATAAATTGGAATTTAAAATTAATTAAGTTGTCGTTTTGCGCTTTTATCCAATTTATAACTAATATGACACCGATTATACGAAATATGTTCGCTAATTAACGAACAAACACCGCAACCAACAGCAAAATATAACTGCCTGCCTATCCTCTGCCTACCCTCTCACCTCTCCCTTCCTCTGTAACAGCAACAGTCATCTAACTGGCCAAGAAACAAGGCAGACAGACAGGCAACAGTCGTCGAAGAGAACTTCTTCTTCTTCTTTGCCAAGCCCGACTCCTTCTTTGAATCGTGTCCGCGTGCTCGTAATCTGCTCGCTGAAGACGCGTTGTAAATTGTCTGACAAAGCTTATTTTATTAATTTAAGCCATAAGCGTTGGCCTCGTGTGTTGCTGCAGCTTTGGCTTGTTGGCTTGTTGGCTTGTTTGTTTGCAGCCCCTTACGTTTTTTATTTTTATTATTTCTTTTGCATACCGTGCTAAGGCAAGGCATAGGCATCGGCAAAGCAGCGCCAATTTATTGCGCATCGTAAAAAGCCGTTTGCGTTTTAATAAGCCATGCCAAACACGCGGCGGCGGTTGTTCCGTTCATTCGTTTAGTCGTTCTTTTGACTGTTTTCAAACTGCAGTTGTTAGCAAGAGGCGTCGATGTTGACGACGTTTTGGTCATTTGACTTTAAGCAACACAACCAATTCGATAAAGGTAAAACCGCAGTCTAAACTCTCTCACTGCATTCCTGGGCATAACGAATTTCGAGTTTTCTCTGTGTAATCGCGAATGTGTTTGGCTTGTTGGTTGGCTTGTTTGTTTTGGGCAATTGGGCAGTTTGAGTGACATTGGTTTATGATACTTTAAGGGAACGCATAACGGCATTTAATGAACAGCCAAAATGCTTGAGCAAAAATTGAGTTTGGTAATAAACTTTTTATGATATTTCAGCTTAAAACATTGTCTATATAATTGAGTTTTTACATGTGTTTGTTAGATAAAGACAGATTTGAATGACAGTTAGCAACAAAATAAGAATTTTGTTTCTTCTGAATGAAGTTTATTTCTATAAATAATCCGTATCGACCAACGTCCACAACGTCTTCATACGGAGGCTAAAATCGGAAAAAGCCTCCTTGTAAAGTTGCATCATAAATTGAACCTGATGCTAGATTTAACCACAGCTGTTAACCCTTGCCCAATACTTAGCTGAAACATAATAAAAATAAATATGTCAAAATTAAGTAAGCAACCACAGATTCACACACCACCACTAGTCAACAATAACAACCACAACAACAACAACAATAAACTTGCGTTAAGCTGGGCAGCAATGGATGAACCACAAACAAATGCAGGAGCAGCAAACAGGCAGAACACGAAAAGAGAACTTTTCATTCTGAGAGTTGTATAAGTTTGTAGTATGTTCAAGTTGTTGGCGAGTGAGCGCGCATAAAAAAAGGCGTTGAAATCAGTAAAAATAGCCCTGGCAAACAAAATACGCCTGCCTGGGTCTGTCTGGGTGGGGGCGGAAGGCAGGTCTGAGCAAACAAGGCATTGGGCATCTAGATGAGGCCATAGGGTGAGCGGAGCTAGAAGGGAGTTGGTACTAAGGTCGAAAGAGATGGGCAAGCAAAAATCGTTTACAAATAAATCAGAAAGCGATAAATAAGGATTTTGTCTCGTAATAACTCAGCGGGAGCCATTTAACATGCAATCATAACGAATCGATGCTGAACGCTTTAGCGAATACCAACACCAAGAAGTAAGGTGCAGGAACAAGGAAAACTGAACAAAGAGCGAGGAACAGGGAAGTGGACATGGGCCCAGGGCCTGCTTGGAGAGGCAGCAAACACGCTTTCACCAGGCAGCCGAATTGGCAGTGTGTGTCGAATGTTGTGACTGTGCAGTTGTCGCTGCTTCTGCTTGCTGTTGTTGTTCTTGTTGATGTTGTTCTCGCGCCTTGGGCATGAAAATAAAGTTGCAAACAGGAACGTAAACTTCTTATGGCTTGACCACAACGCCAGATCCCTTGCAACACAATGACAAGGGCGTTCTTTGGGGTTTTTATGAGCGACGGGTTTCAATTCTCTCGTTATGCATGCCACCACTATCACAAAACATACCCAAAAACATGCACTTTGCTGCACTTCATAACTTGCACAAATGACACTCCATGTCCCATACTACCTTAACCGATAACCCTGACTGAGCAAGCAACAACAAGTTCGCTTAATTATGTTGTAAAACAATCTGCCTTCATTTGCGCCAGCAAGTACCGGTAGTTCTAGCTCCTACTAGTCTAACACATCCTTCGCTGCTAGGGAAGTAATTAAAATTATGCCCTCCACAATGGCTGCCAGACACGCCAGCCACGAGGCGAGCCTACACGATTTTCTATGACTAATTGCGAGAAGTGTGTCACAGGAAAAGCGGCCCACTAACGATCCAAGCAAACAAGTCTGCACACCTGACAGGTGAACTACCTGGCCTAAGCTTATGGGGTCAGGCACGCATACGTGAACGTAAAGGACTTATCTCGATAAAAATTGCAAACTGCAAACAGTTAACCTGGCTAACAAGAAATTAAATTTCATTACGCGCGCATAAGTCAATTTGCCCAGCATGGGCAACGGGGGTTGGGTTTCTAAGTTACTCAACATTTTACAGTGGCTACAAAATACAAAAATCCTCAAAAAAGTATAAATAGTTAAAAGGCAAGGATAATAAAAGGTATTGTCTTTGGAGTGTTAAAAAAGGAAAGCTGAAATCTCTTTTCCGTAGCATCAAGTTCTACTTTGCTTACCCAGTATAATTCACTTCATACAAAGTGTGTTTGCACCACTGTGCACGTAGCTAATGAAGAGGTGGTAATTTATATGGCTATATTCACCTGTTCCTAGACACGTTTTAATAAGCCAAAGACTGAGCCATGAATGGGAACTAAGCTGAAGCCAAATGGAGACGTGGACATGGCTAACCATGGCCAGGTCTTTTACATGGCTCTAACTGCCTTTAGCTGGTCGTTGTCTGCTAACTGCGAGTTGCAGCCAAGTGCAGGATTAATTAATTGCCTACTGCTGCAGTTGCTGTTGCTGATGCTGATGATGTCTGCAGCACACATGACGTATACGTGACACATGAGAAATGTTCAGCCGTTTAATGTGCGACATTTTGTTTGTTTTTGCCAACTGTTAACAACTTTTGGCAGCTTACAGGCTACGCTCCAACTTAGCAGTTGCTTGAATGTCAACTGTTTTTTTTTTTCCCCCCAAGAGGAGAGAGAGAGAGGGTGAGAGAGAGACTCTGCTTTGCATCCAAGTTATAATGATGAGGAACATTGAATCAGAGACGACAGCGTTGTCAAATGACTTGCGTAAATTTATCGTAAATGCCATCAACGGTAGCGACACACAATCCCAGCTCCTTACCACGTTCGACGAGCATCTTAAGCCAACTGTCTGCCGATTTGTTGGCCAAGTCAGTCAGTTAGTTGGCCCGTCTTGGCTGCCTGCTAGGCTAATCCTCGTTAATCCTTTTCACTGTACTGTTGCATTGCTGCCCATACATAAATTGAACTCAGACTCTTTTTGTTGTTGTTCTGGCTGTTGTTGCCGTTGTTGTTAAGGTGTCGCCCCGCCACCCACACCAGCGAGAATCATATGCTAATGAAATGCATCGCAGTGCAAAGTCCCTTTTTGGCTTTTGGGCATGCGCCACTCTGCCTAACAAATTTGCATCGAAAGTCGGAAGCTGCAAGGCTCAAATGTGGATATCGAGAATTGGACTTAAACTTGAGTTGTTGCGTGTTATTGTTGTGGTTGTTGTTACATGTTTGCATCGCTTGACACATTTAATTGGAAGTCAATTGCTTGGCTTGAAGTTTAATTTGTTTCAGATGCCAAAACTGAATGTTGCAAAGGAACTCAATCTTATTTCACTTTATTAAAGGTACTCAACATGTTCTAATCATTCCAAAATATAATATTTCTTGTTCTATAGTATAACCTGTTTCAAATAATTAATTACTCTTTCTTAGTTTCTAGTTTTTCTTGTTCTTCAATAACGTCACATGGCTAAGAATCAAAATACTCTTAATCCATGTTTTTTTGATGTTGCAAAGGCGGCGACAAACGGCGCTCCAGTTGAACACACTTGGGTGACATTCAATGGTTGGTCTGGTTGCTTGTAGTTTGTGTCTCATTGTCATGCCCCGCTTATTGATTGGAATACAATGGATCCTTAAAGTGTGCTTACAAGCGCCGTAACTCAAACAAATTGCAGCCGCCTGCCTGCAAACGCTTAACTGAGTTGAAGACGGAGACGGAGACGACCTGGTTGAGGATGAGCAAGAGGATGACGACGGGCAACGACACTGATCAACAGTGGATACACCAAGCAGTTAGGCAGGCAGCCAGCCAGGCAGAAGCAACCCAATAGGAATGGGGTTGGGCCCAATACGTTTTACATGATGGCTACACGACAAGACAGGAGCGGCAAGAGACGAACGCCGGACTGCCAGCTTAACAAGAACAAGATAAGCCCGCGCCTCAATATTGTTGTTGTTGTTGTTGTTGCTGGAGTGCTTTTTTTATTTTCGTTTGGGTTTTAAGTTATTCCAAGCTCGCAACGAACACTGAGTGGACCAGAGGCGCTACTGACGCGCTTATGTTAAATTTACCAAACAAGCGATTTGTATGCAATTTTGCGATCGTCGAAGAGAAGGGGAAGTGGATTGCACGGGGAGAGCATGCCGCTGAAATCCAAATCCCAGCGAGACATCATGACGTCGTGGATTTGGAGAGGGCTGCTTCAGTTGCTGTTGCTCTTGCTGTTGCTGCTGATGTTGCTATTGTCTTTGGCACAGCTTTGTTGTTGTTGTTGTTGTCTGCCGCACTGTCTGCATTGGGTTCTGCGTCTGCGTCGCTGCTGCCGTCGCAATGTCTAGTTTATTGGCGTGATTTTGTATTTGCATTCGAAAATGTTTGCTTGCTGCCACAGTCAGCGAGTTGATGTTGTTGCTTTTGTTGTTGCTGTTGCTGTTGCACGTGATGTATGCGATGTGGCCGCCCGGCTCAGAGTCCGGCTGCTTTTGCACAATTGCCATAAGTTTTGCTTGGCAATGCTCCGCAATTATTTGCGGAATTCCTTTTGGAATATATATTGACTCTGAGTCTAACTCTCTGACTGCTTGCAACTGGAAGCTTTACGTGCCTCGTGTGTCCACATGTCCGCAGGCACAGCGCCTCTGACTAGCTTTGACAGCCATACAAGGAAGCTTAACCCAATGCCAGCCAGCACTCTTCGTTCTCGTCGTCTTTTTGTCGTGGGTTGGGCATTTTACTTGTTTCGCATGACGTTTGGTTTATTCTTTTGTTAATTTGTCATGAAATTTCGTTTTAAGCGAATTTTTTAAATGCGTGCTATTTGTAAAGCGATGTTGGTGTGAGAAGTTGCAAGTGAAAATTGATTTAAAATTTAGCGTGTTAATTAAAGAAATAAGTTTAAAGTATTCAAATTCAATTGCTCAACTAAACCAAAGCTGAAACTTACTTGATCAAACGAATAAATAGTATTCGGCTGAAACTTCATTACAAAACTCTTCAAGCAGTTATTGCCCCAGAGCTCAATGATCAATTCTCAGCAATAACACATTAACTTAAGCTACCCCGAATATCCAATTGAGCACCAAACGAATTTGAACATTGCACAAAAGCCGTTACACAAAATTACTAGCATATGCGAATCATTCAATCCACCCACTCGCATTAACACCCATTCCGAATGTAATTTTTCAATGCAAAAAAAAAAAAAAACGGTGACCAAACAGATCAGAACAAACTGCACAACTGACTACTTTGTATGCAAGTCAAAGAGAGGCAGAAACCAAAAATAATAGAAAAATAAAAATAGAGGCGCCTCATGTACTCTACTGCCTGTCTGTCCGCCTCCAACTGCCCCAAGTGTCAAATTAGACAAAGAGCAGGCACAAACTTTATACTAACTTGCAACAGGGCAAGGGAGCAACAGAGCAACAATGCAACAAAGCAAATGAAATGTTTGCTGCTGGGTAGTGAAAAGTTGAAAAACGCCTGGCGTCTAATTTTCCACGAATCGAATTCAGGTGGACTGGGCTTGGGATCGGATTGATTTGCATTTGCATGTGGGTGGTCAGTAAATTGCTAGAACGTGAGCGCAATTTTTAAATTAACGGCAAGTGGTTAGAACAGCAGCAGAAAAGGAAAGACTGAGTGAGAGGGGGAGATAAAGAGAAAGAGTTGGAGAATGAAACTGGTAAAAACAGACAAAGCGCATTCCAGCCACAAAACTGTTGCAATTAATTGCATAAAAGTTCTAAACCGTCAGCATATCCCGACTTCCCCTCTTTTATCGACCATTATTCCGCTATAGAACAATGGCGTCTTGTGCAAACTATACAACACTAACAACAACAAGCGTGGCCATAATCGGAGCCACATCGTCGTCATGGTCGTGCCTTTCAGTTTGAAACGTGATCGATAGACTGACTACTAGCCAAAGCAACAACAACAACTGCAAATTGGTCTCTTTTAGCCATAGACGTAGACGTTGCCAAATGTTTAGGCCTCAGTCAAATTATGTTCTTTGCCTCGTTTGATAATGAAACTGCAAATTGAAGTTGCTATTGTTGCTGTTGTTGTTGTTGCTGTTGGCTTTCAAACTGTTTGCTCACACCGTTGTTTTATGCATCTGCGAGCAACGCTAATGATTACGTGTTATCGTGTTAGCAATTTTTGCATAGGACTCAAATGACGACGCTGCAGCAGTGCAACCAACTGAGCCATGGAGTCATCCATCTAGTGATCGATTCAATGCTTGGGGTTATATGGTTTAGATCATGGCAGCGGACACTAACTAGTCTCATCATCGAGCGTTAACAAGCTCATTTTTTTCTTTAACCTGACGTCCCGAGTGAACAACAACAAACAACAACAACAACGCCAACAAATCAAGCGAACTGATCCGCGAACTTGGCCAATTTTGTTGCAGTTACCGCGTTCATAAATTGATAATAATGGCATTTATTGTGTTATGTACCAAACACCATTATATATACACAGCCCAAGCATTAATGTAGCTGGAATTTTCGCTTTAGTTGGTGTGATAAAGTCCTAACTGCATTTTAATACATATATTATTTATAAGTTGCTAAAAAAAAAAAATAACAACGATGTTAATTTTCAATTGCCATGGAAATCTGATCTTGGGGTTAATATACTTAACTCTGATCTTCAAGTATCTCTACCACACATGTCATAACTTTTAACAAAACGATCACATTGACAATATCAACAAAGATCATTGAATCGTTAGCGTTCATCTGGCAATCAACACCTACACCAAAATACGTTTACGTATGGGCCATGGAAGATGCTAAAGTATTTTGCCACATTGTCCAAATGGACACGAACATGGTTATCCACATTGATTGAACTAAATTTTCATTAACTGCCTGCCGCAAGCCCGTAGACAAAACGTTTTCCTGCTAAAAACCCACTCCAAACCGAAACAAACTCTCGAACTCTCGAGAGCATGTCGTATTAAATTGAATTTTTATGTTCTCACAAGATCATGGAAAATTCATGGGCAAGCAAAACGTTACACTGGGAACTGGGATCAGCCATAAAAACCTCAAAGCACTAGCCATGGACATGGTCGTCAGGGGCAGCTGACTGCTGTGTGCTGTATGCTGTATGCTGTGTGTGTGGGTTAATAAATGCGCCAATGAACCGCAGCGCGAAGCTCCGGCTAAATTATGGTTATTTAAATAAACAGCACACGATTTGATTTGGCCAAAGCAAAAGTGTTGCTCCGGTCGCGAAATGCGAGCGCCTTTCAAATTGGGCAAGGAATCAAGCAAAGTGGAAACGCAAGTCTGGAGTCTGGAATGAAATTATGTTGTAGCTGCACTGATCGTGCGCACAGGGCGCAGGCGATAGATTCGTCGTCGTCATCGTCATCGTGGTCGTCTTGGGGGTTGTGCCATCAGGCCATGATTGAGTAACGCCCAGGACTGGCACTGGGCCGTCTAATTATGAGTCCAGGTTCTCTGGTCAACGTTGATTGCAGCAAAAATAGCAACTGGTCGCATTGTGGCATCCCAGGCAGGCATCATTAGCTGATGAGCAGCGTTGCCCTTTGATGAGCTTGATAAGCAAACACATAAAATGAAATGTGCGTTTGGCAATCAGACAGGCATCATGATGACCTTTGCCCCCCTCTATTGCACTGTTGCATCAGTGGAGGGAGAATTGGAATCCTGTTGAAGCTGTTATTGTGTTTTGGGCGTTGCGGCGTTTTGTTGATTTTGAAGCTATAATTTAAGCGAGTAATTGCACGCTGGGGGCCAGAATTTGTAACTAAACTGCAAATTAGCAGCCAATTCTCCAGCCGATTAATAACCATAATTATTGGCTCAAACGCTGACGAGCGAACGTCGCAGAACAACGAAGCAGACGATGCTGATGCTGCCACTGCTACTCCTGAGGATCTGGATCTTGATGAGGAGAACAGTGGAGCTTAACTTGGCTTGGCTGTGTGCAAATTGCGCAAGCTCGGACTGGGCTCAATTGCCAATTCGTGATACAGATACACGCAGAGAGCAAGACAAAGAAAGACAAACAGAGAGAGAGAGAGAGAGGGAGGGAGAGAGAGAGAGAAAGAGAGAGAGAGAAGGAGACACAAATGGAGAACGGACAGCAGTTTAAATTGTGAGCGCGTCTGGCTTAATTACATAAAACTTGGCAATACAGTGAAAACTAATTTGTGAGCAGCGCAAAAAGGAAAAAAGTATTTAATATGTTTGAGATTTATCTACCTGTTCTTTCTTCAATATTGATGAAGTCTAAATTCTAAAACAAAAAAACAAAATATACCTATGGAAATTATTTAACTAAGGGCTTACTGCCATTTGGCCTGAGATCCATTATAAGAGCTTTCACTGTACAATACACCCGACTCTGTGGATCTGGCCGCTGGCGCACTTGTCATTGTGTTGCTTCCATGTCTGAAGTCCCAGACCCAGCATGATGGGCATGTGTCTAATGAAAGGTCCTAATTAATGGGAGTATATAAGCAGCTCTCATTTTTGTGCGCAGGCACATACGAAATGGTAGTGAATTTGCCAAATGTGTTGAAAAGCAATGGACCCAAAAAGATTTGGCCATTTGACTGGCCAAATTGCAGGGAACAAAGCATAATGGCCAACTTTGTTTTACGTCCAAGACAAATTAATAAACGTCGATAGTCGATTAAACTGTCGGCCGTAATGCACGCTATAAATTTTACAACTGCAGCCAAGAACGAAATAAAGATATTGCAAGACCAAGGCAGCCAATTATCAATAACAAGTCATTATTTGCAGTGCTCCAAGGACTGGAAGACGAAGACAAATAATGGCATAAGTCATTAAAAAGAAAAGGCTACAAAGAGCAAAATGTTCTTCAAGCTTATAAAAAATTATTTCCCTCAGCTTCACCACGTGTTAGAACAGCAGCATTATTTTAACATATTTTTAAATTATCAAAATATTACCATTTTTTTTATAAACCTGTGTTATTTTCAAAAGACATATCAAGCTTATTAAAGCAGACCGACAAATCACACTTAACAGCGACCATAACAGTCAAATTTAACAGGAGCAAAATATCGCGTTAACAGACTTAAATTTGCTGTTGCATAAATGGTGTGTGTCTTTGCTAATTATTAGAGCAGCCGATTCTAAGCCGAAACATACATATATGTATTATTATACATATATACCGACTGCGGTATACTCGTTACTAGTTTTAAAACCTGTAATAAGAAGCCTGATTGCAAAGGGGTACGGATGCGGCAGGGGATGCCAACAGCTGTCTTCCTTTCAAGTTTTGTGGCTCTAGCTCAAAGTTTGTAAAAGTGGGGAAAGGGGGGCTGGGGTATGGGGCGGTATGGGCGTGGCATCTGCAGATCTTTGTGGAATGTCTATTGCTATCTTCATCCCAAATTTGGTGACTCTAGCTCAACGTTTGTAAAAGGTAGGGAAAGGGGGTGGAATGGGTGGGCGTGTTTCCAAAACTTTGATGCAGATTTTTGGGGGTTGCTAGAAGCTATCTGCTCACCAAATTTAGTAGTTCTAGCTGTAAGGATGTGCGAAATATGTTGATTTATCGGTTTTGAGCTATCGAATTTATCGATTTGCCTGCCTCCAGTTATCGTAGAATCACAATATTGCACTTAAATTTACTATATAAATAAATATAATAAAATAAATACAAACAGAATTGGAAAGTTTCAAGTCTCTAGCTTGAAGAGTGTGGAAAAAAGTTGCGTTCATACAGACGGACAGACAGACAGACAGATAGACGGACAGACACCATGTCGGACATTGCACAAAAACAATATACTCTTTACCTTCGATAAGGAGAATAATTATAGGCAACCTGCCATTAAGGTTTAAACGTGATTTAAATCCTTCTACTCGATTCTCATGAATTCAAGTAAGGTTGTCAAAATTCACGATTGTTTTAGTTGACGGTGCCCTTAGGAAAGTGATAATTTATATATAACTCTGACTCTTCATCTCACTCCATCAGTTCAACTTTATGATGCTTTCAAGGCATACTTATATAGGTAGTCCAGCTCTTTTGCTCGCTCTCTTTTTCTGTTAGCTTACGATTCAGTCTTGTTGCGAACGTTGTGAGCGACGCACATACGAGCACGAATTTTATTCTCGTAAGGCAACGAGAGAGCGGAGTGAGACTACCTATATAAGTATGCCTTGTCCTGGTCTCTTCAACCATCTAGTGTGTGGAAAAAAGTTGCGTTTATACAGACGGACAGACTGAAAGACGGACAAACAGACGGACAGACAGACAGACGGACTGATAGACACACAGCCATACAGACAGACGGACAGACAGACAGACACCATGACGGACATTGCGCAAAACCAATATACTCTTTACCTTCGGTAACGAGTATAATTATAGGCAACCTGCCGTTGAGGCTTTAATTTAATTAAAATCCTTCTACTCGATTCTCATGAATTCAAGTAAGGTTGTCAGAATTCACGATTGTTTTAGTTGACGGTGCCTTTAGGAAAGTGATAATTTTTGTCTCGATCTCTTTTATACTCTGACTCTTCATCTCACTCCATCAGTTTAACTTTATGATGCTTTGGAGCTTACTCACGAGCTGCTTTGGAGCTTTCTCAAGAGCTACTCAATCTCTTACTCTCTTACTTCTTTCTTAGTAATGCGGTATATACACGTGCAGCATGCTGCGCGCAGCCAAAAAATCGACATAATCAAATGGCAAATCTTTCGACTTCCATAACTTCGGCAAATCTGACCCGATTTTCAAAAGCAATGTCTTAAAAGTCATGGTTTGGCATCAAGAATAAAACTGCATTTATGTAATTTCACTTAAACGAAATTCGATTTTTGGTCATATTGCATGTTAAAATTTTAAGCCAAAAAATCGACATAATCAAATGGCAAATCTTTCGACTTCCATAACTTCGGCAAATCTGACCCGATTTTCAAAAGCAATGTCTTAAAAGTCATGGTTTGGCATCTAGAATAAAACTGCATTTATGTAATTTCACTTAAATGAAATTCGATTTTTGGTCAATTTGCATGTTAAAATTTTATGCCAAAAATCGACATCATCATATGGCAAATCTTTCGACTTCCATAACTTCGGCAAATCTGACCCGATTTTCAAAAGCAATGTCTTAAAAGTCATGGTTTGGCATCTAGAATAAAACTGCATTTATGTAATTTCACTTAAATGAAATTCGATTTTTGGACATTTTGCATGTTAAAGTTTTATGCCAAAAATCGACATCATCATATGGCAAATCTTTCGACTTCATAACTTCGGCAAATCTGACCCGATTTTCAAAAGCAATGTCTTAAAAGTCATGGTTTGGCATCTAGAATACAACTGCATTTATGTAATTTCACTTAAATGAAATCGATTTTGTCAGTTGCAGTTAAAGTTTATGCAAAAATCGATCATCATATGGCAAATCTTTCGACTCCATAACTTCGGCAAATCTGACCGTTTTCAAAGCAATGTCTTAAAGTCATGGTTAGGCTTAGAATAAAATCCTTTACTCGATTCTCATGAATTCAATAGTTGTCAATTCCGATGTTTAGTTGACGTGCCTTAGAAATGATATTTTGGCTCGATCTCTTTTATAACTTTGACTCTTCATCTCACTCCATCAGTTTAACTTTATGATGCTTTGAGCTTACTCACGAGCTGCTTTGAGCTTCTCAAGAGCTACTCAATCTCTTACTCTCTTACTTCTTTCTTAGTAATGCGGTATATACACGTGCAGCATGCTGCGCGCAGCCAAAAAATCGACATCATCATATGGCAAATCTTTCGACTTCCATAACTTCGGCAAATCTGACCCGATTTTCAAAAGCAATGTCTTAAAAGTCATGGTTTGGCATCTAGAATAAAACTGCATTTATGTAATTTCACTTAAATGAAATTCGATTTTGGTCATTTTGCATGTTACAGTTTATGCCAAAAAATCGACATCATCATATGGCAAATCTTTCGACTTCCATAACTTCGGCAAATCTGACCCGATTTTCAAAAGCAATGTCTTAAAAGTCATGGTTTGGCATCTAGAATAAAACTGCATTTATGTAATTTCACTTAAATGAAATTCGATTTTTGGTCATTTTGCATGTTAAAGTTTTATGCCAAAAAATCGACATCATCATATGGCAAATCTTTCGACTTCCATAACTTCGGCAAATCTGACCCGATTTTCAAAAGCAATGTCTTAAAAGTCATGGTTTGGCATCTAGAATAAAACTGCATTTACATAATTTCACTTAAATGAAATTCGATTTTTGGTCATTTTGCATGTTAAAGTTTTATGCCAAAAAATCGACATCATCATATGGCAAATCTTTCGACTTCCATAACTTCGGCAAATCTGACCCGATTTTCAAAAGCAATGTCTTAAAAGTCATGGTTTGGCATCTAGAATAAAACTGCATTTATGTAATTTCACTTAAATGAAATTCGATTTTTGGTCATTTTGCATGTTAAAGTTTTATGCCAAAAAATCGACATCATCATATGGCAAATCTTTCGACTTCCATAACTTCGGCAAATCTGACCCGATTTTCAAAAGCAATGTCTTAAAAGTCATGGTTTGGCATCTAGAATAAAACTGCATTTATGTAATTTCACTTAAATGAAATTCGATTTTTGGTCATTTTGCATGTTAAAGTTTTATGCCAAAAATCGACATCATCATATGGCAAATCTTTCGACTTCCATAACTTCGGCAAATCTGACCCGATTTTCAAAAGCAATGTCTTAAAAGTCATGGTTTGGCATCTAGAATAAAACTGCATTTATGTAATTTCACTTAAATGAAATTCGATTTTTGGTCATTTGCATGTCAAAATTTTATGCCAAAAAATCGACATCATCATATGGCAAATCTTTCGACTTCCATAACTTCGGCAAATCTGACCCGATTTTCAAAAGCAATGTCTTAAAAGTCATGGTTTGGCATCTAGAATAAAACTGCATTTATGTAATTTCACTTAAATGAAATTCGATTTTTGGACATTTTGCATGTTAAAGTTTTATGCCAAAAAATCGACATCATCATATGGCAAATCTTTCGACTTCCATAACTTCGGCAAATCTGACCCGATTTTCAAAAGCAATGTCTTAAAAGTCATGGTTTGGCATCTAGAATAAAACTGCATTTACATAATTTCACTTAAATGAAATTCGATTTTTGGTCATTTTGCATGTTAAAGTTTTATGCCAAAAAATCGACATCATCATATGGCAAATCTTTCGACTTCCATAACTTCGGCAAATCTGACCCGATTTTCAAAAGCAATGTCTTAAAAGTCATGGTTTGGCATCTAGAATAAAACTGCATTTATGTAATTTCACTTAAATGAAATTCGATTTTTGGTCATTTTGCATGTTAAAGTTTATGCCAAAAATCGACATCATCATATGGCAAATCTTTCGACTTTCATAACTTCGGCAAATCTGACCCGATTTTCAAAAGCAATGTCTTAAAAGTCATGGTTTGGCATCTAGAATAAAACTGCATTTATGTAATTTCACTTAAATGAAATTCGATTTTTGGTCATTTTGCATGTTAAAGTTTTATGCCAAAAAATCGACATCATCATATGGCAAATCTTTCGACTTCCATAACTTCGGCAAATCTGACCCGATTTTCAAAAGCAATGTCTTAAAAGTCATGGTTTGGCATCTAGAATAAAACTGCATTTATGTAATTTCACTTAAATGAAATTCGATTTTTGGTCATTTTGCATGTTAAAAGTTTATGCCAAAAAATCGACATCATCATATGGCAAATCTTTCGACTTCTATAACTTCGGCAAATCTGACCCGATTTTCAAAAGCAATGTCTTAAAAGTCATGGTTTGGCATCTAGAATAAAACTGCATTTATGTAATTTCACTTAAATGAAATTCGATTTTTGGTCATTTTGCATGTTAAAGTTTTATGCCAAAAAATCGACATCATCATATGGCAAATCTTTCGACTTCCATAACTTCGGCAAATCTGACCCGATTTTCAAAAGCAATGTCTTAAAAGTCATGGTTTGGCATCTAGAATAAAACTGCATTTATGTAATTTCACTTAAATGAAATTCGATTTTTGGTCATTTTGCATGTTAAAGTTTTATGCCAAAAAATCGACATCATCATATGGCAAATCTTTCGACTTCCATAACTTCGGCAAATCTGACCCGATTTTCAAAAGCAATGTCTTAAAAGTCATGGTTTGGCATCTAGAATAAAACTGCATTTATGTAATTTCACTTAAATGAAATTCGATTTTTGGTCATTTTGCATGTCAAAGTTTTATGCCAAAAATCGACATCATCATATGGCAAATCTTTCGACTTCCATAACTTCGGCAAATCTGACCCGATTTTCAAAAGCAATGTCTTAAAAGTCATGGTTTGGCATCTAGAATAAAACTGCATTTATGTAATTTCACTTAAATGAAATTCGATTTTTGGTCATTTTGCATGTTAAAGTTTTATGCCAAAAAATCGACATCATCATATGGCAAATCTTTCGACTTCCATAACTTCGGCAAATCTGACCCGATTTTCAAAAGCAATGTCTTAAAAGTCATGGTTTGGCATCTAGAATAAAACTGCATTTATGTAATTTCACTTAAATGAAATTCGATTTTTGGTCATTTTGCATGTTAAAATTTTATGCCAAAAAATCGACATCATCATATGGCAAATCTTTCGACTTCCATAACTTCGGCAAATCTGACCCGATTTTCAAAAGCAATGTCTTAAAAGTCATGGTTTGGCATCTAGAATAAAACTGCATTTATGTAATTTCACTTAAATGAAATTCGATTTTTGGTCAATTTGCATGTCAAAATTTTATGCCAAAAATCGACATCATCATATGGCAAATCTTTCGACTTTCATAACTTCGGCAAATCTGACCCGATTTTCAAAAGCAATGTCTTAAAAGTCATGGTTTGGCATCTAGAATAAAACTGCATTTATGTAATTTCACTTAAATGAAATTCGATTTTTGGTCATTTTGCATGTTAAAAGTTTATGCCAAAAAATCGACATCATCATATGGCAAATCTTTCGACTTCCATAACTTCGGCAAATCTGACCCGATTTTCAAAAGCAATGTCTTAAAAGTCATGGTTTGGCATCTAGAATAAAACTGCATTTATGTAATTTCACTTAAATGAAATTCGATTTTTGGTCATTTTGCATGTTAAAGTTTATGCCAAAAAATCGACATCATCATATGGCAAATCTTTCGACTTCCATAACTTCGGCAAATCTGACCCGATTTTCAAAAGCAATGTCTTAAAAGTCATGGTTTGGCATCTAGAATAAAACTGCATTTATGTAATTTCACTTAAATGAAATTCGATTTTTGGTCATTTTGCATGTTAAAGTTTTATGCCAAAAAATCGACATCATCATATGGCAAATCTTTCGACTTCCATAACTTCGGCAAATCTGACCCGATTTTCAAAAGCAATGTCTTAAAAGTCATGGTTTGGCATCTAGAATAAAACTGCATTTATGTAATTTCACTTAAATGAAATTCGATTTTTGGTCATTTTGCATGTCAAAATTTTATGCCAAAAATCGACATCATCATATGGCAAATCTTTCGACTTCCATAACTTCGGCAAATCTGACCCGATTTTCAAAAGCAATGTCTTAAAAGTCATGGTTTGGCATCTAGAATAAAACTGCATTTATGTAATTTCACTTAAATGAAATTCGATTTTTGGTCATTTTGCATGTTAAAATTTTATGCCAAAAAATCGACATCATCATATGGCAAATCTTTCGACTTCCATAACTTCGGCAAATCTGACCCGATTTTCAAAAGCAATGTCTTAAAAGTCATGGTTTGGCATCTAGAATAAAACTGCATTTATGTAATTTCACTTAAATGAAATTCGATTTTTGGTCATTTTGCATGTCAAATTTTATGCCAAAAATCGACATCATCATATGGCAAATCTTTCGACTTCCATAACTTCGGCAAATCTGACCCGATTTTCAAAAGCAATGTCTTAAAAGTCATGGTTTGGCATCTAGAATAAAACTGCATTTATGTAATTTCACTTAAATGAAATTCGATTTTTGGTCATTTTGCATGTTAAAGTTTTATGCCAAAAAATCGACATCATCATATGGCAAATCTTTCGACTTCCATAACTTCGGCAAATCTGACCCGATTTTCAAAAGCAATGTCTTAAAAGTCATGGTTTGGCATCTAGAATAAAACTGCATTTATGTAATTTCACTTAAATGAAATTCGATTTTTGGTCATTTTGCATGTTAAAGTTTTATGCCAAAAAATCGACATCATCATATGGCAAATCTTTCGACTTCCATAACTTCGGCAAATCTGACCCGATTTTCAAAAGCAATGTCTTAAAAGTCATGGTTTGGCATCTAGAATAAAACTGCATTTATGTAATTTCACTTAAATGAAATTCGATTTTGGTCATTTTGCATGTTAAAGTTTTATGCCAAAAAATCGACATCATCATATGGCAAATCTTTCGACTTCCATAACTTCGGCAAATCTGACCCGATTTTCAAAAGCAATGTCTTAAAAGTCATGGTTTGGCATCTAGAATAAAACTGCATTTATGTAATTTCACTTAAATGAAATTCGATTTTTGGTCATTTTGCATGTTAAAGTTTTATGCCAAAAAATCGACATCATCATATGGCAAATCTTTCGACTTCCATAACTTCGGCAAATCTGACCCGATTTTCAAAAGCAATGTCTTAAAAGTCATGGTTTGGCATCTAGAATAAAACTGCATTTATGTAATTTCACTTAAATGAAATTCGATTTTTGGTCATTTTGCATGTTAAAGTTTTATGCCAAAAAATCGACATCATCATATGGCAAATCTTTCGACTTCCATAACTTCGGCAAATCTGACCCGATTTTCAAAAGCAATGTCTTAAAAGTCATGGTTTGGCATCTAGAATAAAACTGCATTTATGTAATTTCACTTAAATGAAATTCGATTTTTGGTCATTTTGCATGTTAAAGTTTTATGCCAAAAAATCGACATCATCATATGGCAAATCTTTCGACTTCCATAACTTCGGCAAATCTGACCCGATTTTCAAAAGCAATGTCTTAAAAGTCATGGTTTGGCATCTAGAATAAAACTGCATTTACATAATTTCATTTAAATGAAATTCGATTTTTGGTCATTTTGCATGTTAAAGTTTTATGCCAAAAAATCGACATCATCATATGGCAAATCTTTCGACTTCCATAACTTCGGCAAATCTGACCCGATTTTCAAAAGCAATGTCTTAAAAGTCATGGTTTGGCATCTAGAATAAAACTGCATTTATGTAATTTCACTTAAATGAAATTCGATTTTGGTCATTTGCATGTTAAAGTTTTATGCCAAAAAATCGACATCATCATATGGCAAATCTTTCGACTTCCATAACTTCGGCAAATCTGACCCGATTTTCAAAAGCAATGTCTTAAAAGTCATGGTTTGGCATCTAGAATAAAACTGCATTTATGTAATTTCACTTAAATGAAATTCGATTTTTGGTCATTTTGCATGTTAAAGTTTTATGCCAAAAAATCGACATCATCATATGGCAAATCTTTCGACTTCCATAACTTCGGCAAATCTGACCCGATTTTCAAAAGCAATGTCTTAAAAGTCATGGTTTGGCATCTAGAATAAAACTGCATTTATGTAATTTCACTTAAATGAAATTCGATTTTGGTCATTTTGCATGTTAAAGTTTTATGCCAAAAAATCGACATCATCATATGGCAAATCTTTCGACTTCCATAACTTCGGCAAATCTGACCCGATTTTCAAAAGCAATGTCTTAAAAGTCATGGTTTGGCATCTAGAATAAAACTGCATTTATGTAATTTCACTTAAATGAAATTCGATTTTGGTCATTTTGCATGTTAAAGTTTTATGCCAAAAAATCGACATCATCATATGGCAAATCTTTCGACTTCCATAACTTCGGCAAATCTGACCCGATTTTCAAAAGCAATGTCTTAAAAGTCATGGTTTGGCATCTAGAATAAAACTGCATTTATGTAATTTCACTTAAATGAAATTCGATTTTTGGTCATTTTGCATGTTAAAGTTTTATGCCAAAAAATCGACATCATCATATGGCAAATCTTTCGACTTCCATAACTTCGGCAAATCTGACCCGATTTTCAAAAGCAATGTCTTAAAAGTCATGGTTTGGCATCTAGAATAAAACTGCATTTATGTAATTTCACTTAAATGAAATTCGATTTTGGTCATTTTGCATGTTAAAGTTTTATGCCAAAAAATCGACATCATCATATGGCAAATCTTTCGACTTCCATAACTTCGGCAAATCTGACCCGATTTTCAAAAGCAATGTCTTAAAAGTCATGGTTTGGCATCTAGAATAAAACTGCATTTATGTAATTTCACTTAAATGAAATTCGATTTTGGTCATTTTGCATGTTACATGCCAAAAAATCGACATCATCTATGGCAAATCTTTCGACTTCCATAACTTCGGCAAATCTGACCCGATTTTCAAAAGCAATGTCTTAAAAGTCATGGTTTGGCATCTAGAATAAAACTGCATTTATGTAATTTCACTTAAATGAAATTCGATTTTGGTCATTTTGCATGTTAAAATTTTATGCCAAAAATCGACATCATCATATGGCAAATCTTTCGACTTCCATAACTTCGGCAAATCTGACCCGATTTTCAAAAGCAATGTCTTAAAAGTCATGGTTTGGCATCTAGAATAAAACTGCATTTATGTAATTTCACTTAAATGAAATTCGATTTTTGGTCATTTTGCATGTTAAAGTTTTATGCCAAAAAATCGACATCATCATATGGCAAATCTTTCGACTTCCATAACTTCGGCAAATCTGACCCGATTTTCAAAAGCAATGTCTTAAAAGTCATGGTTTGGCATCTAGAATAAAACTGCATTTATGTAATTTCACTTAAATGAAATTCGATTTTTGGTCATTTTGCATGTTAAAGTTTATGCCAAAAAATCGACATCATCATATGGCAAATCTTTCGACTTCCATAACTTCGGCAAATCTGACCCGATTTTCAAAAGCAATGTCTTAAAAGTCATGGTTTGGCATCTAGAATAAAACTGCATTTATGTAATTTCACTTAAATGAAATTCGATTTTTGGTCATTTTGCATGTTAAAGTTTTATGCCAAAAAATCGACATCATCATATGGCAAATCTTTCGACTTCCATAACTTCGGCAAATCTGACCCGATTTTCAAAAGCAATGTCTTAAAAGTCATGGTTTGGCATCTAGAATAAAACTGCATTTATGTAATTTCACTTAAATGAAATTCGATTTTTGGTCATTTTGCATGTTAAAGTTTTATGCCAAAAAATCGACATCATCATATGGCAAATCTTTCGACTTCCATAACTTCGGCAAATCTGACCCGATTTTCAAAAGCAATGTCTTAAAAGTCATGGTTTGGCATCTAGAATAAAACTGCATTTATGTAATTTCACTTAAATGAAATTCGATTTTTGGTCATTTTGCATGTTAAAGTTTTATGCCAAAAATCGACATCATCATATGGCAAATCTTTCGACTTCCATAACTTCGGCAAATCTGACCCGATTTTCAAAAGCAATGTCTTAAAAGTCATGGTTTGGCATCTAGAATAAAACTGCATTTATGTAATTTCACTTAAATGAAATTCGATTTTTGGTCATTTTGCATGTTAAAGTTTTATGCCAAAAAATCGACATCATCATATGGCAAATCTTTCGACTTCCATAACTTCGGCAAATCTGACCCGATTTTCAAAAGCAATGTCTTAAAAGTCATGGTTTGGCATCTAGAATAAAACTGCATTTATGTAATTTCACTTAAATGAAATTCGATTTTGGTCATTTTGCATGTTAAAGTTTTATGCCAAAAAATCGACATCATCATATGGCAAATCTTTCGACTTCCATAACTTCGGCAAATCTGACCCGATTTTCAAAAGCAATGTCTTAAAAGTCATGGTTTGGCATCTAGAATAAAACTGCATTTATGTAATTTCACTTAAATGAAATTCGATTTTTGGTCATTTTGCATGTTAAAGTTTTATGCCAAAAAATCGACATCATCATATGGCAAATCTTTCGACTTCCATAACTTCGGCAAATCTGACCCGATTTTCAAAAGCAATGTCTTAAAAGTCATGGTTTGGCATCTAGAATAAAACTGCATTTATGTAATTTCACTTAAATGAAATTCGATTTTTGGTCATTTTGCATGTTAAAGTTTTATGCCAAAAAATCGACATCATCATATGGCAAATCTTTCGACTTCCATAACTTCGGCAAATCTGACCCGATTTTCAAAAGCAATGTCTTAAAAGTCATGGTTTGGCATCTAGAATAAAACTGCATTTATGTAATTTCACTTAAATGAAATTCGATTTTTGGTCATTTTGCATGTTAAAGTTTTATGCCAAAAAATCGACATCATCATATGGCAAATCTTTCGACTTCCATAACTTCGGCAAATCTGACCCGATTTTCAAAAGCAATGTCTTAAAAGTCATGGTTTGGCATCTAGAATAAAACTGCATTTATGTAATTTCACTTAAATGAAATTCGATTTTTGGTCATTTTGCATGTTAAAGTTTTATGCCAAAAAATCGACATCATCATATGGCAAATCTTTCGACTTCCATAACTTCGGCAAATCTGACCCGATTTTCAAAAGCAATGTCTTAAAAGTCATGGTTTGGCATCTAGAATAAAACTGCATTTATGTAATTTCACTTAAATGAAATTCGATTTTGGTCATTTTGCATGTTAAAGTTTTATGCCAAAAAATCGACATCATCATATGGCAAATCTTTCGACTTCCATAACTTCGGCAAATCTGACCCGATTTTCAAAAGCAATGTCTTAAAAGTCATGGTTTGGCATCTAGAATAAAACTGCATTTATGTAATTTCACTTAAATGAAATTCGATTTTTGGTCATTTTGCATGTTAAAGTTTTATGCCAAAAAATCGACATCATCATATGGCAAATCTTTCGACTTCCATAACTTCGGCAAATCTGACCCGATTTTCAAAAGCAATGTCTTAAAAGTCATGGTTTGGCATCTAGAATAAAACTGCATTTATGTAATTTCACTTAAATGAAATTCGATTTTTGGTCATTTTGCATGTTAAAATTTTATGCCAAAAAATCGACATCATCATATGGCAAATCTTTCGACTTCCATAACTTCGGCAAATCTGACCCGATTTTCAAAAGCAATGTCTTAAAAGTCATGGTTTGGCATCTAGAATAAAACTGCATTTATGTAATTTCACTTAAATGAAATTCGATTTTTGGTCATTTTGCATGTTAAAGTTTTATGCCAAAAATCGACATCATCATATGGCAAATCTTTCGACTTCCATAACTTCGGCAAATCTGACCCGATTTTCAAAAGCAATGTCTTAAAAGTCATGGTTTGGCATCTAGAATAAAACTGCATTTATGTAATTTCACTTAAATGAAATTCGATTTTGGTCATTTTGCATGTTAAAGTTTTATGCCAAAAAATCGACATCATCATATGGCAAATCTTTCGACTTCCATAACTTCGGCAAATCTGACCCGATTTTCAAAAGCAATGTCTTAAAAGTCATGGTTTGGCATCTAGAATAAAACTGCATTTATGTAATTTCACTTAAATGAAATTCGATTTTTGGTCATTTTGCATGTTAAAGTTTTATGCCAAAAAATCGACATCATCATATGGCAAATCTTTCGACTTCCATAACTTCGGCAAATCTGACCCGATTTTCAAAAGCAATGTCTTAAAAGTCATGGTTTGGCATCTAGAATAAAACTGCATTTATGTAATTTCACTTAAATGAAATTCGATTTTTGGTCATTTTGCATGTTAAAGTTTTATGCCAAAAAATCGACATCATCATATGGCAAATCTTTCGACTTCCATAACTTCGGCAAATCTGACCCGATTTTCAAAAGCAATGTCTTAAAAGTCATGGTTTGGCATCTAGAATAAAACTGCATTTATGTAATTTCACTTAAATGAAATTCGATTTTTGGTCATTTTGCATGTTAAAGTTTTATGCCAAAAAATCGACATCATCATATGGCAAATCTTTCGACTTCCATAACTTCGGCAAATCTGACCCGATTTTCAAAAGCAATGTCTTAAAAGTCATGGTTTGGCATCTAGAATAAAACTGCATTTATGTAATTTCACTTAAATGAAATTCGATTTTTGGTCATTTTGCATGTTAAAGTTTTATGCCAAAAAATCGACATCATCATATGGCAAATCTTTCGACTTCCATAACTTCGGCAAATCTGACCCGATTTTCAAAAGCAATGTCTTAAAAGTCATGGTTTGGCATCTAGAATAAAACTGCATTTATGTAATTTCACTTAAATGAAATTCGATTTTTGGTCATTTTGCATGTTAAAGTTTTATGCCAAAAAATCGACATCATCATATGGCAAATCTTTCGACTTCCATAACTTCGGCAAATCTGACCCGATTTTCAAAAGCAATGTCTTAAAAGTCATGGTTTGGCATCTAGAATAAAACTGCATTTATGTAATTTCACTTAAATGAAATTCGATTTTTGGTCATTTTGCATGTTAAAGTTTTATGCCAAAAATCGACATCATCATATGGCAAATCTTTCGACTTCCATAACTTCGGCAAATCTGACCCGATTTTCAAAAGCAATGTCTTAAAAGTCATGGTTTGGCATCTAGAATAAAACTGCATTTATGTAATTTCACTTAAATGAAATTCGATTTTTGGGTCATTTTGCATGTTAAAATTTTATGCCACAAAATCGACATCATCATATGGCAAATCTTTCCGACTTCCATAACTTCGGCAAATCTAACCAGATTTTCAAAAGCAATGTCCTGTAAAAGTCAGTGACGCGCGCCCCGGCTGGGGGGGGGGCGGCGAGGCGCACCCTCTTGGTTGCGCCCCCTCTTTATCCGGGGGGGGGGGGGTGTGGTTTTCGCTTGAGTGCTGCGTT